>JAPKLW010000416.1:358042-368101 GCA_026898455.1 Plectranthus barbatus
TGTACGTGTGCGTGTGTGAGTTTTCGTTTCTGTATTCCACGTCGATCGACGCCCCTTAGCGTCGATCGACGTCGATCATTTTTTGTTGCGTCGATCGACGAACCCTAGCGTCAATCGATGCCGACCACTCTTTTGTGTCGATCGACGTGAATCCACGTCGATCGACGCTGAACTGATATTTATCTATTTCATTTGCAGGTGCATGAACACGCGAGCCAAAAGAAAAACACTCAAAGCCTTTGTCCCTGAAACTGAAGCAACCTGCAGGAAAATCAAAAAGAAAGGAAAAGAAAAACAACGAGAGATGGCTGAGAATCTTGAAGCACCTCTGCAAAATATGACTCCCGAGGAGCAGAGGCAATTTGTGAATGAAGTACATCAGCTGAGAGCACAACTACAAGCAGCCCAGGCTACTCAGGCGGAGCAAGCTGCAAGACTGGCAGAGTTGAACGATAGGCAAGTTGTGATCCCGCAAAGGTCCATCTTGGATCGATTTCTTCCACAGCAAGCGGAGGCCGGATTCAGAGTTGGCATTGATGCCAACAACTTCGAGCTGCGCACAAGCCTTATTCAGATGGTGCAGCAAAACCAGTTTGGGGGGAGAGCTGTAGAAGACCCATATACCCACCTCAACCAATTCATTGAGGTGTGTAACACTGTGAAGCAGAACGGAGTAACCCAAGATGTGATCAGGATGAGACTGTTCTCGTTCTCACTCAGAGACGAGGCACGGTCTTGGTTTGCTGGACTGGATAAGAGTCAGATCGGGACATGGGAGGAGCTTCGAGCAGAGTTCCTTACCAACTACTTCCCACCGAGCCTGCTGCTGAAGAGGAAAGCTGCCATTACAACTTTCAAGCAGATGTATGACGAGTCACTTTACGAGGCCTGGAAGAGATACAAAGATCTCCTATGATTCTGTCCAAGACATGGCATTGATCTGGAGATGCAAGTGTGTCATTTTTATGAGGGACTGAACCCTCACATGAAGGAGCTGGTTGATGCATCTGCTGGAGGAATACTGATGAAGAAGAGTGGTGCAGAGAGTATGAGGTTGCTGGCGGATATGGCGCTGAATAGCCACCAATGGCCAACTGATAGGCAGCTACCAGTCAAAGCAGTCGAGACAAAGCCAGAATTTGACGTGGTCGCTGAGTTGAAAAAGCTCCGGGAGGAGATTGAAAAATTGGGCACATCACAAGTTGCAGCTGTTGCAGAGCCAAGCATGGCCATAGTACCCGTAGAGGCTGACTACATCAACTGGGGTGCAAGCAGTTCGTCTGGAACTGCCGGTACAGAGGTGAACTACATTGGCGGTGGTTATCACAATAACTACCGAGGCAATCAAGGGTATCAATACAACCATGAGCGATCTCACCCTAGTTTTTCCTATGCTAACCCTTCTCCTGCAGAACACCCTCCGCCTGGTTTTGATGCAGGTACTGGAGGAGAGATTGTGGAAAGGAAGAAATCCGTGCTAGAGGAGACGCTCGAGAAATTCATCAAGAGCTCGGATAACTGGTTTGGGAAAGTAGAAACCGAGGTGAAGGGAATGGCAAACCACATGCAGCAGATGACGAAACATCTTCAGATGATGGACACACAATTGAGCCAGATTGCCACCACACTCGGCAACCAACACAAGCCTGGACAGCTTCCGAGCACAACGGAGGTGAACCCAAAGGCCCAAAAAGACTGCAAAGCCATTACTCTGAGGTCTGGGACGAGCTACAAGGGTCCCGAGATGGCTGTAGATGATTCTGGAGGCGAAAAGGAGCAAAAATGCACAGGAGATGAATCCACGTCGATCGACGGACCTGCCACATCGATCGATGCAGAAGACAGAGGCCCGTCAATCGATGCTACACTACGTCGATCGATGTTGAAGTCTGTTCCAGACACGAAGCAGAAGCAGCCTGAAGAGCAGCTCCCTCCTTTACCATTCCCACAAAGGTTGGCGAAGCAGAAAGAGGACGAGAAGTTCTCCAGATTTGTGGAGAACCTGAAGAAGGTCAGCATCAACATCCCGCTGATCGAAGCACTAAAGGAAATCTCGGGGTACATGAAGTACCTCCGGAAATTGATGAGTGGAAAGAAACAATTCGTGGAAAATGAGACGGTGAAGATCCACGAGCAGTGCAGCCTGCTACTTCAAAAGCAGATGCCCATCAAGAGAAGCGATCCTGGATGCTTTTCTATTCCCGTTGAGATTGGGGGACACACATTCGAGAGAGTACTTTGCGATACTGGGGCCAGTATCAACCTGATGCCGTACTCCATCTACAAACGTCTCAACATCAGAGAGATGAGGCCCACGACGATCACCCTGCAGATGGCGGACCAGTCTGTGTCCCGCTCGAAAGGTATACTAGAGGATGTGCTCATTCGTGTGGGCCATCTCATTTTTTTCCTGCAGATTTTGTGGTGCACGAGATGAAGGAGGACGAGAATATGCCCATGATCTTGGGGCATGAGTTTCTCGACACTAGCGCTGCTCTCATTGACTGTCGAGGCGGCGAGATCACACTCCGAGAGAATGACAAGAGGATCACCTTTGTGATTGACAAGAACAAGAAGAAGGCGGAGTGCAATCGAATCTCCACTACCGAAGAAGAGGATGAGTCTGAAGAAGATGAAGCAGCTGCCATTGAGTGGGAGCGATGAAACGATAGGGTAACAGTGTCAACTGCGCCACCTTTTTCTGAGCTCACCACCTTTATCAAAGACCGGAAAGTCTACATGGTGGATGCCAAAGGTCGGCGAGTCTGGACCCGACCTCCTTGGCAGTGATTTGAGGTATCGTCGAGCTGCGACGTTAAATCAAGCACTTGTTGGGAGGTAACCCAACATTTTCCGTATTTTCTTTTCAATTTTTGTTTTTTTATTATTATTTTGAATTTCTGCTTTTATTTCTTTGCTAACAGTTGTTTTGCAGTATTGAAAAAAAAATCTTGGAGATCAGCTCGATGTCGATCGACGCAGCCTAGCGTCGATCGACGCCGAGCAGTCCGGCGTGATACACTTGATCCAAGGAGAGGGATCGACAAGAAGGCTTCAAGTCAATCGACGCGAAGTGCCAACAGCCACTATTTCACGCCGCGCAATGTTCAAAGACTCCAGGGGATAAAAAGTTGATGTCTGAGATCAACTACCAGGTATCGTTCTCTCTTTTGTCTGATTTTCAAACTTATTCCACTCTTCGAGTTGGAAATAAGTTTGGGGGGATGTGGACAAGAGATGGAACATTCTATCTTTTATTTATTCTGCTTTCCGTATTTAAATTTTGCCTTAATTTTTAAGTTTATTCTATTTTGTGGGGAAAATTTTTGAGTTTTGAAATAACCCGAATGAGACTGTGAGATTAGAATTGATTGAGGGTTGAGTTGAATTGATTGTGATTGTGGTTAGATGCCTATGAATGTAGAATACCGTATGATAGGATTGATTTGACACTTGTGCTTGCATGCTGATTGAGCTGATTTGAAATTGACTGCGGAAGAAAATTTTTGAACCCTTGTGTGAGAATTTTGAGCCTTTATTTCGTTTGATGTGAGATTCACATGTGTGATTTTATTTCTCTAGAACTTGCCTATTTTCTGTGTTGAGACTGCATAGTGTGCACAAGTTTAGGAAATGATCTTAGGCCATATTTGATAGCCCAATTCCCTAAACATTGTCCCTTCACATTGAATATTCCCTAGTTAGCCACTTTTGAGCCTATACAAAATTTTTCTTTCCTTGTCTATGAGATTAAGAAGAAGTATTGGTTTCGCTCATGTCTTGAGTTGTGGTATATGGGTGGAATGATTGTGATATGGAGATAAGAAAATACTCCCTCCGTCCCGCTACAATTGACGTGTTTAATTTTGGCACATTAATTTCGGAGCTAATGTTTAGTAGCTAATCGTGGTTAATAATAAAATTGGCAATCATAATTAACTTATTTAAGACTTAAATAAGTTAATTATGATTGCCAATTTTATTATTAACCACGATTAGCTACTAAACATTAGCTCCGAAATTAATGTGCCAAAATGAAACACGTCAATTGTAGCGGGACGGAGGGAGTATAAATTAGTGGTGAAAAGATGTGTGAAAAAGAAGCTCAAAGAAATAATTAGAATTCTCATAAGCTCTCTGAAAAGAAAAGAATACAAAATTATGTAAAGAGCATAAGAGATTCAAAATGAGCTAGAAAAAAAAAAGAAAAGGGTTGTGTATTTGTTGATATATTGGAGGAGAAGGGTGAATGAACTTAGATGGTGGTTTGGATTGATTGAGGAAATACTACTTGATTGATTTTAGTCACTTGGCCATATTTTCCTACCCCTCACAAAAGCCTACATTACAACCTTATGAAAGTCCTTTTTGATTCTAGACTTGTGTGCATATTCTGGAAGTGGAGATATTAGAAAATTTGCAAGCCTATGGTAGAAATTTCTTCATACATGTTTTTGAGTGCTTTCATCTATACCTTAAACACTTGAGAGTTGAGCAATACACTTCCCGTGAGTTCTTCAAATGTTGATAAATTTTCTGTCTCTTTCAAATTGCTTGTGTGTAGTGGATTTTTGACCCTTGACTGTGATGAATCTTGTGAGGCATTGCACTTTAATCGCATGATCTTTTGATTTCTTTCTTGCCTATTGATTGAGGACAATCAAACGTTCAAGTTTGGGGGGTTTGATAAGCTCATTATTTTACTCACTTATCTATATTATTTTCTATTATTTTATGTAGTTTTATTGAGTTTATATATATATTCTATGCATGAGTCTATATTAAGTGGTATTATGCGCATTTTGGTGTTTTTGGAGGGTTTTAGGCCTAAGTTCACGAGAAATCCATTTCGGAAGTAGTGACGTGTAAGAGTAGCAGTGAAGAGTTCTTTCACAAGAGGAATTCGAGCTATTGGCACATGGAAATGGATGATGCTTTGAGTTAGCTCTCCAACGCAACTAGAATCGGGTCAATCGGAGTTCGGGAAAGAAAGTTATGGCCAAAACCGTGAGACCGTGCAGAAGGGGCGAGAAACTGCGTCGACAGACGCCAATCAGCATCGATCGACGCCGACCAAGAAGCCACGTTGATCGACGTGGATCAGCCACGATCGACGCGAGGCTGTCTGCTGGAGCGGAAATTCGAGGAAAAACGGATTTATTCATATCTTTAGCCCTAGATTTGATAGAATACACATCCACCACTATAAATACATATGTAAATTCGATTTTTCAGAATGCCCCATTATTCCCTATCATTCCTATTCATATTTTTGTTTTACAATTTGATTTTGAGAGTTTGGAGACTTGGGAAACACGAAACCCTTTTATTTTCTTGTTAGTTCTTTATGTTTATGCAATTTAATATGTTTTCTTTTGGATTTCTATCTGCGATGAGTGGCTAGAAACCCTAGCGGGTTCTAGGGGGTGATATTATTATGGATGCATGTTAGGATTAATTAATTAGGTTCATGATTCCTGTGTTTATTTTATAATTCTAGATTAATTCAAGGACTGAGAGGTGACGATTAATTTAGATGTCTAGCTATTGATAGAAGGACCGAGAGTTGAATATTAATAGTGGGAATAGGAATGCATGATACAATCTACACTATCGAAATAGATGTACTAGACTGTAGGAATTGAACTGATTTGTTTATCAGATTGACTAATTTGGTGTACTTTGAGACCGAGCGGAGATAGTCACTAGTTAGTAATCTAGGTTATATTTGCCAAACAGGGAAATATAGCATTGTTGCAGTATTCCACCTGTTAAATTAATTGATTCCTACATGTCATCCATAATAAGAATTTTTCCCTAGAATCTGTGTTCCTTTAAATTTGCTTTCCAAACTACTTTAATTTTCTGCATTGTTTTCTTTACTTTTATAAAACCCTGATTTTGGATCTCTCAAACAATGAATCTTAGAATCATAGCTAGTATATAGGATTGTTTCCCCACACAATTCCCCTGGATCGATAACCTTAGGGTTTACAAATTTATTTGCCCCTGTTATTATAATTAATCTGTTAGAAATAGCAGTGATCAACTGGCAGCCCTGGCCAATGACGGAAACCCTGAAAGATGAATTCTGGTGC
The DNA here is from genome assembly GCA_026898455.1 of Plectranthus barbatus. Lineage (NCBI taxonomy): Eukaryota > Viridiplantae > Streptophyta > Magnoliopsida > Lamiales > Lamiaceae > Plectranthus > Plectranthus barbatus. The sequence goes on from JAPKLW010000416.1 coordinate 364,141, forward strand.
CTCAAAGATCCATTTTTGATCGCTTCCTGCCACAGAGAGAGGAGCCGGGATTCTAGGTTGGCATTCATGCCAACAACTTTGAGCTGAAGACAGGCCTGATTCAGATGGTCCAGCAGAACCAGTATGCAGGGAAGGCCATTAAGGATCCATAAGGCCACCTCAGTCAGTTCATCGAGGTGTGCGACACAATCAAGCAGAACGGAGTGCCCCAAGACACCATCCGAATGCGTTTGTTTTCTTTTTCTCTCAGGGATGAGGCCCGGTCTTGGTTTCCTGGTATGGACAAGAGCAGAATTGCCACATGGGCACAACTCCGAGCAGAGTTCCTCACCAACTTCTTCCCACCCAGTGTCATCATGAAGAGGAAGTCCGACATCACTCACTTCAGCCAGAAGTACGATGAGACCCTCTAAGAAGCTTGGAAGAGATACAAAGAGTTGTTGAGGATGTGCCCCGGCCATGGGATTGATCTTGAGATGCAGGTATGCCATTTTTTTGAAGGATTAACCCCTCACTTAAAAGAATTGGTTGATGCTTCAGCTGGAGGACTGCTGATGAAGAAAAGTGGAGAAGAGGGAATGCAACTTCTAGCAGACATGTCCCTTAACAGTCACCAATGGCCTACTGAAAGGCAGAAAGCAGTCAAAGCAGTGACCACTACTCCAGAAATTGATGTGGTGGCAGAAGTGAAGAAGCTCCGAGAAGAGTTCAAACAGTTGGAGGCCGGTAGAGCTTCGGTAGCAGCTATTTCAGATCCCAACATGGCCATTGTTCCCATTGAGGCCGACTACATCTACCAAGGAAGCAGTTTGAGCACCTCCAATACCGCTGAAGTGAACTACGCCAATGGAGGTTACAACAACAACAACTACCGAGCCAACAATCAAGGGTACACTTACAGTGCTAAGAACCATCCTGGTTTTTCTTATTCTAACCCTTATGCAGCTGAGAATCCTCCACCGGGGTTCAGTGTTGGAGCCGGGGGAGAGATTGTGGAGAAGAAGTCTGTGCTGGAGGAGACACTTGAAAAGTTCATCAAAAGCTCCGACATTAGGTTTGGCAAGGTGGAAACTGAGGTGAAGAACATGTCCACTCACATGCAGCATATGACAAAGCACCTTCAGATGCTCGATGCACAGTTCAGTCAGATTTCCACTGCTATGAGCAATCAACACAAGCCAGGCCAGCTCCCCAGCACCACAGAAGTCAATCCTGAGAAGGCCAAACAGGTCAATGCCATTTCCTTGAGGTCCGGTACGAGGTACGAGGGTCCTAGCATGTCCAAGGATGATTTTGGGGCTGAAATAAAGGAATTTACTGCAGAAGATACCTATGTTTCAATCGACACAGAGCCTGTGTCGATCGACACAGAGGCCAGGGAGAGCAGCAGAGGTCGACAGGACAGCAAATCGACAGACAGGGGGGATGCAGCCGTGTCGATTGACACCCCCCTGTCGATCGATAGGTAGGACAGAAAGAGGCAGTCGACAGGCAGACAACACAGGTGCCACATAGAGCTGAAAATTCAAAGAAGAAGGGTGATCCAACTCCTCCAATGCCCTTTCCCCAAAGATTTGCAAAGAAGAAGGAAGACTCCAAGTTTGCTCGATTCGTGGAGAATCTCAAGAAGGTCAACATCAACATTTCCTTGATCGAGGCTCTCCGCGAGATTCCCGGCTACATGAAGTTCTTGAGGAAGTTGATGAGCGAGAAAAAGCCGGTAATCGAAGATCAAACTATTTCAATTCATGAACAATGTAGTCTTCTTTTGCAGAAACAGGTTCCAACCAAGAGGTCTGATCCGGGATGCTTCTCTATTCCGATCGAGATTGGGAGAAAGGAGTTTAGGAATGTCCTCTGCGACACAGGAGCCAGCATCAACTTGATGCCATTTTCAGTTTTTCAAAAGTTGCAGATAGGCGATATGAGGCCAACCTCAATCACTCTTCAGATGGCTGATCGCTCAATTTCTCGACCAAGGGGAGTTGTGGAAGATGTTTTAATTCATGTTGGTCATTTAATATTTCCTGCTGATTTTGTTGTTTTGGATATGAAGGAACAGCATGGAATGCCAATGATCATTGGAAGAGAGTTTCTGAAAACAAGTGGTGCACTGATAGACTGCCGAGGTGGGGAGATTACACTCCGAGGGAATGACGAGACAATCACCTTTGTGATTGATTAAAGCCAAAAGGAAGCTGATTGCAATAACATCTCCACCACCATTGAGGAAGATGAAGAAGCCGCCGAGATCGAATGGGAGTGCGAAAATGGGATGGCAAAATTGCCAATCACCATCCTCTTCCGAGCTCACCACTGTTATTCGTGATCGGATGGTCTACATGATCGATGCAAGGGGGCGGCGAGTCTGGACCCGACCTCCTTGGTGAAGGATCTCTATCGTCGAGCCACGACAATAACTAAGTCACTGAATGGGAGGTAACCCATTGTTTTACTTGCTTTATTTCAATTTTTCTCTAATTTTTGTGTGTTGTTTTTGTTATTAAAAAAAATTCGGAGCTCTGTTTTGATCGACACACAGGGTGTCGATCGACACAGAGGCGGATTGACAGAGCACTTCGAGCCAGCCCTTGGGTCGACAAGATGGCTCTGTGTCGATCGACAGGGCCCCTGTCGATCGACACAGAGTGCCAGCAGCCACCAAATTCTGTCTTTCGCGTTCTGCAGCCTCCGGTGGATAAAAGTCGATGTCTGAGATCGACAGTGAGGTACCGTTCTTCTTCTTGTTTGATTTTCAAACTTTTTCTTACTCTCCGAGTTCGAAATAAGTTTGGGGGGATGTGGACAAGAAGTTGAACTTTTATCCCTTATCTTTATTCGCTTTCCTGTTTTATTTAATTTTACTTGCTTTATTTCATTTGGTGTGTTTAATTTTTGCCAATGAAAAAAAATATAGATAGTATGTGAGGAAAATCTTTAAGTAATTGAACCCTCTAGCATTATATGCAATGTTTGGAATCGATCTTTGATTAATTGAGTTGATTTCGATTGTGGTTGATTTGCCCATGAATGTAGAATGCCGCATGATAGGGTTTAATTGAAACTTACACTTGCATGATGTTTGAGTGGATTGAAATTGACTAAGGAAGAATTTTTTGAACCCAAGTGAGTTTTTGAGCTTTTATTTGTTCATGAGAGATTCGCATGTATGTTTTCGTTTCTCTAGAACTTGCTTTTGTTCTGTTTTGAGACTGCATAGTGTGCACAATGATAGAAAATGATCTTAGGCCATCTTTGTTAGCCAATTTATCCCAAACACTGTCCCTTGTAATATTTTATCCTTAGTCAGCCCCTTTGAGCCTTACTTCATTTTTTTCGTCTTGTCTATGAGATTTCTATTATAGTAGGGAGGTTTTTGTCTTGTCTATGAGACTGTGGGAAGAATAAGGGTGGAATATTTGAAAGTGGATAAGAAAACTTTATAATTGGTGTGCAAAGAAAGATAGCTCTAGAAAAATGTCCTTATAAGCTCAAATGTTTAAACAAAATTTTAAGAGCATAAAAGGGCTAGAAAAGAAAAAAAAAAGAAAAGAAAAAAGAAAAAGAGAAGAGCCATGGTTTGTGTTGAAAATATTAGGAGATGGGGTAGTTGTTGATAGATGGTGATTCTGATTTGTTGAGAGTGATCAACTCAATATTTTCTTTTTAGTCACTTGGCCATACTTTCCTACCTTATCACAAAAAAGCCTACATTACAACCCTATCAAAGTCCTTTTTGATTCTTTAATTGTGCGCGCAAATAAGCAGTGGAGATTTTAGAACTCTTGCAAGCCTATGGTAGAAATTTTTTCATACATGTTGTGAGTGCTTTCATTGAATCCCAAACACTTGTGTGATGAGCGATACACTTTCCCGTGAGTCTTCCAAAGTTGATGAATATCTTATCTCTTTCAATTGCTTGTGTGATGTGGATTGATGAACCTTGATTGTGATGAATCTT
>JAPKLW010000416.1:368501-395720 GCA_026898455.1 Plectranthus barbatus
TGAGGCATTGCACTTTCAACTGCTTGAGATTTCTTTCTTCTTTTCTTCGATTGAGGACAATCTAATATTCAAGTTTGGGGGGTTTGATAAGCTCATATTTATACTCACTTATCTATATTTTTCTCCATTGTTTCAAGTGCTTTATGTTATGTTTTTACTTATTTCTGTGCATGAGTCTACTTTAGAAGGTGTTATGCCTTTGATGGGTGAGTTTTGCAGGTTTTATGCCAAATTCATTAGAAACTCGTACCGAAAGCAGATGATGTTCAAAGGAACAGTCACTTCTTCTTCCACAGATGGAATCTGAGCTAATGGAGCAAGGCATTTGAAAGATCTTTGAATTAACTTTCCAACGCAACTAGAATCGGGTCAATCGGAGTTTGGGAGCAAACGTTATGGCCAAAACCGTGAGACTGCGCAGACAGATGTTTCTGTGTCGAGAGACAGGATTTGTGTTGACCGAAACAGAGGTCAAAACATTCCTGTCGATCGAAATTCTTTCTGTCGATCAAAACAGAGGTTAAAGTTGCAGAATCGATACAAATTCAGCCCGGATTTTGATCTTGAAGGTTGTGTCGATCGACAGCCTGCCTGTCGATCGACACAGATGTCCGAGAAGGCTATTTTTGGCCTGTTTTGGCAGTTTTTGCTATATTTTCCCAATACTCAAATTAGGTCTTTTTCCCCCTCTATAAATATGAACTCTTAGGCACGAAATTATATCTCTTTTTTCTCTGTTTTACTGAATTCATTGGAGTTTTTCATGACATTCAAGGTTCCTATTTCTTAATGATTCAAGTAAGCTTATTTATATTTATTGCAATGTTTATTTCAATTATGTTAGGCTAGAACCCTTAACAGGTTCTAGGGTTTCTCCATCCTCTTTAGCATGTGTTAATTCAATTAAATCTAAATCCTAATTAATTGGTTCAAATTCTATGGTTTTGATTTTAAAATCTATTTTCAATTGAAGGATCGAGAGATGAAAATTGGATTAGGTTTATCGTTATTAATTTGAGACCGAGAAGAGATGATTAATAATAGGAAAATAGAATTTTGATACAACTGTTTTCTGTCTCAAAAAGAAGAATTAGTTGTAGGGTTTTCAAATCTGTATCTTTATTGGGATTGACTAGTTTGTGTTCTTGAGACTGAAAGGTGAAATTCACTTTCTTTTAATCTAGGTTTTAATTGCCCAACAAAGGAATTAATTCCAATTTATCAGATTTCCCACCTTAATAATTATTTTGGGTTTGGATTGATTGTTTATGCATGTTGTATTGGATTGATTGATTTCCCTAGAATCTGTGCTTTTTTATCATTGAATTTTATTCCCAAGTCATTTTTCTGTTTTGAAAACAAAAACCCTATTCAAAATTGGTTCACTCAAACAAAGAATTGATAAACTATGCCAGTACATGAGATAATTTCATTGCACTATCCCTGTGGGTTCGACTAGCCTTTGGGTTATTATAAATTTATTTGCTCCTGTAATTTCTACAGTTGATCATACCGAAAGGTATGAAGCGGAAGAAAGGGATTAAGAAGTGGGCTAAGAAGACACCTATGAAGGATAGTGGGGCTGGGAAAAAGCCTAAAGTGGCGACTGATAGGGACATGTGCTTCAAGTGTGGTAAGAAAGGGCATTGGAGGAAAGATTGTCAAGCCGACAAAGCTAGACAAGGTATGTCATTTGCATGTATAACTGTAAGCATGATTAGGGTCTGTTGTTGCTCTTCAAAGAGCTGTAAACGCTGACTTGTTGATCATGTTATTGTCCCTTGCAGGGGACCGTGCTGACAAGGCTCGTGAATGATGGCAATAAAATACCAAACTGGATGAAGGCAACGTTTTATGACGGAGCTTCATGGAGTTTTCTTTTCCTTATGTTTTGATGATTAGGGTCTGTTGTTGCTCTCAGGGGTTTGCACGGATTGACTGTTGCTTTGACTTGCCATGGTGGAGAGCCTGAGTAACGTGCTCGTATATCCACATCTTGGGTAACAGCGGTTCGTGTAGTACTGCCTGAGACTGGGTTTTGGTATCCATATCCGAGTAATAGGATGGGGACATTCCCTGAGGAGCTCAATAACATTCATCGTGCCAAAGTCCTGCAGGCTGATTAAGTTCAGGCACGAGTGATAAGGTTTGAGTGGTACTACTCAAGAATTATAAGATATTAATTAATTGTAGTTAGAGCTTGTCAGAGGCTCCGATTAATTAATGAATGTCCGGTAACCTTAAATATGGGGATTCTCAATTAATGCAGCCCGTTCTCACAACGTAGTAATAAAGGGGTAGGTCAGTATTAATTCTGTGGTGAAAAAGAATTAATATTAATTAATTAATTGTGTCCTGGGTTGTGGACATGGGAATTAATTAATTTATAGGCCCACTTTATTATTTGCATTAGGTCCTAGGTCTGGCCCAAATAAATATGCTGAATTGAGCCCAGGAGCCCATTAGGGATAAAACCCTAGGTCTATAAATAGACAACTCTCTCTCATAAGTTGTATCACAATTTAAAAACAGAAACCCTAGGAGAGAGAGAGAGAGAGGGGCACCGATCCTGTATCAGAAAGGAGGAGTATTTCGATTCTGGTCCTGCTCAAACCATAGATCTACGGAGTCCTCACCAGTAGTAGATCTGAACAGCATTGGGATACAGATCTAAAGACCTGATCTGGAGAACAGAAATCTTATTTCTTTTTCTTTCTTTATTTTCAAATTTATCTAGAAATTAGATTGCTAATTTCTACTTCCGCAGATAAAATCGAATTGCGTGGTTGAATTGAAGTTGGAAATTCAAACGCAAAAGATTGGATCAGACTCGACGAAATTACGGTAATTCTCAATCCACAATATTGTATTAAATTCATAGGAGCATGCTAGGATTTATTATGTATTTAATTATGCACAATATCCATAAATCGATCCGGTTGAAATTGGTTTTGGTGATTCGGTTCACGGGAAAACCCTACAGCGACTTCCACTCTGTCACCGTCTGTATCTTTGCTGGATCTACCTTTATTCTATCAGCCGACACAATGTGATCAAGAAATGTCACATCTCATAGCCAGAACTCGCACTTACTGAACTTGGCGTATTACTTCTCATCCCTGAGAGTTTGTAATACCGTTCTCAAATGTTGCTCGTGTTCTTCTTCACTTTTTGAATATATAAGAATATCATTGATAAACACTAAAACAAAGTTATCGAGATACAGATGAAACACTATATTCATCAAGTCCATGAACACAGCCAGAGCATTTGTTAGTCCAAACAGCATTACTATAAACTCATAGTGGCCATATCTTGACCTGAACGCCATCTTCGGGATGTCTTCCTTTCTGATCTTTAATTGATGGTATCCTGATCAGAGATCAATTTTGGAAAAAGTGCTCGCTCCCTTGAGCTGATCAAACAGATCATCGATTCTCGGCAGAGGGTACTTGTTCTTCAAGGTCAACTTGTTCAATTCCCGATAATCAATGCATATTCGCATAGAACCGTCCCTCTTCTTAACGAATAGGACCGGTGCTCCCCAAGGTGACACACTCGGTCAGATAAATCCCATGTCCAACAGCTCCTGCAACTGAAATTTCAGTTCTTGCAATTCCTTTGGAGCCATGCGATACGGTGCCTTGGAAATCGGTGCTGCTCCCGGTTCCTCGTCTATAGTGAACTCAATCTGCCTGTCTGGCGGCAGTCCTGGTAGTTCCTTCAAAAATACGTCCTCGAATTCTCTTTCAATCGATACATCTTGGACCGTCAATTCAGGCTTCTCCTCTCCCTCTAGATACACCAAGAAAGCTTGATTCTCGGCTTTGCTCAATAACTTCGATGCCTGCAGCGCTGAGATAATCGGTACTCTCTATCTCTTTTTGAACCTGTAGATGAACGAAACTTCATTCTTGGGTCTCGGTATAATTACTTTCCGCTCGCAACATAGGATCGTCGCTCTATTCTCCACCAACCAATCCATACCTAGGATTACGTCTACGTCATGAATATCCAATACGTACAATTCTGCTACATGAATCTCATTCTCATTTAACTTGATTTTCAAGTCACGACATACTAAGGTAGAGATAGTTGTTTCTCCTGAAGGTATTGCTACTTTCAAGTCTTGACTACTCCGTTCTACCTTAAGTTCGAATGCCACAACACATGCAGATGAGATAAAGGTATGCGATGCTCCAGTGTCAAAAAGTACTATGACAGGTATATCATTAATCGAATCCAAACCTGCGAGATTCCTTTCGTCGCGGTTTCTTTCCAAGGCGTAGGCTCTCGCTCCTCTGGGTTGCTCATTCCCTTCTTGTGGGTTCCCTTCTTGATGCCTTGGAGGAGCTTGCTGGCCTTGCCATCCTCCTCCTCGGTTCCTGACATTACCCCTCCAAGGATGACGGTTACCCATGATCGCCTTCAATTGCTGGTTACCCGGCCTTTGAAAGCTTTGGCGGTTCCCAGATCCTGTTGGAGGTGTGGAGCACTGATGAGCATAATGTCCTTCGCCACCGCAGTTACAGCACCTCAATCCGCCCTGCTGGCAATTCCCAGTATGCCTTCTCCCGCATCTCTAGCAGTTCTGCATGTCTCCATCCCTCTGGTCACGCCTGGGTGCCATCTGAGGTCTGTTTCTTGGATAGAACTGCTGGTCATTTCGCCCCTGATTATTCTGATACCGACCTTGGTCCGGGCACTTTTGGCTTCCCTGCCCTTGAACGAACTGCCTGGGAGGTTCTTCCCACTTTCTTTTTGGAGCTGGGGCTGGTGTCTGAGTCTCCCTAATCCCCCACTCTGGCATCTTCTTTTTATTCTTGGGAGCTTCAATGTCCAAGGCATGGCTCAGCAATTCTTAGTAAGTTAGCCCCTTCATTATTGCCAACTGAGTACGGATTTCTTCCTGCTGACCTTCTCGGGATTTTTCTGCCATCTTTTGAGGTGTATCCGCCAAGTGCGGCGCTATTTGTAATAAATCCCCGAACTTTGTATCATATTCCTCTTCTGACATCTTCCCTTGCTCGAAAAGGAAGAACTCCACTTCCCTCTCTCGCCTATACTGCTTTGGAATGAATTTCTCGTATAGGGCTTCCTTGTATCTTTCCCGATTCAGATGGGATCTCTCTTCTGGTGCTACTGACTTAACGTAAGTCTCCCACCGGCGGTCTGCCTTCCCCTTCAACTGATAGATCATGCAGTTGACCTTCTCAGCTTCACTGCACTGCATTTGCCTGAAGATCTTTTCCAGCTCACAGACCCAGTCCTCTGCTGCCACTGGACCGCCTGTACCATTGAAGGTGGGAGGCTGTTGTTTCCAAAATGTCTCTACCAGCTTAATCGCTGAGGTGGTTGGCTCCCTCTCAGGCGGAGGTTGGTAATGTCCGTCGTGAGCTGTTGCACTGTCCCCATCGGACAGCATCTCATACCCGTCGTGCTCTTGGAAGATGGGAATTTCTTCCAGATATGGGGCTTCAAACTCGGGTGGCGGATTGGCTCCTCCACGGCCTCTACCTCGGCCTCTGCCGCGGCCTCGACCTCGCCCTCTTCCGCGGCCTGGATTGATATTTTTCATCCTATTTCTTCCTGCAACTATACAATCAACGATATAATGGCTGTTAGCGAACAGTGTATAACCCCAAAACAATATCCTCACAACAATACTTCTCATGGAAGTAACATCAACATCGAATAACATCACGATAATTCGTTATTCTACAGGTCAAACATAACCAAATCCTAGTACATAACAGTAATACAAATAATGTCATCGTCTCGTCAGGTACATAAAATAAATAAGTTCAAAATCCAAACACATAACAACGAAAGTATGGAAACTACAACAACTCTCAATCGGATCCCTCAGATGGATCCTCCTCCTCCTCATCCTTATCCTCGTCCTCGGCCTTCATCTTCCCCTTCCCCCTATCCTGGAATGCTGTCGTCCGCTCCCTGCTACCCTCGGTATCGCTGGATATGCAAATCGGCACATAAGCAGTCCCATATCCTCCAAACATGTCGGCCCAACCACTTGTTGTGGGTCTAGGCCACATCTCCGCACTATGAATACTTGCATCAGGTGCTAAGTAGGCATGATTGGGCCCTCCGGTGTATAGTGGCGGCTGCATGGTTGACGCGTGTAGATCGGCAAATCCTGGTGGTCCCATGGAGTCCTGATGCTGAGGTGCACCATGAACTGATGACGTGGAAAAGTCGCAGAAAGCATATGGGTCATATGCTCCTCCATGATGGAATCCGGGCTGAGGTGGCGCATAAGCTGCTGTAGGTGTACTCGGTACAGGTCGGACTCTCAGACGTGACGTAGGCCCTACTTCTAACGCATGTGTACCTCTGGATGAAGCAGGTGAAGGATTCTCATCAGCGATCACCTTTCGGACTAAATCTGCCATGAAGCACCAGAAGCTCTCTACCGTGCCCGTCACACTGTCACAATATAATCGAGTCAATGTCATCACCCAGTTAGTCCACCGGTCTGGCACAAGGTTAAGCGTCCCCTCCATCGCCTCTCGATCTGTGACTCCCAAATAGCATACTTGCTCCCATAAATCCAAGTACTTCACCAAAGCTAATGCGAGGTTCTCCTCAGGAAAGGGAAGGTGTCTCCTGAACCGCAGAACTAGTCTCTCCTGAGGGTCCATCTGCCACAATAAACAAACGGTCAGTCCCAGAGGTCCACAAATAACACAATACATGACTCTGTGTCTCGGGGCACCCATTGGCCTCCGATGCACCATGCCGAGGTTCCTTCGGATCCTCGTGCAGACGTAGTGACTCAACTCCGAGTCGGACTGTATCTGCCAGGCTCACCGTGTACATTCTGTACACCTAACTGTTAACTTGTAGTTTCTACAAGTTAACTCGTTCTCACTACTCAACATACTAAACTAGATGGAGAAATTTTCAATTTCACGATATTCGAAAACCAAGTTCTAAGGTTCGGTCAACTACGAGTGTCGTTTCACTCCACTCGAATAACTTAATTTCTAAGTCATAACAGAACCCCACGTGCTACAAAGTCTACCCAAGTTAGTGCCTCTTCAAGGCCCACAATCAACCGGTTAGTCCTGTTCCATCCTAGTTTAAGCTATCGTTCTTACAGCTCAATTTACAATTTAACACATCTTAGCCATAACACAAAATTTCAAACTAATTGCAACACGTTTCAAAACTCACAATTTGTAGTAATCATTTCAAAATCATCAAACCAACAACTCCAACCATTTTCAAAACCAACAAAAGTTTTCAATTTTTTTCCAGAATTGATCCATAACCCCCATAAACTTTCCACACCAATCAAGTTCCACCAATTACAAAAACCAATGCACAACCACGTTCTTTCATCAAATATCCAGTGTTAGCGCTTCGCTCAACACAAAACCAGCACAACCCAAAGACTGTTCAACCTTCCTTAGTCAACAAATACGCCATTCTCAAAATTTTCAAATCACTTTTACTCAATACCCAAGTACTTTCAAAACAATCCATCAAAATTAAATTGCAAGCAGGAAATTTCAATATCTTAAAACGTATCTCAGGTTGCGTAGGATGGAGTAGGGTGTAAAGTATGAGCAGCCACTTCATTCAACTTCCAAAATCAAAACACTTTTAAGACTCGATGCTTTTCAAAAATTCAAACAAATTTCAAATAGTTTCAAATCATTTTAAAAACTCGTGGCTCTGATACCACTTCTGTAACGCCCCCATTTGACCTTCCCAATTTCGAGGCACGTTACAGTCGTGGTTACTTATCTCTCAAATAATTTGCAGATCGAAACAGCGGAAGACTTAACATTTGAAAAGACGAATATAAAATTTAACATTAAATTTTCAAAAGAACGAGTATTTCAAAATGAACCATGGATAGTTTAAGTGTTTAGATTTTCAAAAGTAGACAAAAGCAGGGAAAGAATAGATTCAGAGAGCGGTGCAACAGTGTGTGTAGCGTGGTGGTGACATGCATATGAAGATGCATGCCACAAGATCTTCAATCTTCAAAATTCCTCATACTTTACACCGCCACCTCTCCATCTCTGCTCGCTTAACCTGCATATTTTAGAAATAATACGAGGGGCTGAGTACTTTCATACCCCGTGGAAACATGCCCAAAAACATACAGTTTATATATGAATGCTATGCAACTCACACAAATGAACACGGGGTTTTGTTGAAAGAAACCGCGTCATCTAAAATATTTTATTTTGCACGTGCTATCAAACATGTTATTATATCTGTTTATCAAGGTGTAACTGGAAGCTGGCCCACTTCCAAGTTAAGATTATTAGTCGGGAATAAATTCACACTCAACCCACTATCATCTAAGTGCACTAATCTCGGAACACACAGCATCGAGATCCAATCGTATTTAGATAATCAATTTCTTTTCATAACAGGGTTACGGTCTTGCCATTTTACCCGAGCTCATAAACATACGGTTGCTAGCCTTTCTCACAATTAATAAGAATAGCGCAAGTACTCCACGTACATGGTTCTCATCTTATTAATAACTCTCTGTTGTTAGCAGACAATAAGAGGACAAATATAAATAGCACAAAACCTTTTTTCATAGTAATCAGTTAAAACGAAAATATTTTCACACGTTTTGAAAATAAAGCACGTTTTTACTTTTATACTGAAATAGTTCTCCCTGGTGTTAGGCTTCGATTGAGTTAGATGAGTACTTGTAAATTGAGCAAATCGAGCTTTCCTTCCTTATTTCACACCTTCAATAATATCAAACATACTAATTAGGGCGGATAACTAGGATAGGTTCCTAATTAACTAACCCCAACAACATCTCACCAAGCTCATGCTACAACTTCCCATGTTTCATAAACAAGTTTTACGAATCAATGCAATCTAAGATTCGATAACGCCAACAATTGTTCCTTCATGCTCAAATCATGCTTTTGTACCCATGTATTGGACTTATAAATCAACCAAGATTCGAAACGGATTAAGATCGGACAAATGAATCAAGTTTCTCCCATATGAACCTCTGTGTCGACCGACAGGGCTCTGTGTCGGTCGACACAACCCATGTCAACACAAACAGGTAAGTCGATCTCCCTCTGTCGACCCTTGTCTGCCGATCGACAGGAGTGTGTCGATCTTCTCCTCCCGTCGGCGTCCCTGTTGATCGATACACATCCTGTCAATCGACAAGAGTGTTTGATCCGCTTCCTCTATCGAGCAGCCTCCGTGTCGATCGACACACTCCCCGTCGATCGACACGGGTCGTCTTCTCCAATTCCCTGCGCGAGCTGAACCTGCAACCTCCAAAAAAACCCCCGACCACACCCTCGATCTAACATGCAATTACATAAACGGGGTCCTAGACTCTAAAGGAACATAAATATATACTTAAAAGTCCGAAATATGCGACGGAAAAAGAGTTGGGTGAACTCATCGGAAAATGGAAGGGGTGGCGGCAGCGGTGCGGTTTCCGGCAGCAAAACTCGAGGCTCTCGGCACCTGAGCGTTCTCTAGGACGAGAGGAACATGAAAATACACATTTCAGCTCAAGAAAATTGAGTATGAATGAGTTCTAAGGTGGAAACACAACTCACCCCAAAATCCGGCGAGACAACTTCTCTCTACAATATCTCCCTCGATTCTCAACACCACGGTCTCTACCTTAGCTCTTTAGAAATCTTGGAACGAGATCTACGCGATGGTGGTGGTCTCTTGGCCGGCGGCGGTTGGAGGTGGCCGGAAAATTGTCGGAAAGGGCTCAGTTGGGAAGGGTTTTGGGTAGAGTGTAGGGAAAGCTATGATAGAGAGAGAAAGTAGTGTGTGGAGTGAAGTGGGAACAAGTTTCTCCTTTTCTTTTTTGTATAATTCTAAAATGAATAATTCCAACTTAATTCCCATCAAGCCAAGTGTCCTCACTACACATGCAATATTTCCACAATTTCCACTTAAACCATGTACAAATTCAATACTTCAAGTTCAACCCCAAAATTATTAATTCCCTCCACGGGTCTCCGAAAATTAATTCGATCGATTCGCGATCAACCTTATAATATTACGAACATTTCTATAACTTGAATTTGGAATTTGACTTCCCGAACTCAAATCGCAAAATATTGTTCGAAAATGAAAAGAAATTTATTTTATAAGTATAATCAAGCCTTCAATTAGCTTAATTTAATTTAGGGACATTACGTTGTTCATTGTTCTTTTACTCTTTGTTTGTACTTGGGTGACTTATGAAGTCATTCGTGGTTGTGGTTGTGGTTGTGGTTGTGGATAAAATGTAATATCCCGAGTTTTATTAAGTGACTTTTAGCTTAATTAATTATTAAATAAAAGGGATTATTTATTTTTGCCCTTAAATTATTCGTTACTCAACTTTCGACACCCGTTGTTGCATGCATGTGCGTTTCATGCAAACAAAATGTCCATGAGTACGTATTAAGAAACCCTAAGCAACCTTGCAGACTAACTTTACATAGAAAACCCATGCGCGATGAACTGGGGTTTCTAGTGTGTTTTGGGTACGGTAAAATCGACAACTTACACCCGAGAGCTCCGTTTCTTTCATCGAGCTAGAGTATACTTGAAATTGATTTATAAAATTTATAGAAACAACTGGAATGAGATTCCGAGACCCGTGGAATATTTTATGATTTTTCGAACTATTAAGCTCGGGGTGAAAACGGAGAAATTCCAAAAATTATGGAATTGAACCCACGGGTAGGATTCGTGATTTAGAGCATTTCCATGGATGTCCATTTTCTAAATTGGACAATGCATGTCAAATTAAGAAGCAACGAAGGTCGAATAACGGGGTTATTACATGAAATAACGAATCCGGAGCCGCGACGAGTGGGATCGTGCCACGTGGCACTCCCCATTCCCTCCACCCATACCTCCCACGTGCCTTCAATAATTGTGGGTTGTGTATTATGGTGCAAGGGAGTTATCAGATCAGAAACGAGGGAGAGAGCAGCTCATTTCCATCGATCTGCAGCCGTGCAGCAGCTTTTATCCCACCATCTTCCTCGCATTTTTCCGATCAACCGAGCGAGGTTCAGGCCACAATTTCTGAAGACAAAATCAAGATCGTGCTTCAAGCTTTCCATAGAATCCAAAAGAAGCCGATTTGGTTAAGAATCGTGAGAGTTACAGCTCGATCTTCAGGGTGTGTTGGTAAGAAAATTCAAAACCGTAACCCTCGTTAGAACTTCATGTAAACGATAATGAACCTGCGAATAATAAATATATATATTCTTGTTCCTTGTGATGGTAGGAAGCTTTTGGTAGTATTTGTTTGCCACCCCCACCGACCGATCGCCGGAAAAACTGCCTGCAACGTTCACAAAAGGTAGGGTTTCCTGCCTTCTTCTTCATCTGCTGCAGTTTCGTGTTTTCATTATTTCGGGGGATAAGTTGCATACCAGTCTGATCCTAGTGTCGTATAGAGGGTGGGGGTGCGTCGGAAGTCATTGGTTTGGCCGGAAATGGCCGGAGAAAACAGCTGCGTCGCTCTGAATCGCGAGCAGCGGCTGTCTGCTTTCAGCATCGATCAATAGGGCCGGCATCGATCGACGCAGCTGTTGTCAATAGACACAGCTGCCGTCAATCGACACAGCCGTCGTCGATCAACGCGGATGCGGCTGCAACCCTATTTTCGCGTTTCTTCGCCCATTTTTGATCCGATTCAATTTATTTTCAACGCATGACTATTTATATCAGTTCTGAGTCTATTTATGTCTGAATATATGCGATTTAAACTGATTTCGGACGTCAGGAATCTACCAAAATAAATCATGCAAATAATCTTATATGTTTGAATGTTTAATTCATTTTCAAACTCTGAAATGGATGATTATCTAGCCATGAGTTTGTTTTCTGAAATGAGAAAGGTTGGATAAGTTCATGCGTGTCCGATACACAGGCGATGCATGTTGGGTAGCTAGAATTATGTTTGTCTCGTCGTAAAGTCAGTCTGCCTTAGAACCTGAACTCAGCGAAAACATCAGCTGGGGCGCTGATTTATACTCCATAGATAATCCACCTAATTCGTTGTATTCTCATGTGTTGTCAATTGAAGGAAAAATAGGGTAACCGGAGAGCTTTTCATTCACAAATCAACTTACTTGTGTCGTATCTGTAAGCATGTGAGGTGGGACGATTTTATTCCTATTTTCGCTTGATTTTGGGCTATAAGCCCTACTTTTAGAAAAGCATGCGAATTGATTTGTTTTTAACTGATTGTCTATGCCAAAACTGTTTTGAATTCGTATCTGTTCCTCTGGTCAAGCGAGTTGACCAGGGAGATTGGGTTTAGCGAGAATTGAACCAGGTTTCGAAAGAACCCTGAGCTACGACTCTTAAACTCTAGGGGCATCGAGGGCAGGATTATCCTAATAAGAACTTGATCCTGAGACATGCATCTTCATATGCATGTCTCCATTGTGTAACCCTCCGCTGCATGAAATTCTGAATCTATTTCCTTCCCAGTTGTAATAATTATCCGAGAAACTAAACTCTTTGCTTATCGTTATCATTCGTACACTGTGGTGACGAGGTTTGTTGCCTCGTTACAAACACTGTTATTCCAGTTATGCATGTTGAACCGATTGGGTGTGAACCCTTGTTTCTGTTTGATTATCTAAATCTTCCGCTGTTTAAATCACCCAACCCACTGTAGCGCACCCTAAGTTTGGGAAGGCGAACAGGGGGCGTTACAGAAGTGGTATCAGAGCGCCAGGCTAGTTCCTTCCCCTTTCTTTTAGCCTGGTAGCTATGATTTCTTTCATTTAGAAAGTCTATCGGAGCAATAATCATGTCATGCTCTACACCCCATCCCATCCTACGCGGCCTACAAGGTAAAATTTTAAAGTTGCATACAACTGTTTTGAGTAATCTTGTGCACTCCTCGTTCACGGTTGAAAACTATTTCCAAATGTCAAGAACGATATTGTTGGTAATTATAAACTGTTTTGAACGATTGTGTTCACTGAAAAGTTATAATGATTGTGGTGATGAAAACCTTAAAATGCTATGCATTTATGTTGATTGTTAGCGTAAAAATTCATATCCGCTAACCCTGCTTGATGGTCTAACCATAAGTGTATCTCTTGTTAGCCTATCTTGTCAATTACTGTTTGTCTAGTGTTGAAATTTAACTCACACTGATATTCTTGGCTTTTGCTACTATTGCTACATTGCTTAATATTGATATATGTTGCAACTTGTGGATATCTCAAACTGATTTATGAAAATGACTTCATATGTTCAAATGATTGAAAATATTAGTATCGTAAGTGTATTTTGTATGTGATTGAAAGCTCGTTAAACCCGGTAAAAGAACTTGGTATATGTATAGCCTGTACGTAGGGCTAGTGTATAGGGGATCAGGTTAGACGACTGACGCAGCTACCTCAGCTCACGGAGAGCTTCTATAGTTGCGTATCAGTTCAGAGACATCTTGAGAGTTGGGAGTCATCAAGTTACGCACTAGTGTTGTGAGCAGCGAGCGGTTCGTTGCTTACTAGCAGGGTACTCGTCGGGAGGACAGTATGCCTTCCACTATAATTACGGGAGTCTGGTCAGTATGTCAGCATGAGGATTAGGATGACCCTCAACACCGTGTATCGAAGGACGACAGAGCCACCGAGACACATAGTCTATACAGGTCCGGTCGAGGAATGACTCAGCTATGGAACAACCGCGACTGAGCCATGGGAGGAGAAGTAACGAGAGGAGTGGCATGCATCATTACTTGCTTTATGATTGAATTTCAGTACTAACAGACTGCTCTGCTGTGACAGATGGAGTACCTGAAGGACATCAGGACTAGCGAGTTTCGTCGCTACACTCGCCAACCAGGTCAGACGCTTCCCGTGTTTCTGACAGAGTACTTACGAGTTTGGGAGCTCACACAGAGCTATGGCGAGGTGGGAGATTTCAAGGGTATTGACCGTCTAATCGACTTACTGCCAAGTGAGTGGGTCCACTGGGCTCGAGAGAGGGCACAACGCTTCATATACCGACGTGGTGACACTCGTGCCCGTCTAGGGTACTTCCCGGGCTTTGTATCTGACATCCTGCAGCAGGTTGTCCTTGTGGGACACCCTCCAGCGGGGCCATATCTCTACCTCCCTGTGCCTATTACTGTTGAGGTGACGAATAGGGAACCACCGCCACCATCGAGAGTTCTTCCAGTTGATGATCCTCACACGTTCCCTTCTCTGGAGGCGATGATTGGGATGGCACAGCACCAGGATCTGCCGCCTGTCACAGACATCCCACCGCGAGTATCTGCACCGCCACCACCACCCCTTACTGGAGTTCCATCTACCCGACCGCTGGGGTACAAAGGGGGCGTGCCTATCCGTCGTCACATCACCTGTACTACAGATGCCGTTCGAATATCTGTCCGCGTGTCGGGCGAGCTGGAGGATGAGGATGATGACGATCTGAGAGATGATGCTTCGTCTGTGGGGAGCCGCCCTGCTGCTAGGGCTGAGGGATCCGTTTGACTCTGACTTGTGATGTTATACTACTGATACTGTTGCATTTGTGTTTGGGTTTGTTGGATGTTATGTTGTGACTGTCTGTGTGTGATTGTTGTTTCGACCCCCCCCCCTTTTTTTGGTCGGGGAGCTGGCATATTTTCCTTTATTTGCCTCTCCCAGATCTGGTGCGATAAGTAGTTGCACTATTGGCTGTCACTACAAGTATCAGGTCTTTTGTTAGGTAAGACGTGCTCGATACCTTTTTAGGCGAGTACCTCTACCTCTTGGGTCGTGATCATGCACAGTTATCTATATATAAACCGTTATGTGATGACTTTATCGTATCTGTGTTTCTAGCACTGCTTATATGTTGTGATTATTGCTTATGATGATTGTTGTGATTGGTTGTTGATTGTGGATTATGTCGATTTATAGAGGAGGTGCTGCCAAAATTTTAGTAGATTTAACATGATTAGGTACTAATCTAGTGCGGTAATTTCAGAATGTCTGCCAACATTGAAGTTTATGGACGAGGACGAGGGCGTGGTAGAGGCCGAGGGCGCGGCCGCGGGCGTGGTCGTGGTCGTGGTCGTGGTCGGGCTCAGCCTCCGCCCGTCGAAGAGAACCTTAGGTTCGAAGGTGTTTTGATTTCGGAGGAAGTCCCAGAAGTCGAGGTACTATCCAACGAGGGCAGCGCATCAGTTTAGGGACCTAGGGGACCGCCGCAACAAAACATGGCGCCACCCCCTACACCCTTCCAACTGATAGAAACCTTCCGGAAGAAACAACCGCCTACATTTGATGAAACTGGGAACCCTGTTGAAGCTGAAGATTGGGTTCGAGCCCTGGAGAAAATCTTCAAACACATGCAGTGCTCTGATTCTGATAGGATAAACTGTATGCCATACCAGCTAACTGGGCAAGCTGACCGTTGGTGGGAGACTTACGTTAAGTCATTGGCACCAGAAGTGTACCTCCAATTCTCTTGGGAAGACTTCAAGAAGGCCTTCTTCGAGAAGTATGTGCCAAAGCAGTTCCGCAAGGAGAGAGAGATTGAGTTCTTCTTACTCGAACAAGGGAAGATGAGCGTCACGGACTATGACAGGAAATTCTGCGAATTACGCCATCATGCCCCTCTCCAGGTGGACACACCGGTAAAACTAGCTGAAAAGTTCCGAGAAGGACTGAAGGAGGAAATTCGGGCTCACCTGTCTACTCTTAAAAGTATGGATTATCAAGAATCCCTGAGAATGGCCTTGGACGTGGAGTCGGCAATGACTAAGAAGAAAATGCCCGTCTGGAGCTTCCAAGAGGCGACCTCATTGCCTCCAGCATCGAAGAGGAAATGGGAGGATAATCAACGATCTTTCCACCAGGGGTCGGGCAGTAAAAAAAGGTATGACCAGGGGAGTCACAACCAGCCTAAGAGGAACTATGATCACCCGCCGAAGAGATACGAAACACCCGTCGTACCTAGGAATGAACTGATGGGAGCGGCACCTCCACAGTGCAATCGGTGTGGGAAGAAACATTTTTGGAAATGCCCACCCCTAGCTCAAAGATGCTTCAATTGTGGAGGAACCGGACACTATGCTTGGCAATGCCCTTCTAACCGGTTTGATGCTGGAAATAGACAGAACCCTCATGGACCTGCTAATCAACAGCTGAAGGCAATCCGTGGAGAGCGCCAACGTAATTAGAGAGCTGCTAGGAACCCCAGGGCGGATCGACAGCTGAGACAGTCACCGCCTCGTGGTCCTGGGGAAAATCGTCAGCAGAGGGAGCAACCACCCCGAGGAGCTAGAGCCTATGCTATCGATGGAAACAAGGATGAAGAGAACTTGGCAGGTATGGGCATTATTAATAATATACCTGTCATGGTTTTATTGGATACTGGAGCATCCCATTCCTTTATTTCATCTTCATGCATCGGAACTCTAGGCCTTAAAGTAGTAGAAGGTAGTCAGAAGTTGAAAGTAGCAATGGCTTCAGGGGAAACAACTACTACTAACTTAGTGTGCTCTAACCTGGAGATCCATTTTAACACTCATAACGCGTTAGTTACTGAGCTGAATGTATTGGATATGTACGACGTGGATGTGATCCTAGGAATGGATTGGTTATCCGAAAATGTGGCCACTATCTTATGTAAAGATAGGAAAGTCACTCTTCAAGTCGGAGATGAGCCAATTCATATCTACGCATTCCGCAAAGGTCAGAGAGTGCCAATTATATCAGCACTCCAAGCTAGAAGGTTGATTCAAAAACAGGAGAGTCAAGCTTTCCTGGTGTACCTAGAGGGAGAGGCAGATCAAGAATTGAAGGTAAAGGATGTACCGATAGTCAATGAATACGAGGATGTATTTCCTGAATAACTTCCTGGTCTGCCACCGGACCGACAAGTGGAGTTTACGATTGACCTGGAGCCGGGAGCAACCCCTATTTCAAAGGCACCATACCGTATGGCGCCCAAGGAATTGCAAAAACTGAAAGTGCAACTTCAGGAGCTTCTAGATATGGGTTTCATACGACCAAGCGTATCACCTTGGGGAGCCCCTGTCTTATTCGTAAAGAAAAAGGATGGATCAATGAGAATGTGCATCGATTATCGAGAGCTAAACAAGTTAACTTTGAAGAACAGGTATCCCTTACCTAGAATCGACGACTTGTTTGACCAACTGAAGGGAGCAAGCGTGTTATCAAAGATAGATCTTCGCTCCGGCTACCACCAACTGAAAATTCGTAAGGAGGATATTCCGAAAACTGCATTTAGGACAAGGTATGGTCATTATGAGTTCGTAGTCATGCCTTTCGGACTTACGAACGCCCCCGCGGTGTTCATGGATTTAATGAACAGGGTATTTCACCCTTACTTAGACAATTTTGTCTTAGTGTTCATTGATGATATACTTGTCTACTCCAAGTGAAAGGAAGAACACGAGAAACATTTGAGGACTGTTCTACAGACACTCAGAGATGAGAAGTTGTACGCCAAGTTCAGCAAATGTGAATTTTTGCTGAGGGAAGTGACATTCTTAGGCCACATTGTGTCAGCCGATGGAATCAAAGTGGATCCTGCTAAAATACAAACAGTGATGGAGTGGAAGTCACCGACGAATCCAAATAAAATCCGAAATTTCCTTGGACTGGCAGGATACTATAGACGGTTCATTGAGGGCTTTTCAAAGATAGCAAAGCCTATGACCTGACTGCTACAAAAATGTGTTAAATACGAGTGGACTGAGGAGTGTGAGGAGAACTTTCAAAAGTTGAAGCGATACTTGACAACTGCGCCTGTCTTAGCCATTCCTGAACCAGACAAGAGCTATGAGGTTTACACTGATGCATCTAAGAATGGTCTAGGATGCGTGTTGATGCAGGAAGGTCGATTTATTGCTTACGCCTCGAGACAATTGAGGCCACATGAACTGAACTTCCCTACTCATGACCTCGAGTTAGCAGCAGTAGTTCATGCTCTAAAAATTTGGAGGCACCACCTATATGGGGTCAAGTGCGCTATATTCACGGATCACAAGAGCTTGAAGTATTTCTTCGAGCAAAAGAATCTGAATATGAGACAGCGACGATGGCTAGAGCTGGTCAACGACTATGACATAACGATCAACTACCACCCGGGGAAAGCAAATTCTGTGGCTGATGCCTTGAGTGGAAGGACTCAGCAAGGTTTAGGTTTCCTCTTAACAAAAGAGTATGAACTTATCCGAGATTTTGAGAAACTACATCTGGAGGTAATTACTCCCTCCGAAAGAGAGAGGTGTTCGCTGTTTGCCTTAAACGTCGAATCGGACTTAAGGCAGCGAATAATTGAAGCGCAAAGGAGAGATGACGAACTTGAGAAATTCCCGTCAAAGAATCCGGGTAAAGGAGTCAAACGAATACAAAGAGGCACCAGACAACGCAATGATGTACAAGAATAGAATCTGCATGCCGAAAAATGAGGAACTGAGGAATGAAATTATGAGCGAGGCTCATGATGCACCTTAAACCGCCCACCCTGGAAGCACCAAGATGTACCAGGATCTGTAAACAACTTTCTGGTGGGATGGTATGAAGAGAGACGTCGCTCTGTATGTCAAAAGGTGTTTGGCTTGCCAACAAGTGAAGGCACTGCATCAACGACCCTATGGAAAGTTACAGCCATTAGACATTCCTGAGTGGAAATGGGAACATATTGCGATGGATTTTGTCACAGGGTGATCGCGTATATTTTTAACCCGCGACTTAGCAAAGCTAATAATATAGCGGCAAATAAAATTATCGATCCCTCAGGGAAAGGAGCAACAAAAAATCCTAAGTACTAACTTAAAAGTTCTTAAAGTACTGGATAGGTAAAACTAAAATAAAAAGGTTTTGAAACTTAATTATCTCAAGAAAACAATTTGGAAAATAAATTTACTTAGAAAAACTTAATGGATAAGAAGTACAGATTCTAGGCTTTTCTCCCTATCAAGTATGACATGCATAAACAAATTGATTATTTCCCAATTTTAATTCCTCTACACAGTGGAACATTAGAAAGCTATTATGAACTTCTTTGTTGGACAATTCATAAAGTAGATTAATTAATTATCTATCTCCTGTGAGTCTCAAGATTAATTAACTAACTCCTAAAGTTCTACGGATTTATTCCTACAATCTATTTCCTTCAGTTACGACAAGAAATCAAATTATATTGTGAAAAACTCTTTCTATTGAAAACTATTACAGTTACGTCTCTAATTCTCAACTATGTAATCCTAAGTTTGTGGCCAACATACTCAAGATTAAGAATAAAACCAGATTTCACAAACTGTGAGGGAAAGGAAAAATAATTTCAATTAATCGAAACATGCATACATTGATAGTTTGAAAACCTAGAATCTGAGAAGACAATTAGTTACACATAATTCTAATCTTAATCATCATAGACAATGAACAAGAAAAGAAAAGATGAATGGAAAAGCTGAATCTTCCCAAAAGATTCAATCTCCAACCCAATGATCTTCTTCTTCTTCTTCCTTGTGATGTTTCTCTCAATTTAATTCTCTTCTCTCTTGCTCTCTACTTGATTTTTGAATTCTTCAGCCTTTTTTATAGATGTTGTGGATGAATCCTACTATATCTAGGAGTTAGATATATGTTTATCTTCAGAAATCAGAAAAGATGTGATCTGGCCCGCGACACTCCGTCGATCGACGGCCAACTCGCGTCGATCGACGGGAAGGACTAAGTAGCGTCGATGGACAGCCAGTTGGTGTCGATCGACGATGGTCCTGCTTCAGCACTCCTGCGTCAATCTCTTTGAGTTCTTTCATCGATCTTCTCCGAAGCTGTGGCGAACAAGGTTCCAAATTCCTCTGATTTTCATCCAAAAACCTGCATGATTCATCAAACACACCATAAAAAGCACAAAAGCCAATGTATGCTCAAAAAGACACTAAAAACAATTCAAACATCACCAAAATAGACAAATAAGTTGGTAAAAATATCAACTTATCAACTCCCCCAAACTTAAACCATTGAACGTCCTCGATCAATCTGTAAGATAAGAATTTAAATCATATGCAGAGAAAAGTGTGCAATGCCTCATAAGTCTATTTTATTATCCAAGCATCACCCATCCATATAAATTATGCAATCAAAACAGATTTTCATTGTTAATTATTGAGGAGGAACCTCACCGGAAAGTGTTTGCACTCATCGCTCAAAGAGTAAAGGGTTCTGTTTTCACTCACCCAAGATTGCAGATTATTTCACCATAAGTTGACAGATTTCTCATCTCTCCATTGCTCGTTAGTGTGGATTTTCAGGGAATCAATTAGGTCTTATTTTGGTTGTAATGTGGCTTACCTAAAAGGTGGGATAAATTTGGCTAAGTGACTGAAATTTCTACAATTCTTCCCCAACAAACCAAACATATCATAACCACAACACATCCTTATTCCTTCTTGTCCTTATAAAATTTTCTAGGGTTTCTTTCAATTTTTGATAGTGAACTACAATCATCAAGCTCATAAATTCTTTTCTTTCTTTCTTTTTCACTCAATGTTCACTTCTTTTTCTTTTTCTACCCATGGAAACCCACATTCTTTCCTCTAGGACTCAAACTCATATCTCTCATCAAACACCTTCCAAATATTTCACTATTTTCAATTCCTCAACCCTTCTAATCAAAGAAATTTTCATTCTAGGCTCAAAGGGGCTACAAGTGGAAATTCAAGGTTAGTGTATGGGAGATGGCTATGAAAGAACTTGCCTAAAATCATATTTACCCTATTACCACACTTAATGCAATCTTAAGAGAGAAATAAGTCAAAATCTAGGAAATAAATCATTAATCCTGACACTCAACAAAAGAAAGATAGGCACAAATTTTCTCAGGGCTGAATTTTGTTCTCCTAAAAAATTATCCAACATTAATCAGTTTTTATGCAATAATTTATACTTCAAAGCTCAACTTATCAAATAAACAGACTCCTATCATCGGCTACTCTATCACATAGATTATCATGCTTATTTCACAAATATCTCAAATCCCAATCAA
Organism: Plectranthus barbatus; assembly: GCA_026898455.1. Taxonomy (NCBI): domain Eukaryota; kingdom Viridiplantae; phylum Streptophyta; class Magnoliopsida; order Lamiales; family Lamiaceae; genus Plectranthus; species Plectranthus barbatus. Next base: position 389,535 of record JAPKLW010000416.1, read on the forward strand.
CAATCACAATTTCAAGGAGAAGATAAATCATATTTTCGATACCAACATAATCCAAAGTTCCGACTGCCCTATGTTCAAAAGCTCCTAAAATAATTGTCTAGACTTTCCTATCATAACAAGTACCACAAATCAACATTCAATGTAGTACTAATTCTAAAGAAAAATCCTTGCAAAGATCAATTATTCACATTGAAGCAAAAAAACAAGGATGGTGATGATTTGAAGACACAAAAGACACAAAAACAAAAATAAATAAAAAAAAGTAGTGAATGGAATACAAACAAACAAACAAAAACGTTTCCCTTTTTCGATCATCATCCCCCCAAACTTGTTTCACTCCGAGGAGTGGACAAGTTTGCAAGTTAGATAGGAAAAGAGAAACGGTACCTCACTCATCCTCTGAGGCGTCATCCATCTCTGCATCCGGGCGGCCTCATCGGCAAGTAACCGCCTGCGGGTCCGACGCTCTTGCTAGCGGCAAACGTAGGTGGAGTCTGGCTCGGTGTTCCAGAGCAGTCTCTGCATCTGATCCTCGAGTGTGCCAAGTCTCGTGGTCACATGCTGGCGAAACTGGCCCTGAAGCTCCAGCTCCGTCGCCTGCAAGGCTGCCTGCTGCTGCATGTAGAGGTAGAGGGTCGCCAAGTCAACTCCGGAAGATGAAGACTCTCCGAGGAAGTGACTAGACGACGCCCCACCTGTCCATCCGGGCGCTGCATTCTCAACTCCTACGTGTTGCTGCACGTACGCATCATCGCTCATCCCCTGCTGTGATGGGATATCAGACTGTCCCTGTCCGACTTGTGCCTCCAATCGGTGAGTGATTCTGGACGTGCCTGCTCTTCCTCGGGCTCCAACCATGACTGCCAAGTGGGCAGGGGAACTCATCAACCAATTATCACAGAAGTGATAATTGGTGACTCGGGTGAGGTCCAGCTGCGGCAACGGGAACTTGTCCCCGTTCGACATCTTCAAGAACCATCCACCCTCACGGGGTGTAAGAACCTGCATCCGAACCAAGAGGTCGGTGCTCAATCCCTGCTCGTCCTGAAGTACCTCGAGTCAGACAAGTCGATCCCTAGATGCTCGGCAATCGGGGTGATCAATCCCCCACTCCAAATGTTGCCCTTGGTGGCCTTGAGTTGGTGTCTCCAATGATCTATGATGAGGGCGGCGAATTTGAACTGGTCTCCGGTGAGGAAGCACTACACGGCGTAGAGCTCCCCCACTCTCAGCTTGGTACTCTCGTGCCGTCCTGAAATAGACACCCCCATGCATCGCTGAAGGTAGCAAAACACCGGGTTGTCTATGGAAGACGCCTTCAGGTTACCGACGTCGAAAAGGTTTTTGGATCAGTCGAGGTATTGGCTGCAATCTGCCTCCAAAATCGGACGTTGTTGAAGTCTGTCAGAGGGGTGCCAATGCCGTCAACTGGGACTCCCCATAGCTTGTCGAGGACGTCCCTCTGAAGAGTGTGACTCTCGTTTAGCTGGAATCTGATGGAGGTGGGCTTGGACTCCGGCTGGACCTCGAACACCTTGAGGGTGGCCAAAAACTCCAGCACGAGCGATGGGTAAGTCGGCCATCGCCGTGTCATCCAGGTCCTCCATCCAACCCTATCGAGCAATGTCAGAACATCCTCCCGAATGCCGAGTCTCTTCATCATCCGTGGGCAGGGGTACAACGTCTGCTTGATGGTGTACTTCCTTCCCCCGAACCTGTGATAACGCTCCACGGCCTCTTGGGAGTTGAAAGTCGGTGCATCAATCATTTTTACTGCAAGGATAGACAAGGAATTGTTAGCAAATATTCAACAATCATCAAACAATTCCCAAGCACAAAATTATCGAACATAATTCGCAATTAAGCCTAACGTGCTCCTACCCATGCAAAATTGACTTCAAATTTATGCAATTCACATCCCAAACAACCAATTTACATCTCCAATTCAACAATTATCCTTAAAAACGAAAATTCAAAAATTCCCCCAAATTAAGGATTTCCCCCAAACTTGCTACCATCAAAATCGAGCAATTCCAACGGTTACAAATTCACATAAAGCACATATATCGACTAAGACTATCATACATATCGACCAATGAGCGAAATTGGCAATGAAATTGACATACGAGCAAGAAATTGAACTAAGGGCTCCCATGGCCAAAATCGCAAAAATCATGCTCAAATCATACAAAAATCGTTAAATAATCAAAGAGGAGTAGTCTACGATACGTACCTTGCATGGATTTTGCAAGTTTTGGGGAGAAAAATCGAACCGGGATAGTTTCGGGTTGAGAGGGTGCGTGCGTGTGTGTTTGTGTTTGAAAAAGGGATGAAAATCCCGTTTTTATAAGTTTCTGCCCACGTCTCTGAATTGCGGGCGTCGATCGACGCTAAAATTGTTTTTTTTTTGGCAAGACTTTTCCGTCGATCGATGGTGCATGTAGCATCGATCGACAGTGCCTGCATCGTCGATCGACGAGTCCTGAAAACTTTCATCGATTGACGGGACTTCCTTCGTCGATCGACGGGACCCTGACTCTGAAAATTGAAAATCAGAAATAACGAAAAACGAAAATTGTTGGGTTACCTCCCAACAAGTGCTTAGTTTAACGTTGCTAGCTTGACGATACCTGAATCCCTACGGACGGTTGAGATAGTACTTTTCCACCACGCAGATGTCGAGTGGAGTGTAATACGGCGTTAAATTTTGTCCGTTCACTGTAAAATTCCTTCCATCTTGGCCAGCTAGTTCGACTACACCGTTGCGAAATTGACAGGCAACGGTATATGGCCCTGCCCACTTTGACTGCAGCTTCCCGGGCATGAAGCGAAGTCGAGATTTGAATAGGAGAACTTTGTCACTCGGATTGAAGACGCGTGGGCGGATTCCTTTGTCGTGGAACCTTTTCGCTCATCTCTTATAGATGATGATGTTCTCGTAGGCCTCATCTCGAAAATCTTCTAGTTCGTTCAATGCCAAGGCACGTTCTGATGCAGCCATCTTCTAATCTAGATTCAACTCTTTCACAGCTCTCCAAGCCTTGTGCTCTATCTCCACGGGGAGATGGCAAGCTTTTCCAAAGACAAGCTGATAAGGAGAGGTCCCTATGGGAGTCTTGTAAGCGGTGCGGTATGCCCAAAGAGCATCATCGAGCATCACAGCCCAATCCTTTCACTGCTTCACCGTCTTCTCCAATATCTGCTTGATCTCTCGGTTGGAAAGTTTAGTCAGCCCATTCCCTTGAGGATGGTAGGGGGTAGTAACGCGGTGCTTAACTCCGTACCTGCACAGAAGAGAGGCAAGCCATTTGTTACAAAAATGAGACCCCCCATCACTTACCAGGGCTCTTGGCGTGCCGAATCGTGTCATGAGTTTCTGAAGGAATTTGATGACAACTTTTGGATTGTTGGCGGCTGTTGGAACTGCTTCGACCCATCTTGATACATAGTCCACCGCAAGCAGGATGTTGGAGAACCCGTGAGATGGCGGGAAGGGTCCCATGAAGTTGATTCCCCACACATCAAATATCTCGACTTCGACGACCGGTGTTTGAGGCATCTCATCCCTACGCGAGATGTTGCCGGTTCTCTGGCAGCAATCTCAGCTTGTAATCAATCCTCGACAGAACTCGTAGATGGAAGGCCAGTAGAATCCGCTCGCAAGGATCTTGAATGCCGTCTGATTGGCCGAATGGTGGCCACCGCTAGGAGCTGAATGACAGGCAGCGAAGATCTGATTCCACTCTGACTGTGGCACACAACGCCGGATGATCCCGTCTACACATCTTTGCCAAAGATAAGGGTCCTCCCAATAATAGAATTTGATGTCGTGGAGGAACTTCTTCTTTGCATAAGAAGAGGAGTCTGGTGGAAGTACGCCGCCTACCAAGTAATTGGCGAAGTCCGCATACCATGGTGTCTTTGACTCGTACGTCTCTCTCAGATCCCTTAGGGCGCAGATTTGCTCGTCCGGGAAAGTCTCTCGGATCCTCAGTTCCTGATCATCTCCTTCAACTGGTGGCTCGAGTCTTGATAGATGGTCGGCAATAACGTTCTCACTTCCCTTTCTGTCCTTGATCTCCAAGTCAAACTCTTAGAGCAGCAGGATCCATCTTATCAGTCTCGGTTTTGCATCTTGCTTGGCGAACAGGTATCTGATAGCTGCATGGTCGGTGTAGACAACAGTTTTGGATCCTATCAGATAGGACTGGAACTTGTCGAAGGCATACACCACTGCTAGCATCTCTTTCTCAGTGGTGGTGTAGTTGCACTAGGCCGGGTTCATGCTCTTGCTGGCGTAGTGAATCACATGGAAGAGCTTTCCTTTCAGTTGCCCCAAGGCTGCTCCAATAGTCGCTGGCGTCGCACATCAGGATGAAAGGCTCGCTCCAATCTGGAGAAGTAAGTACTGGTGCAGTCACGAGGGCTGCTTTCAACTTCTCGAAGGCTTGCATGCAGTCCTCGTCGAAGATGAAAGAGACATCCTTCTCTAGTAGTTTACACAACGGTGGCGAGATCTTCGAAAAGTCCTTGATGAACCTTCTGTAGAACCCGGCATGTCCAAGGAAACTTCTCACAGCTTTGACATTCGTTGGTGGTGTCATCCTTTCTACCGCAGCAACTTTTGCTCGATTCAACCTCTAATCCCTCAGCTGATACTCGGTGTCCTAGAACAATCCCTTCTCGCACCATGAAGTGGCACTTCTCCCAATTAAGGCAGAGGTTTGTCTCGATGCATCTTTCCAGTACGGTAGCTAGATTCTGCAAGCAAACATCAAATGAACTACCAAACACAGAAAAATCGTCCATAAATACCTCCGTGACATCTTCGATCAGATCGTGGAAGATTGCCATCATGCATCTCTGGAACGTGGCCGGTGCATTGCACAGTCCGAATGGCATCCGTCGGTAGGCAAAAACTCCAAAGGGCATGTGAACGCGGTCTTGTGCTGATCTTCCGGCGCCACAGCAATCTGATCGATGAAGGGAAGAGGAAAGTGATCCTTGCACGTAGCGGTATTCAATGCCCGATAGTCTATGCAGAATCGCCAACCCGTGACGGGTCTTGTCGCCACTTCTTCTCCATCGTCATTCTTCACTATCTGCATCCCCCCTTTCTTTGCTACAACTTGTGTAGGGCTCACCCATTTGCTGTCGGAGATTGGGTAGATCATCCCATGGTCTAGAAGCTTGAGAACCTCCTTCTTCACAGCTTCTTGCATGATAGGGTTCAACCGCCGTTGTGCTTGTCTCTTTGGTGCAGCATTCTCCTCGAGAATGATCTTGTGCATGCAAAGTGAGGGGCTGATCCCTTTTATGTCTCCCAATGTCCATCCAATGGCGCTTTTGTACTGCCGTAGGACTCGCAGTAACTTCTCTAACTCCCCCTGTGTCGAGTAAGCAGAAACAATAACAGGGTAAGTATCATTTGGCCCCAGAAACGCGTACCTGAGATGTGTCGGAAGAGGTTTGAGTTCCAGATTTGGCGGATCGGAGTTAGACTTTGGCTTGCAGAAGGGAGCGTCGATCGACGCTGGCTTTTCATCGATCGACGATGACTCTATAGCTGAAATCCCTTTTCCACGTCTCGTTGTTTCTATCAAAGAAAACTTCTGGATTGCTCCTGCTCGAGCATCGATCGACGGAGGTCTGAAGTCGCCGTCGATCGACGATCGACGATCCCTCACCATCGATCGACGGTGACTTGCCGTCTCGACATTTTGGGCGAAATCGGCTCGGCAGTGGTTCTCTTTTAGTTTCCTTCTCTCAAGTTACTTCCTCGAACACATCCAGTTCCATCACTAGATCCACGATCTCTCCTTCTGCTTCCTCCAGATTTGACGACGAGAAGAGTGAGTGCTGCAAGCAGTTCTCCAAAAAATCCGGCTCACTTTTGAGAGTGACGAATGGAGAGGAGAATACCGGGCTGAAGCAGTCGATCATATGGCATTCCTCCTGGTAGCTCCCATCGTTGTGCTTCTGCATCGCCTTATATATAGAGAAAGTCACTGACTCATTGTTGACTCTGAATATCAGTTTGCCGTCTCGAATGTCAATCAGAGCCCCACGGGTTTTCAGGAACGATCTCCCCAGAATCAAAGGGATGTTCTGATCTTCTTCCATGTCAAGCACCACGAAGTTGATAGCGTATTTTTCAACACGCTAATCTGCAAGTGTACAGACCAC
>JAPKLW010000416.1:395730-512887 GCA_026898455.1 Plectranthus barbatus
AATGGCTCAATCTGAAGTATAATCAAAGCATAATCACATCAATAAATAGCACAGAATGAGTGTTTATCAGAAGTCGGTGGGAATTATAAAGTCTTTCACTTTTACGAGCACATCTTCCACTATACCTCTTGGATAGGACACCGATCGATCGGCCATCTGCAAGGTTATGGTTGTTGGCTTGATATTCCCGATTTCCAATCTCTTGAAGATTGATAGTGCATCAAGTTGATTGAGGCGCACAAAGAACTTTTCCGAAGGTTTCTCCACCGATGACACAAGAAATCGTGAATGAACCTGGATCCTCTCGCTTGACTGGCATCTTTTTATGTATGATGGCGCTGCATTCTTCGAAGAGATTTACCGTCTCGTGTTCCATGAAGGGTCGCTTCTGAGAGACCATGTCTTTCAGAAACTTGATGTATCCCGGCATCTCTTGGAGTGCTTCAACCAGAGGAATATTGATATTTACTTTCTTCGTGTTTTCCAGAAAGCGTGCATACCTTTCGTTCATCTTGGTTTTGGCGAATCGCTGAGGATACGGCAAGAGCGGCTTTTTTAGAGGCAGAACTGGAGTAGGCGTCGATCGATACTGCGTTTGCTCGTCGATCGACGGCCCTTCTTTGGTGGCGTCGATCGACGGTTGCTCACCGTCGATCGACGGTGCTTCGTCGTTGGCAGTCTTGTCAGCCTGTTCGACGTCTTCGTTCTCCTTCAATTCAGCCCCTGCTTTCTGTGGCCCTTCATAGGATTTCCCCCCCTCTCAAAGTAATAGCATTCACTTGATTTCTCTGATTCTGAAGTTGCCCTAGTTTATGTTGTGCTCCGAGAGCATCAGCGATCTTGCTTACTTGAGTCTCTATTATTTGGATGTGCTTCTGCACCTGTTCTACCTTTGTATTCACACCAGAGATCTCATGCTCCAGTTTACTCACCTTGCTAGTGGATCATTCCATGAATTTGGCAAAAATCTCCTCGAGATTTGGCTTTTTCTTGTCGACCACTACCCCGTCTTGTACGGCAAATCTAGGAGGTGGTTGTTCAGCAGCTTGAGGATTCGCGTAGGAAAACCCAGGGTGGTTCCTAGCGTGATTGTAGTTGTATTGATGGTTTTGCTGCTGGTAACCTCCACGATAGTTATTGTTTTGGTAACCACCCCTCTGAACAAAATTCACATCACCCTTCTCTCCTTCCGGGGGAGGCTGTACAGGTTCCACTATAGCTACTGCCTTTTCTTGCTTCAAGGAAACAAATTCCTCTCGAAGCTTCTTGACTTCAGCAACCAAGTCAGGCTCTTCTGCAGCTTTCTTTTCCACTACTTTTTCGATGTCTTTGACGGGACTATGTCTGCTTGAGGACCAGCGTTGATTGTTGTTGGCCATCTTTTGGAAGAATTACATGGCCTTCTTTCCGCTCTTTGTCATGATGGTATCCCCCAGTGTGGTGTCTACCAACTCAACAGTCCTTTCATTCAAGCCTTCATAGAACGCCTCGGCTTGTTCACCTGGAGGTAGACCATGTCCGGGACAGGCTCTGAGTAATTCTTTGTAGCATTCCCACGCTTCATAGAAACTCTCATCCGGTCTTTGAGCAAACCAAATGATTTCTTTCCTTCTTTGTCTGATGACGCTTGGAGGGAAGAAGTTCTCGAGAAACTCATTTCGTAGTTCAGTCCACGTTCTGATCTTCCCCTTGTCCAGTGCAGTGAACCAAGAATGTGCCTTATCTCGCAGTGAGAATGCAAACAGACGCATTCGGATGGCACTTTTACTGACACCTCCAATCTTGACAGTATTGCAGAGCATCAGAAATTTGTCTAGGTGGGCATATGGATCCTCAGTAGCCCTTCCACCGAACTGATTCTGTTGAACCATCTGAACTAGTCCAGTCTTCAACTTGAAATTATTTGCATTAATTCCGATTCTGAAGTCGGTCTCTTTGAACTGAGGTCGATACCTCTTCTGCATGGCTTCTTCGTCTTCCTCATCATCATCTGAGTCATCAGGAGGATCCTGATCCTCGTCATCTTCATCCTCAGGCTGTTCCTCAAATAGTGGATTCCCATGACCAAACCGAGGGTTTCTGTTGTTTCTCCCTCTGTCTCGGTCTAGGATCAATTGCTGCATTTGTTCCCTCATGGCTTGGATTTCTTGGACTAGAGCAGTCTGCTCTTCCAAGGTTAGTCCTTGCGGTGGTGGCGGCACAATGGGCTGTTGTGGTATGTCATTCGGTTGTGGTACTTCGTCTGCCATTGTTTGATTACTAGAGCCTTCTTGGGTGCGCTTATTCTTTCGGATTTTTCTGCACGTGGCTTCGATGTCCGGATAGTAATAAAGCGGATCCTTTGCTCAGGCTCTTGTACTCATGCACTACCTGTACAGTAAGGTGGTTTGTGAGATGGCACTGCAGATTAACCGAAACAAAGTAAAATCGAAAAATAATGAAGTAAAGAGGCGTCGATCGACGCTGATGTGGGCGTCGATCGACGGCCTTTCGTACTGTATGAAAAACAATTATTTACAAAAATTTTACAGCCTAAATCAGTACTTTAATCACAAAGTTAATAGAATGACAATTCTGTCCTTTCCCCGACAACGGCGCCAAAATTTGATCGCGTATATTTTTAACCCGCGACTTAGCAAAGCTAATAATATAGCGGCAAATTAAATTATCGATCCCTCAGGGAAAGGAGCAATAAAAAATCCTAAGTACTAACTTAAAAGTTCTTAAAGTACTGGATAGGTAAAACTAAAATAAAAAGGGTTTTGAAACTTAATTATCTCAAGAAAACAATTTGGAAAATAAATTTACTTAGAAAAACTTAATGGATAAGAAGTACAGATTCTAGGCTTTTCTCCCTATCAAGTATGACATGCATAAAAAAATTGATTATTTCCCAATTTTAATTCCTCTACACAGTCGAACATCAGAAAGCTATTATGAACTTCTTTGTTGGACAATTCATAAAGTAGATTAATTAATTATCTATCTCCTGTGGGTCTCAAGATTAATTAACTAACTCCTAAAGTTCTACGGATTTATTCCTACAATCTATTTCCTTCAGTTATGACAAGAAATCAAATTATATTGTGAAAATCTCTTTCCATTGAAAACTATTACAATTACGTCTCTAATTCTCAACTATGTAATCCTAAGTTTGTGGCCAACATACTCAAGATTAAGAATAAAACCAGATTTCACAAACTGTGAGGAAAAGGAAAAATAACTTCAATTAATCAAAAGATGCATACATTGATAGTTTGCAAACCTAGAATCTGAGAAGACAATTAGTTACACATAATTCTAATCTTAATCATCATAGACAATGAACAAGAAAAGAAAGGATGAATGGAAAAGCTGAATCTTCCCAAAAGATTCAATCTCCAACTCAATGATCTTCTTCTTCTTCTTCCCTGTGATGTTTCTCTCAATTTAATTCTCTTCTCTCTTGCTCTCTACTTGATTTTTGAATTCTTCAGCCTTTTTTATAGGTGTTGTGGATGAATCCTACCATATCTAGGAGTTAGATATGTGTTTATCTTCTGAAATCAGAAAAGATATGATCTGGCCCGCGACACTCCGTCGATCGACGGCCAACTCGAGTCGATCAACGGGAAGGACAAAGCAGCATCGATTGATGGCCAGTTGGCATCGATCGACGATGGTCCTGCTTCAGCACTCCTGCATCGATCTCGTTGAGTTCTTTCATCGATCTTCTCCGAAGCTGTGGCGAACAAGGTTCCAAATTCCTCTGATTTTCATCCAAAAACCTGCATGATTCATCAAACACACCATAAAAAGCACAAAAGCCAATGTATGCTCAAAAAGACACTAAAAACAATTCAAACATCACCAAAATAGACAAAGAAACAATAGATAAGTTGGTAAAAATATCAACTTATCACAGGGCTTCCAAAGTCACAAAAGGGGAATACGGTAATATGGGTTATCGTTGACCGCCTCACGAAATGTGCCCACTTCCTACCAATTCAGACAACATACGGTTCGGATAAGCTGGCACAATTGTACGTGCAGGAGATAGTACGACTACACGGAGTACCCGTAACTATAACCTCGGATCGGGATGTAAAGTTTACATCTAGATTCTGGACGAGCTTGCAAAAGAAATTGGGGACCCGCCTGAATTTCAGTACGGCGTTTCACCCACAAATGGATGGTCAGTCCGAAAGAACCATCCAAACCCTAGAGGACATGTTACGAACTATAGTTTTAGAACGAGGAGGAAGTTGGGAGCCGATTCTACCACTCATTGAATTTGCCTATAACAACAGTTATCAGGCAACCATTGGAATGGCTCCATATGAAGCCTTGTATGGGAAGAAATGTAGATCTCCGCTTTATTGGGATGAAGTGGGAGAAAGACGAATTCTCGGGCCCGATGCTATTAATGAGATGATTGAGATAGTTCGACAAATCCAAGAACGGATTAACGAGGCCCAAAGCAGACAGAAATCGTATGCTGATACGAGGAGGACCGACTTACAATTTGAAGTTGGAGACAAGGTCTTCCTAAAAGTCTCACCGTCAAAATGAATCATCAGATTTGGCGCAAGGGGTAAACCACGGCCGCATTTCATAGGACCCTACGAGATCCTAGAACGTATAGGCCCGGTTGCTTATCGATTGGCTCTACCGCTAAGTCTGGGTAACGTACACAATGTATTTCATGTATCACAACTGAGGAAATACGTGTACGATCCTAAGCATGTGATACATCAGGAGGAAGTCACCCTGAACCCAAATCTGCGATATGAGGAAAAGCCAATAGAAATCTTGGACCGAAAAGTCCAAGAATTGAGGAATAAGTCCATTCCACTAGTCAAAGTCCTGTGGAACCATCATGGACAAGAAGAAGCAACTTGGGAACTCGAAGAGAAGATGATGAACAAGTACCCTGAGTTGTTTACAAACCCTTACCAAATTTCGGGACGAAATTTTTGCAAGGTGGGGTGAATGTAATATCCCGAGTTTTATTAAGTGACTTTTAGCTTAATTAATTATTAAATAAAAGGGATTATTTATTCTTGCCCTTAAATTATTTGTTACTCACCTTTCGACACCCGTTGTTGCATGCATGTCCGTTTCATGCAAACAAAATGTCCATGAGTACGTATTAAGAAACCTTAAGCAACCATGCATATGAACTTTACATAGAAAACCCGTGCGCGATGAACTGGGGTTTCTAGTGTGTTTTGGGTACGGTAAAATCGACAACTTACACCCGAGAGCTCCGTTTCTTTCATCGAGCTAGAGTACACTTGAAATTGATTTATAAAATTGATAGAAACAACTGGAATGAGATTCCGAGACCCGTGGAATATTTTATGATTTTTCGAACTATTAAGTTCGGGGTGAAAACGGAGAAATTTAAAAAATTATGGAATTGAACCCACGGGTAGGATTCGTGATTTAGAGCATTTCCATGGATGTCCATTTTCTAAATTGGACAATGCATGTCAAATTAAGAAGCAACAAAGGTCGAATAACGGGGTTATTAAATGAAATAACAAATCCGGAGCCGCGACGAGTGGGATCGTGCCACGTGGCACTCCCCATTCCCTCCACCCATACCTCCCACGTGCCTTCAATAATTGTGGGTTGTGTATTACGGTGCAAGGGAGTTATCAGATCAGAAACGAGGGAGAGAGCAGCTCATTTCCATCGATCCGCAGTCGTGCAGCAGCTTTCATCCCACCATCTTCCTCGCATTTTTCCGATCAACCGAGCGAGATTCTGATCACTGCTATTTCTAACAGATTAATTATAATAACAGCGGCAAATAAATTTGTAAACCCTAAGGTTATTGATCCAGTGGAATTGTATGGGGAAATTATCCTATGTACTAGCTATGGTTCTAAAATTCATTGTTTGAGGAATTCAAAATCAGGGTTTTGTTTGGAAAATAAAGATAACAATACTTGAAAATTAAAGGAGTTTTGGAAAGCAAATTAAAGAACACAGATTCTAGGGAAGAACTCTTATTATGGATAACATGTAGGAATCAATTAATTTAACAGGTGGAATACTGCAATGATGTTATATCTCCTTGTTTGGCAAATATAACCTAGATTACTAATTAGTGACTCATCTCCGCTCGGTCTCAAAGTACACCAAACTAGTCAATCCGATAAGCAAATCAGTTCAATTCCTACATCTAGTACATCTGTTTGGATAGTGTAGATTGTATCATGTATTCCTATTCCCACTATTAATATTCACCTCTCGGTCCTTCTATCAATAGCTAGACATCTAAATTAATCGTCACCTCTCGGTCCTTGAATTAATCTAGAATTATGGAATAAACATAGGAATCATGAACCTAATTAATTAATCCTAACATGCATCCATAATAATATCAACCCCTAGAACCCGATAGGGTTTCTAGCCACTCATCGTAGATAGAAATCCAAAAGAAAACATATTAAATTGCATAAAAGTAAAGAACTTACAAGAAAATAAAGGGGTTTCGTGTTTCCCAAGTCTCCAAACTCTGAAAAAAACTCTAAAAATATGATTGGGAATTATGATTGGTTCTCAAAAATCGAATTTAATAGGTATTTATAGTGGTGGATGTGTATCCTATCAAATCTAGGGCTAAAGATATGAATAAATCCGAATTTAATCAGATTTTTGCTCCAACAGAGAACCTCGCGTCGACCGCTTCTGATTCACGTCGATCGACGAGCCTCCTTGGTCTTCGTCGACCGCTTCTGATTGGCGTCTGTCGACGCAGCTTCTCGCCCCTCCTGCGCGGTCTCACGGATTTGGCCATAACTTTCTCCTCCGAACTCCGATTGACCCGATTCCAGTTGCGTTGGAGAGCTAACTCAAAGCATCATCCATTTCCATGTGCCAATAGCTCGAATTCCTCTTGTGGACGAAATCTTCACTGCTACTATTACACGTTACTGCTTCCGGAACGGATTTCTCGTGAACTTAGGCCTAAAACCCTACAAAAACACCAAAACGCGCATAATACCACCTAATATAGACTCATGCACATAATATATATATATAAACTCAATAAAACTACATAAAATAGTAGAAAATAATATAGATAAGTGAGTAAAATAATGAGCTTATCAGATTCAGGCTGCAATGTCTGAAGACAAAATCAAGATCATGCTTCAAGCTTTCCATAGAATCCGGAAGAAGCCAATTTGGTTAAGAATCGCGAGAGTTACAGCTCGATCTTCAGGGTGTGTTGGTAAGAAATTTTGAAACCGTAACCCTCGTTAGAACTTCATGTAAACGACAATGAACCTGCGAATAATATATATATTCTTGTTCCTTGTGATGGTAGGAAGCTTTTGGTAGTATTTGTTTGCCACCCCCGCCGATCGATCGCCGGAAAAACTGCCTGCAACATTCACGAAAGGTAGGGTTTCCTCCCTTCTTCTTCATCTGCTGCAGTTTCGTGTTTTCATTATTTTGGGGGATAAGTTGCATACCAGTATGATCCTAGTGTCGTATAGAGGGTGGGGGTGCGTCGGGAGTCATTGGTTTGGCCGGAAATGGCCGGAGAAAACAGTTGTGTCGCGCTGAATCACGAGCAGCTGTTTTCTTTCAGCGTCGATCGACGCAGCTGCTATCGATCGACAGGGCCGGCATCGATCGATGCAGCTACTGTCGATCAACACAGCTATCATTGATTGACACAGCCGCCGTCGATCGACGCGGCCACCGTCGATCAACGCGGACGCGGCTGCAACCCTATTTTCACGTTTCTTCGCCCGTTTTCGATCCGATTCAATTTATTTTTGATGCATGACTATTTATATCAGTTTTGAGTCTATTTATGTCTAAATATATGCGATTTAAACTGATTTCGGACGTCGGGAATTGAACAAAATATATCATGCAAATAATCTTATATGTTGGAATGTTTTAATTCATTTTCAAACTCTGAAATGGATGATTATCTAGCCATGAGTTTGTTTTCTGAAATGAGAAAGGTTGGATAAGTTCATGCGTGTCCGATACACAGGCGATGCATGTTGGGTAGCTAGAATTATGTTTGTCTCGTCGTAAAGTAAGTCTGCCTTAGAACTGAACTCTGCGAAAACATCAGCTGGGGCGCTGATTTATACTCCATAGATAATCCACCTAATTCGTTGTATTCTCCTGTGTTGTCAATTGAAGGAAACATAGGGTAACCGGAGAGCTTTTCAATCACAAATCAACTTACTTGCGCCGTATCTGTAAGCATTTGAGGTGGGGACGATTTTATTCCTATTTTCGCTTGATTTTGGGCTATAAGCCCTACTTTTTGAAAAGCATGCAAATTGATTTGATTTTAACTGATTGTCTATGCCAAAACTGTTTTGAATTCGTATTTGTTCCTCTGGTCAACCGAGTTGACCAGGGAGATTGGTTCAACGAGAATTGAACCAGGTTTCGAAAGAACCCTGAGCTACGACTCTTAAACTCTAGGGGCATTGATCCTCTGTTGTCTCGAGTCAAGCTCAGACTTGGTCACTCAATGGAGTATTGATACCTTCGGAGAAATAAGGAGAGACACATTCTGTGTCACAAATCGATCGGGTCTCAATGCGGTGAGTTCTGAGACCAGTGCACTAAATGGTGACAGTGGACCAAATGGTTCGCCATTCCCAACTGTTCATCGTGACTTGGAAGTCGGCCAACTTTCGGTCACACAACGTTAAAACAGATATGTCTTCCTTTCTGAGAAAATCTGTACAGTGCAAAATGTTTTGAAATAAAACACGGGCAAATGTTTTTCTAAAACCCCGTGGTTTATTCGTGTGTGGCATAGCATTCATATTTAATCAGGTATCATTTGTTTTCGGGTCATGTCCTCACGGGGTACGTTGTACTCAGCCCCTGTGCATTATTTCTAAAATGTGCTGGTTAGTGGCAGTGATGCGGATGCAGCGGTGTCGATGGCAGGATTATCCCAATAAAAACTTGATCCTGAGATATGCATCTTCATATGAATGTCTCCACTGCGTAACTCTCCGCTGCATGAAACTCTGAATCTATTTCCTTCCCAGTTGTAATAATTATCCGAGAAACTAAACTCTTTGCTTATCGTTATCATTCGTACACTGTGGTGACAAGGTTTGTTGCCTCGTTACAAACACTGTTATTCCAGTTATGCATGTTGAACCGATTGGGTGTGAACCCCTTGTTTCTGTTTGATTATCTAAATCTTCCGCTGTTTAAATCACCCAACCCACTGTAGCACACCCTAAGTTTGGGAAGGCGAACAGGGGGCGTTACATAAAATCTGAGGCATGTCACGCTATTGATTTTCTTCAAGTATGATTCATTTTTGTTGCTTAAACTTGATACATTTGGTTGGATTAAGTTTTTTTTTTTTTTTTCATTTGAATATTGAGTAAAATGAGGATTATTACTTGATATATTATGGTTAGATTGTATAGTTGAAGTGCATGAGTAGTTTATGGAATTGTTTTGAACTTTCGAATTAGTTTGCCAATGGAGCTTAGACTTAGGGTAAAATATCGAGAGTCAATAAAAGCTTCTTTTCAGCTACCAGTTTTCATGTCGAATAATTTAAATACATATCTGAAAAATTAATAGTGTAGACCGGTAAAAACCAAAAATTCTAAACATGGGACGCATATAAGCAATTTTGGTTTGGGAAACACGAAGGTCATTAAAAAAATTTTAAGATTTATCCTTATTTATATTTGTGGTAATAGGTAAGAGTAGCCATTTTAGATAATTCAAAGTGTTTACAAGCCACTATTTTAAAAACATATATAAATATTTTAGCCACTCTTTTATTTATCTTATTCTTCTCTATTTTTAGCTTCAAAACAAATTTAACTTTATTAAACTTCTTTCCATTTTTGAAATTTTTAATATTTCAAATATTTTTTATCTACCAATATAGATTAGTAATAAATTATTTTTTTTAAAATCATATTTCGGGACCATTGGTACACTATTCTGTTTTTTTTTTTTTTAATTCTCCCTTGATTTTTTTTCTCTCAACTTACTGCAAAAATTTGAAGATTTTCTTAGAGTTCTTATTTCAATATTTCGAAAAGTATGTTGATTTTAATTTATCAAATACATTCATTTATTGTGAGGATATCTGTTAAATTTTGAAAAATACTTGTTCATTGAAAACTTCTGTGATTTTAGAATTGTTCTTGGTAAAAATTGGATATAATAAATCAAAATATTTAATTTCAAAGCTTTTAATTTGCTCTGGGATTTAATTGAGTAGAAAAGTTTCAAGATCCCGAGATCAAGATTCTTATCTCGAAATTTCAAGATATCGAGATCATGAGATTTAATCTTAAAAATATTAAACTTATCTTTTGAGATCTCACTTATTATTATTAGAGATTTACTTATATAAATTATTAAAATCTCGATGGCATGGATAATAATTGAGATTAAACATATATAAAATTAAAATAGATATTAGAGATTAAATAAAACTTATATTAAGTATTCTATGATAATCCAGTTTCGCAATTAAGTTGTGGCTCTCGAATTCAATTTAAAAACACATTGATAATTCAATTTCGAGATTTACTTGTGGATATCAATTTCTTAATAGAATAGAATCATTTAAATCGAGATTTTATAACATTTAGATTATTTAAGTAATCAGGATCTCGATTATAATTGACTGATCGAGTGAATTAATTATTAGTTTGAAATATATAAGCAATTAATTTCGAGATGATGATATTGAAATGATTTAGTTGAATTATGTACATACTAAACATCTAGAAATTCAATAATTACCTTGATTTTTGTAAGTTGAAAATTTTGTTTTTAATTTTTAAGTAATGGAATCTAGAAATGTAATTATTTTCATTTAAGTAATTTTTTAACTTAATTCATTTAAGATTAATGTTGGTCCTCGTTTGTGAGAGTAAATATAAATTGTACTTATCTAAGCTGATGATAATGTGTTACTTCACATGGTGTGGACATTCCAAACTAGTTAATCAGTCTGGTCTTCAAAATAGCTCCAGCTTACAACTTGATTCAAAGTCTATACAGGACTTTACATTTTGAGACTAATCTAGAGACAAACTTGTAATATCCCGAATTTAATTAAGCTATTTAATGCTTAGTTAAATAAATAAATGAATATTTATTTTTGAAAATTATTTATTATTTGCTTTAGAAACGAGAAAAGACACCCGTTGTGACACGAGGGTCAAATTCTAACTTGTAATATACCAATGAGTTCATTTCGAGAAAACCTAAGTGACCGTGTAGTCACATTTTCTAAAAGAAAAATGAGTGCAGCGAATTATTATTAAAGAATAATAGTATCGCATTTAAATTCACAACTTGCACTCGCGAGGTTCATTTCTTGAACCGAACTAGGAAATGTAAAATATGGAAGAATACGAAATGATCGGTATAATTTTCTGAGACCCGAATGGTGAATTATAATTTATTGAAATTAAAAAAAAATTGGACGATATTTTTATCTCCAAAAATTTGAAAAATAATATAAACGAGACGGGTTCATTAAATGGAACATTTTCATGTAATTGTATGTTTAATCGGACTAATGCAATTTAAATTAGAAATTTGAGAAGTTGATTTATCATAGAAAATTATACACGAGTTGAAGTCGACAAAGAATTCTTCGCGGAGAAGAATTCAAACACATATTGAGGCTATGAAAATAGGTGACAACTAATTGAGTGGAGGCGGTGGATATATGTGTATTTTCCTAATTTTGAAGAAAACTTATAAAACAAATTATATCAAATTCCAAAACTTTTTCCTCCCATTTGCGAACCACCACCGTACCACCACCATCAACACAGCCTCATTCCACCACCATTTCTGGCCACCACCGTTCGCCGCCAGTCAAGTCACCACCACCATCGTGAAGCTAGCACTTCAAGGATCACGAGAAGCTTAAGAACACACAATTGCGTCGAGGGACAATGGAGTTAGAAGCGTGTGAAGGTAAGCCGTCAAATTCGATAATTTACGGTATTGGATTGAAACTCGCATGAAATATGAATGAATCGAAGTATATCTTATATATTCTTGTTCCTTGTATCGTAGGGAACTTGTAGGTACAAAGAAACAAAGGTTTGGATGTCGGAATCCGCCACCACCGTCGCTAAAAGTTTTCCGGGGAGTTAAGGGATAAAGTCGATGCAGCTAAACTGCACGAATAACAAGAGCATCTCAAGTACGAATCTAGCAAGTATAGTCTCATCGATCAAACCATACTTAACAGCATAGGGACCAAGCATACTTTAAAGAATGACTTCATCATCATGAACTTGCAAGTATGACGATACCAATATGGATTTCCTAGTCTAGGTCCCAGCGCATGAAGACAAGAAGAATACAATGTCCACACCACGCAGCCTCCGTCTCTGGAACCGATGATCCTTTTGGCTAGACACCCGTTAGAATCATAACTTGGAGAAGAGTTGTGATTGTCATGTTCTTATTTGGAGAGTAAAAATACCAAAGAAATTACATGTGCTTAGATAGTAACAAGTCTCGTGTCCAAGATTACACATAGTAAGCTTACACAAAACCTCGAACTTGAATGTTAGGTGATGATTTCTCAGAAGTTTGCGCTTGTTCGGATTTCATTTAATGAGTGTGTATGATCGTAACCTTGTAACCTCTCTTATGTGGACACTTCGTCTATTTATAGGCAAAATGTTAGAGGTTTGAAAATGTAGCCGTTGAGAGACACTTCCTAAGGATGATTTCTATACATGTTTGACACATCAAAATATAAAAAAGTGAGAATTTCGAACCTAAATTCCTAATAATCAACCATTTCGCTGAACATATTTGCATTTATGAACACTAAAATCGAGGTTCTCATTTAAGCTTATTATAATTCACTTCTATAATAAACTAGTTTTCCTCCCGCGCATCGCGCGGCGCTTATATATTTTTATTAATAATTTATTATAAATTATATATAATAATGATATTGAAATTGAATTTATCTTACATCAAAATTTAAATTTGTTAAGGTAAATATTATGTATCAAATTACTAAATTAATATTAGTTTTCTGCCTGCGCGATGCACAGACTACATAGAATATTTTTAATATTTATATTATGGTATAAACATAATATAATAATTATATTATATAAACATTTTATAAGAGGCTTAAAGAGTAAGCGTAATAAAAGTTTAAGAGGTTTGAAGATTGGTCGTAAAATGCTAACACAAACCACTATAAATCATTATATTTTTATTTTATTTTTATGTTTGCAAATTACTTAATTCACAATAAATATATATTAGACTTTGAAGAGCTTGTGACTTGATTTTGAGTTGTACTATATATAAAAATATAAGTTCATAAATATGTTAATTTGTTAGTTATGTGATATATTATAATAAAAAATTAGAACTTTAAAAATTTGAGCTTTAGCTTTAACCAGTTTTGCTCAACTACCCACCATGGGTACATCTCCAATATTTGACTGGTGGTAGAGTCAATTTTAATTATTATTATCGCCTCTAATTTATTGATTCATCAATCGTGGTCTCATTAACACGTGCTCATGGTCAACATTTGAGTGTTTTTGTTAGTTTTAAAATTTTTAGTCTGGCTTAAATTTAAGTTTAAATTTATTAAACTTTTCTTACTTTTTTTCATAGATTTATTTGATGAGACTCACTTCTCTTTTTGTCCTACTCGAGTATATATTAATTTTATATTTATTAAAATAAAATTTGCAATTATGTTTTATATTGTGAAATATATTTTTAATATCCAAAACCACTAAACACATTATGAAAATACCCAAAATATTAAACACATTCAAGAAATGCCCATTTTTGACTTCCTTGTCATTTGGGATTGATTTTTTTGTTATGATACCAACAATCACATCACCAAATTTTTTAATAATTTGTAAGTTTTAATATATTAATATAGATGTAAAAAAATATATTGCACAATTTTTTTTGCCTTTTCTAATTCGCATTCATTTAAGTTGTGCATTTAAATACAGTATAAAAATAATTAAATAGTTGTTTAAATTGATACAACCTATTTTTAAAGCTATATACAAAAAATTAATGGACATGTTCCACCTATAATTATTTCCACACAATATAAGAAGTCTAAATTCACAAAATATAACTAAATTAATAATAAAATTATAATAAAACTAAATTAACATGATAATAAACATTAAAATGAAAAGGGAATTATTATTATAATGCAAATAACAATATAAAAACCACTACTGCAATTCATATTAAACATACAATTGCTAATATAAAAGTTTACGATTGATTAACAAATAAAATCTTTACATAAAAATGGTCAAAACAAAACTTAAGTCATTGTTGGAATTTAACAAACGAAAGTAAGTTATTATATTAATATATTATACATTATAAATCACTCACAAGTCATTGAGCACCCCAATATCAATAAGAGAGAAAAAAAACCAAATTTGGTCCTTACAAATAAAATATGGATAATTGAGAAACGATTAAGCTAATAATCACCCTGAGTAAATCTCATTCGATGTTTCTTGAAATGCAAGCCATCAGCAGATTGATTGTCTTCTTCATCTTCATTATAAAGATTTTGTGTAGAAACTAATATTGAAGAAAATCTAACTAAAACTATGAATACAAAGAATATAAACTAAATTAAATAAACAACATAAAAATACATGAATACAAAAATTGACATGACAATCCAACTCTAACAAAAACAAAAAAGAGAATGGATGACTATGAGAGTTCGATTCGATGAGTATATATACTAAAATTGCTATAAGAGAATTAAATGAAATAACCACTAATTGAGTTATCATTTAATTATAAATTATATATAATAAATGTTTTGCTTAATTGATTTATACGTTAATTAATAAAAAAACTTAAAAAATTAATCAATTAGCAAATGGAAATCAATATACATTATACAATATATATCAAAATATTAATGTATCTCTTCAAATTTCTTGACATGAATTGTGCTAATTGATGAATTTATTTTAGGGAAGTACTAATTGATGAATACGTTTCCATACTCTAGTTTTTATCAAATTAAATCAATTTATGCTAATTTGATTAATTTTTCATAATTCTCGCCTTTTGGGTGAATAACAATAACTTTTGAGTATTTATTTTTGGACGGTCTCCTTCATAAATTATTGAAATTAATATTTTAATACCATTTATATTGACATTTCTTCAATTTATATATATATATTGAATTTTTATTGTTAAAATAATTGTGATTTTAATGAGATAATTATGGACTTATTTTAAGAAAGATTAGATAGGCGGGAAAAAAAATTGTGTTGAGGGTTCTGCTTTTTATTATATATAGATTATATTAAGGTCGAGAAATAATTCAGTTCGACTTATTCCAATTATTAGTTCAATTCGAGATTTGCATTTACTTTTGTAATAATTGTTAAAATGATTTTTAATCTCAATTCGAGATAATATATTAATATGAATGAATTGAAGATGTAATGAGACAAATATCATTTACTCATGCATCAAAGGAATGCAATGAGAATAAATGGAAGCGCAATAATGAAATAATAGTTATACCATTTGTAAATCGAGATTATGAACACTAAAAATCGAGATTGTATTCCAATTCGAGATTTTTGTTTAAGTATAAAATAATTAAATTATGTAATAAATTATATTAAAGTGGAGAGGTTATTCAATTTAATTTGTTCTCATTGTTATTCTAATTTGAGAGATAATAATCGAGATCTCAAACTACAACAATTATTCGAGATCTCGAGTAGCAGATCAAGATATATGAAAAATTCATTGATGAGTCAATTCCATATAATGTCGACCTCTTGCACGTTTATATCTACAATGTAAAAAATAAAGATTAAAAGTGACAGATATGCAATATGAGAGCTTGAATATTCTGGACATGAACAACAATGGTAGAGTTGAAGAACAATGGTAGAGTTGAAGGAAGAAAGTGAAAGTGGTGATGAAAGTGACAACTTTAAGAGAGAGAATGAGTGAGTTAGGTGAATAATAAATTCAATAAATTCAAGATAATTAATGCACAACCATTCAACATTCAAATTCTCTCTCCAATCATTACTAGAGTGGCTACTAAACTTATCTTTTTATATTTGTGGTTATATAACATTTAGATTATTTGAAAGTGACTAAATAAATTTCACCCCTCTATATTTTTGTAAATAAAATAATACTTCATGTATTGCAAACACGAAAAAGTTTAAAATTTAAAACGATTAACTTATTAATATATCTTCAAAATTAAAATATAAATTAAAATTCATGCTATTTAATTTATTAATATATCTATGATATTAAAATATAAATAAATGGTTGGTTTAAAATATTTTTAACTTTTACAAAATTAATATGAATTAGATTAATTAGAATTAATTTAGAATAAACAAGTTAACGAATTAACGATTCATTACATAGGAGATTTTGTTTTCTTTTTTTCTTTTTAAAGTAATGTTTTAACCTGATATTCTCAAAAAAAAAAAAAGCTTGCACCGATCTAAATTTGTATATATCTCTTCGTAGTCTTCTCTTGAATACAGCTTTATCTCAAATTCAATCTTGCGGGGCTTCATCATTAGTACAGATTAGAGGTCTTCATTATTGAGCTTAATTAAATTAAGGCATTACTTAAAAAAAATTTGAAAAAAGAATCTTCTATGTAATGAATCGTTAAATCCTTAACTTGTTTATTCTAAATTAATTATAATTAATCTAATTCATATTAATGTCATATAAGTTAAATATATTTTAAATCAACCATTTATTTATATTTTAATATCATAGATACATTAATAAAATAAATGGCATGAATTTTAATTTATATTTTAATTTTGAAGATATATAAATAAGTGTTAACCGTTTTAAATTTTAAATTCTTTCGTGTTTTCTATACACGAAGCATTATTTATTAACAAAATATAAATAAGAACAAATCTTAAATTTTTTTAATGACCTTGTTTCTCAAATCCAAATTGCTTATATGTGTCCACATTTAGAATTTTTGGTGTCTACATTATTAATTTTTGGGAAAATATTTAAATTTATCCCAAACTTTCATTGAATTCCCAAATCTATCTGAAACTTTAAAATGTAACAATTTAAGACCTAAACTTTAACTTTTTTTCCCACCTATTAAATTTCCGGTATCAGAAAACTTACATGAATAAATATTATTCCATGACATCATAAAGTATTAATATTTAAGAATTTAAAATGAAAACTGAAATATTTTTTTGTTATACTAACAAATAACATAAATACATTGAGAAAATCAAAATATATTTTGAATTTTCTGATTTGACTATATATTTATAAAATAAGTTTGAAAATAAAATAAAATATATGTTAGTCGTATTAATAAACAAAAATCCCTTACAATACAATAAATAGAAAATGAAAAATAATTAAATATTGCTTGGAAACGAAAAACTAAAAAATCGTAAACTAAATAAAATAAGTTACGAACAAATAAATTGAGAATAATAATTTGAACTAATTATATATCTTTGATCACGTTTTTAAAAATATACACAACAAAATTTTATTATACTTTTCACTTAAATTAAAATATTCTAAGATTTTTACTTTTTAAAAATTCTATGCAACATAAAATATCTAGACAAATATTTTTATTCCATTTGACAGTATTCTTTCTCATCTTTCAAAATATAACTAGCGTATTTCTTCTAAATGATATTTAAAAAATTA
Source organism: Plectranthus barbatus (assembly GCA_026898455.1). Classification (NCBI taxonomy): domain Eukaryota; kingdom Viridiplantae; phylum Streptophyta; class Magnoliopsida; order Lamiales; family Lamiaceae; genus Plectranthus; species Plectranthus barbatus. The sequence goes on from JAPKLW010000416.1 coordinate 413,467, forward strand.
TTTAATTAAAATAAATGAAAGAATGCTTGAGATTTCATTCAAAAAAATAAGTATTTTATAATAATATGGAATATTAATTGTCCATATAGGAATTCCGGCACAAAAAAATTAATCGGTGGGAAAATATTCAAAGTTCAGGTCTTAAATTGTTATATTTTAAAGTTGGAGATAAATTTGGGAACATGGTGGAAGTTTGGGATAGATTTCAATATTTTCCCTTAATTTTTCATATCAAACTTTTAGTTACTAGGCATTATGTTTGTGGTTTTCTTAAAATGAACCAACCTTCCAACCTTTGTCCTCGGCTCCTTCCTTCTAATAATACAAAGATTTTATGTCATAAGATATATTATTATCTATAATAATAATATAATATTATTATCATAAATAATATACTATTATAAGAATTTAAATGAAGTTTGTAACAAGATAATCGTCCATTACTTTACAATTCCATCCGCTTTTAGTAAAAGTAAAAAATGTAACTATCTAGTTAAACAAATACATCAAAATGTTTGCATAAAAATAGCAATCATATAAAAACTAAATACTCAATCTTTGTGGGAATCAGCGGGATTACAACCCCTTGAACAAACAAATCCCCAGGCCACCAACTGCCAACATCACCAATGTGAATACTTTACTTGATTCCATACCACGATTTGATCGATTGCTGAGGTTTTCCAGCTCAAGTATAACTTGACGCTGGGCTCGTGATACATCTGTTAGCTGTAAAGAAACAGAAATAACATAATATATAAGTAGTCGGAATTGGAAATCAGATGATGATTACTTGGAAACATGGATATCAACAAACTATGAGAATTTCTAAGATAGGTAAACCAAAATCAAAAGCAATTCCTCTAATTCTTGACATCAGATTTTATAATTGCACTTTAAAAAAATAATAATAAAAGAAACTAGAGGAGGTAGGGGAACACTAAAGAATGGGATAAAATCACTACCTAAGATCATTTTATGATAAAGGGCAAAAACCCATTAAATCTACATCCATATGAAGGAAACACCAAACTACCTAGCAATTTTTCAGTTATTTTTAATAGAAAATTTCAATGTGTAACTAATTAAAGAGACGAAGATGACAGTACCTCATCAAGAAAAGACAATCTTTAAACTCGCCAGCTTGGACTCTAACTCTTCAATGCGAGATGTGAAATCATCCATCCGGTCATTTAGACTAGAAATCTGTTCTGAAACCTGTCTAGCAGCTCCCTGCCATAAGCGTCAATAATAGATTTAAAAAAATAATATAATCTACAATTAAAATAAGTTACAGAATGATTGATCAAATGATACCTGATTTGCCTGTGAGTCTGGTGTCCTATCCTCCGACCTCTTGTTCATCTTAGTCAGATTTTTGTCCCCATTTGATGAGTTTGAATGTGACAAGCCACTGTCCAAATGTTTGATGGTTAATAAATAAAAAACTAATAAAATCAAAAAACAAATAACCTCGTCTTATTGCATCAACAACACAGACATGATAGGAATTTCATACAAATAATCATGGACCCAACTCCAAATATGTCAAATGAGCGATCAATCTTGAAATATTAAAGAATCGATAATGCAGTCCAATGCAATTAAACGTACCCCCTAACATTCTTCATTCTTGATGCCGCTGTGTCTGCTGAATCTCGAGAAAGTGCTTCCTCTGGGTTTGAGGCAGCATCCTCATCTTTACTTAGCCCCTGTTCGGTCACCCAATCATCTAGCAATGCCTGCCGAGATTTTCAATTAAGTTTGCCATATTAATATTGAAATTAATGAAGGCTAGAGCTTGACTAACATACATACCATAGCCTCATTAGCAAGTTTCTCCAACTGGATTTGTTCAATATACGTTCTAGGAATGTATGAACCATCCAACCCTAGTTGCTCTGCCACAAATTTTACCTTGTACCTGTTTCAAAATTAATAATATTTTTATCCAACTACAACTATTGGAAAGGCAAGGGACCTAATAAATCATGTTATTCTTGAAATGTTGCATTGTTCTAGATATTTGAATGTTCCCCCAAGAAGATCAATTGATCATAACAATTAAAAACCATTAAAACACATATGCCAAAAAATTCTTTTGTGAAAAGCAGCTGCAGAGCTCAAGATAATTCGAGTACAAATTCAGCAAAAAATCTATCTATTTAAGTTGATGAGACAAACTAAACTTTTGGTGACTACATATCTTGAAAGGAACCAGAGAATGCATGATTATCTAAACCAGAAACTAATGAATAATTTGCTAAACAGACATCAGTTTTGAAAGAATAAAAAAAAGCATAGGGTAATGGTTGAGTTTTGCTCTTGAATACTGAAGGATAGGCAACAACATAGCACTGCAGTTGAGAATATATGATAAAGTGCATCACCTGAACATAATGGCGATGGAAGTTCTCCAGACAATCAATCTTTACACAGACCTTTTCGTCAGAAAAGACATGGCTGTTTCTTCTGAGTACGTATGCTTTGTATCCCACAACCCTTAATTCACCAACGATACAATAACCAACTTCAGCCGCTATTCTTGGTGATATGACAACTGGAGAGTCTGTAACCCATTCCTAAAATGTAGAGCAGTTTTCGAAGAACAGTAAAAAATGTTGATGTTATCAAAATTCCATCATCCAATTATTAAAAGGGAAAAAACAAAAATCACTTCATTCCAAGAGCCACAGGATAGGAAGTGCAAATTGCAAAAATGATCACGGAGTCAGATAACAAAGCTAAACATATAGTTAGTGCAAAGAAGTGGATACATAAGTAAAACAACAAGAATATTGCAGAAGGTAGACATTTCAGAACCTCTACAATTTTAATATAGCTACTTGGGCTCATGAATGATTTTCCTGTGCTGGTATAAGAGTTGTTGTCTGTGCATGAAGATCCACGCATAGAAAAAACATCAATCCACAGACATAAGCATATGATTAAGACGGATAAGTAATTTGGTTCACCTAAGAATTTTACAATAATTTAAAACCTAAAAGAGTAGCAAGTGAACATCAAGTTATTAGACCAAAACACTACTTCTAGTCTTCTACAGCTAAACAAAAAATCTTTACACAAGGCAAGTAATCAAATTCACTTTGTTTAAGGAAACAGGAGGCAACACATGCTTCTTTAACATAATAGCACGCATTCAACATGTGAAATGCATGATTATGATGCATTCTCTATATGCATATATGTGTGTGCATGAGAGAGAGAGAGAGAGAGAGAGAGAGATTGTGTGCGTATAATTGGTAAACTGAAATAGGAGCATAATCTAGACTTGTATCGGAGATATCACAGCAGTGGGATATTGTAACAACCTCAAACATGAGAGTACACTTGTCATCTTTTCTGCTCATCCTCAGGTAAGACAGGCAGGTCTCTCGATCTTCACCAAGAGGTACAAGATATATGTCAATACTCTGTTCAGAGCTTTCTTTATGATCTTTAGACATGACTTGTCGGATTTGATCCAGTGTCACATTTCTCGTAGACTAAACAAGAATGTACCAAACAGTTACCTATTGCAACAAAAGTGAAATATGATGATAATGAAACACCTTCTGACTTAGCATCAATGAATGTTAGTGCAAATGGCGAGGACAGTTAAGTAAGCTTTTGAAGCTCTTGAAAAGATTTTATTCAATTTTTTTATATAGTTCTTAAAATATTTTAAGCAAACTTGACCAAACGCCATCTGCCCAAAACTTAATAGACAAAAGGTTACCTTGAGTTTGTAAGTAGGGCATTCGAATCCAGTAAATGAGTTAAATTTGTTGATAATTTTTATGTGTGCAGTGCGGAGGTCAGGCTCAATGAAATCTTTATACCTTGGATTCGCCTGCAAAAAAAGTCTTAACTGAGAACATCCAAAAAGAATATTAGATACTCGTGTTATGTCTAGCTTAGGTATCAGAAATACACACTATTTCAGATGTCCGGTTTCTTATTTTTTCAAATTCCTGTCCAGCACGTCGAATGTCCCTTAAAACTCTTTTAACAAAATCAAAGTGAACCCCACCAGTCACAGATACCCAGAGATCCAATAAAGGGCGCAGTTGTTCACTTAAAGCATAGATGCCCTCTATTATCACAATGCGGGAGCTCGGAACTTCAAGAGTCCTGTCATCAACGTGTAATCTCATGAAAAAAAACGCAATAGATTATAGAGAAAAAGTGACCATGAAAATACAAAAACTATGCTCTATTCCAAGCATTGACAATGTGATATTGAAACAAAAAAATTCAACCCCCGCTTTGAAAAGCAACTATCAGTGCACCCAGAGACAAATTAGGAATCACGAGATAAATGAGTGACTGGTAGGTATGAGAAATAGGCCACAATGATAAACAATAACCTAATAGTTATAGTTAGCCGATGATGTCCAAATTTACTAACATGGTAGAACTATCCAGGCAATGCTCAAGGATACCAGCATTTATTAGCTGAAATTAGAATTTTGCAACGATCAAAAGTCAAACAAGATAGTGGACAATAACATTGCATCAGAAGACTCTAAAGCAATCAACAACATATCACATAAGAGCAACAACAAAAAAGGCAATAGATTATAGAGAAAAAGTGATCATGAAAATACAAAGACTATGCTCTATTCCAAGCTTTGACAATGTGATATTGAAACAAAAAAAATTATATATATATATAGCATCAGAAGACTCTAAAGCAATCAATTACATATCACATAAGATAAGAGCATCAACAAAATATGATCCACTAAATGGTAATTGAAGATTAAGGACCTGTATCCCGTGCGAGATCTGGATTTGAAATCATATATTGGGATATCAGCTGACCTCCCTGCCTTGAGATCATGAATGTTTTTCAGCAAAGTGTCATAGTATGTCAAATGTGGATCTGCTTGCATGATACAGCAAAGGAACATATCATCTAGTCATATACGGTGAGTCTGCACAAATGTTACATTTCATGGACTTGCAACTACAAATGACTCCAAAGCATAATAATCTGGTGTTTTAGAATTAATATAATTATTTAAAGGAATACACCAACATGTAAAGCTTGTAATGAATCAAGATACTAGTCTGTCGAGCATGGATATGTCTTTATGATAGAGCAAAGGGACATGCCATCATCTATTCACATGAAGTAAATATGCATTGATTATACTATATTACTGTTCATGCTCTAGTAACTAATGACTCCAGGGCATCAATCTGGTACGTTTAGAGAGAAAAAGATCAAGTTGCTAATTCACTTTACAAAAGAATTGTGTAATGGACGAAGAGGTTTTGAGCAAAAATTAATCTTAACGTACCGTCAAAGTCTCTATTTACAATTCGACTAGCATTGTTGTAGTTGTCCATAGAAATAACAACGATGCTAGGCATGAAGTCAAGTATCTTCTCAGTAAACACAGTTTTCCCAGCTCCAGAAGCACCAGCTACCCCTATTAATATGAGCCCTTCATTCTTCTGTGCCAACAACAGGCAAGCATGTACTACAGTAAAAAATCCTTCCTCAAAAGACAATTTATCTGGCATTTGGGCAATCTCGTAGCGGTCTGAGTCCTTCCTTTTAACCAATCTCACTTGTAATTTCAAGAGCCCAGTTTTCCCACAAGTTAAGTTATCACTAGAAGTGTCCTCAGCCATTGAAGCTATGCTTTATCTTTCTTCTGAAAAGAAAAGGAAGATAATTAAAATGTCAGACATATAACCAAGAAATATAGCATAAAAAGTGCAGGAAAAAGCATAAATTAGTTCAAATGTAGGATTTTAAAAGATACTAGCATTCCAGTTTTACTTATTGACTAGACAATAGATGAGAATTTTGCATGTTTCCTGAAAATCAACTACTAGATAAAAACCACCCATATGTTGGGGTTGTAATTTTCTCTCAATATATAACACATGTATGAATTGAGTTCAAGTAGGGCAAGATTCACAGACTATGTAAACAAATCTGTTACTTCAATATCCAAAGTTGGAGTTAACTTCAATATCATAATACCCCACAATATTAAAAATATACAAGCTTCTCAGAAGTTTAACTAGTCAAAACATAACAGGTAATCAAAACAAAACAATTCACACATTGAATGACGGTGCAATATTGTATACCTGCAAATAAGTAATACCAACTCATTCAACATTAAGGGGGCGTTTGGTTGGTGGGTTTCGGAATGAGGGAATGGAATGATTCCGAACGCAAATCCGTCGCAATTTTTGTACTTAAATTTTGTACCCTGCGTTCAAGGAGGTTCGAACTCAGGACCTCCCGCACGCGTGATGAGCGCGTTACCACTGAACCAAACAATAATCTCATACATTATACGCACTAAAAAATATAAAAATAAAAAAAGAAAGAACTTAGCGACGGATTTGCAACCAAATTTTTGGTCGCAAAATTTTGCAATTCGGTCGCTAAATTTAAAATTTTATTCCGTCGCAATTCCGTTAATCCGTCGCTAAATTGCGACCCCTTTTTTTTGGTCGCAAATCCGTCGCAAATTTGTAATTTTTTTGTAGTGGAAATCCACTGTTTGGTTAAAGGGTATGGGAATGATACCCAAATACTTGGGAATCACTAAAACCATCCAAAATGGTGGGTTTTCATTTTCATTCTCATATCTCATTACCAAAATTATTTATTTCATACTATTTTATAATTATTTTCTTATTTATTTATTTTTATAATATTAATATAAAATATTTTGATAATTATATTTTTTGTAATATTATATTAAAATAATAATATTATTATATTAATCATTTATTTTTATTTTTATTTTATATTTTATAAAATAAATAAGAATATAAAAATATTATATGTTATTATAATTATATATTATTCTTTTTAATATATTAAAATAATAACATTATTATATTAATCATTTATTTTATCTTAATTTTATATTTTATAAAATAAATTTGAATATAAATATGTTATTTATTTATTTGAATATAAATATATCATTTATTTATTTCAATATGATTATATTTTCTTAATTTTAAATTATTAAACTAATTATTTATTTCTTATTTTTTAATTCATCTTATTTATAATTATTTTCTTATTTATTTACTTTTTTCTTTTTTGTAATATTTTTTATAATTATATTATTTATAATATTATATGATATTATAATTATATATTATTCTTTTCAATATATTATAATAATATTATTATTATAAAATCATTCATTTATTGTGTATCTTAATTTTATATTTTATAAAACAAATAAGAAGATAAATAGATTATTTATTTATTTATTTTAATATGATTTTATTTTGTTATTTTATTATTGAATTAATTATTATTTGTATAACAATTTAATTATTTTATAAACCTATAAACTTAAAAAATAAATCATTAGAATTGAAAATGATTCCGAAACCTATCTAGTAAACCAAACATCAGAATTGAGATTGATTCCCAAAAATCAAACCCATACCCATTCCCTCTACTATCAAATCCATACACATAGTGATTCCCGACAGTTAAACCAAACGCCCCCTAAAATTACGAATTAAAATAATTTTTTTAAAGTAAATATGAAATAATAATTTTAATTATGGTACTAATAAATAAATACAATCTTAAAACTAAAATCAAAATGATCTAATACTTATAATAATTATCATCTGTAAAGTAAAATGAAAATTATCAAGAGTTGTAATATTTATATTTTTTTATCTTTCTAATTTGAGTTTTAAAATGATATTTATAATTTATTTATTAGTATTTGTTTGACTATAATAAAAATCATAATTTCACAGTTATGTTTGTTGTAGTAAAAATGTAACGAGAAGAAGAATACTTGAGAGTTTAAATTTTCCAACCCTCATTATACTATTTTTTACGGTATTTATAAGTAGTCTACATTACAATTTCGGTAAGGTATTCATCCATGCTAATTCCTATGCTAAGAATACAATTTTGGGGAATTAGCATTAATTTGATTCCACAATTATCTCCTTAAATGTCTCTTTCGTGATCCATGTCTTTGACTTTTTTAAGTAAAGTGTCCGCACATCATTAGCAACAAATTGATTCAACTCTTCTTGCATAGATCTAATCCAGTGTTCATCTTTTAGAGTTTCAGACACAGCTCTAGGTATAGTTAGAGACATATAACAACTTGTTTGTACACCATAAGTGATGTTGCCTATCACTTGAGAAGTAGGATGATCCTTCTTGATATGCAGTGGAGACTCTCTTCTATTTAAGTCACGGAGAAGAGCATTTTCTTCCTTGTCAGAGTCAGAATCTTGAGGTGATGTTAGACTCGCAGAAGTTCTAACATTAACATCTGTCATTTTTGATTCATCTTCAATCAAGTGAGATGTATCCAGTTGATCTCCTTTGTCTCTCATAAATCTTGCATCATCAAACACAACATTAGTAGACTCCTGAATGGTTTGTGTTCGAAGATTGTATGCAGGGCCGGCCTTGAGGCCATGCGGGAGGTGCGGCCCCAAAAATGTTGGGGCACCATTTTTATAACATTTTTAGTATCAATACATTATTAATTTATTTTAGGATTGAATTTACAAAATTATATTAATCCCAAAATAAATAAATTCATCTTTATGTCAATTAAAATAAAATAGTAAATGACTTAAATGTATATTCTGCCTTATATAAGTTTAAAAATTATATTAGTTATTTTATGATTTAAAAATGTGAATAGTAAATATCAAAATACTATTCTTCACAATATTATATTAGTTATTTTATGATTTAAAATATGATTAGTCTATTTAAAAGAATATGAAAAAATGTTCTTGAATTGAAAAAATGATCGAATAGATTGTTAGTTATTTTATAACAAATAAAATGTGAAATTATTAGTGGTGAGTCTGGTTAAAAAATAAAAGAGAATTATGCGGTTATCTGCAAATGATAGTTATATATTTTGCTTGTTTATTTTATTTAAAATTTGTTTAGTGATGAATATAATCAAAATTTACATGATTTTAGAGTAAAAAAATAAAGTTTTTTTTTGTAATTTATAGTTTCCGAACAACTTGTAAATAAAGAATATATATGAGCCATAATTTATACTTATATTATATTTTATGAATTTTTTAAATTTATAATTATAATAGTAAAATAATAGCATCATCTATGCTCATTGCACAGGACCCCCGAAATTACAGGACCGACCCCGATTGTATACTCTGTAAGCTCGGCTATTTGTGGAGTAGCCTAAGAAGAGACCTTTGTTGCTCCTTGCATGTAGCTTACTGAGATAATCTCGATCATTTAGGATGTAGCAGATGCACCCAAACACATGAAGATACTTCAGATTTGGCTTATTTCCATTTAGAAGTTGATATGGAGTCATTTTACTTCCCGGACGCAAATATACTCTGTTAATCAGATGACAAGCTATGTTTGCAGCTTCAGCCCACAATCTTTTAGACAAGTGTTTTAAATTTTGTATAACTCTCACCGTTTCTTGAATGGTTTGATTCTGCCTCTCAGCCACTCCATTTTATTGTAGAGTCTTAGGTGCAGAAAATTCTTGTGTGATCCCTTTCTTGATGCAGAAATTCGCAAAGTCTTCATATTCAAATTTTCTCCCATTATATGTCCTAATACTGACAACATCAGTTCGATACATTTTTTTGAAATGTCTGTAAAGCAATCTGAAGAGCTTGAATGTTTCAGACTTTTCTCTCATGAATTCTACCCATGTGTACCTGGAAAATCATCTGTACAAACAAGAACATATCTTTTTCCTCCAAGACTATCAACTTCAATAGGTCTCATTAGGTCCATATAAAGTAATTCAAAACATCCATTAGTAATAATAATGTTCGGTGTAGGATGTGAGGATTTAGTTTGTTTACCTCCCTGACAAGCTCCACACACTTTGTCAATGTTGAACTTTAATATTGGCAATCATTTCACAGCTTCATACTTCAGAATTTTTTGTATGTTTTTGACATTTACATGACCCAACTTCTGATGCCAAATTTCAGCTTCATCTGTGTGCGAATCAGACATTTTCCTTCTTGATTAGCTTGGTAACAGTTAATATCATTTGTCCTGCTAGCAAACATAACACACTTGTTAGATTGATCATAAACCTCACAAACATCTTTGTCAAACTTCACAACCATGCCAACAGTTGACTGATGCTAATCAAGTTGGCTATAAGTCATTCAACATACAGGACTTGTTGCAACTTGGGAAATTCTGGAACATTCAGAGTTCGTTTTCCTGAAATCTTGCCTTTTGCACCACCTCCATAAGTAACTGAACCTCCATTAAGATCAGAAAAATCTGTCAAACAGGATTTATCTCCTATCATATGCCTTGAGCATCCACTATCAAACTAACAAGTTCGTGCAATGTTAAACTTAAGAGAAGTATACACAACATTGAAGAATTCCTTCTTATTTTTCTCACCAATTTTCCTGTTTTCATCTGCAATTCGAGTCCTGCAAAAAGGTTTGATGTGCCTTGTTCTATTGCAGTAATGACAGACATAAACTAAAGACTTCGTTTTCTCATGCATGTTTGACTCAGACATGTTAGACTTATGCATGTTAGACTTATCAGTAGAGGACTTAGACTTGTAGAAATTAATAACATTATTTTCAGAATGAAACAATGTAGGATATACAGTGTTAGAGCATCTCCAACCGAAACCCAAAACCCATCCCAAAACCTAAATCAACTCCAACAGAACCTCAAACACAAACTCGTTTTGCATTTTTCAGTTTTCTCTCTCCAAAATACACCAAATATGGTGATCTACTGTTCATCACACCATTTCTTTAAAAAAATTGTACTTTAGCCCCCAAACTTATACAAATTCTATAAATTTGGCATTTATGAATTTTGTAGTCTTTAATTATTTGTTCTAGTAAAATATATATATATATATATATATATATATATATATATATTATTTAATTATATTATTATTATTATTACTGAAAAGTAATGTAAGAATAAATAAAATTACATAAATTTATCATTTGTACCATTGATATGTTTCAATATAATCTTAATATCATGTTTTTTAAATTTGTTTATTATTTAAATAACTTTTAATAAGTTATAAATTTATTGTTTAAATTATTATTCAATTAATAAATACGCAATTAATAATATTTTGTATTTTTAATAATTAATAATCTTATAATAATTTATTTTCTTTGAAATTAATAAAGGGTTCAAATTGCAAATTTGTTAAAGATATTGGTAGTATTTGAAAAGTTTGAAAAGTTGTGATAAAAGTAATATGCTAAGAATATTCTTTTGAGTTTGAGTTTAGTATTTTCGGTTGAAAATGAATAGTATTTGATGTGACATTTACTGCATTTTTTGTTTTGGTTTGGGTTTTTCGGTTGGAGATGGTCTTAAGTTGATCATATCCTAGACCCCTACCATCTAAAGTCTTAGTGGCTAGAATTTCATCCGGAGATCATTTACCTCGATTGATCTTTTCAAAGACAAGATCAACCCCTTTCACCTTTTCCTTGAGATTATAGACTTCTAGGTCTCTACGAGTAAGAAGTGCTTCCATTCGATCCAACTGTCTTCTCAGAGATAGGTTCTCCTCTTTCATTTTGTTGATTTCAGCAGCCTGTTCCTCACACCTCTTATCTAACATGTTAAAATATTTAGCGATAACCTCCATCTCCTTTGGTGTCGTAACACATTTTGAAGCTTGTTCAACCTGGGATGGACCAACATTACAGTTAGTAGAATCAGAAATTTTTTTAGAGTGATCATACCAGTTTGTGTTATTCTCCAGAGGTAGAAAGGAATCAACTAAGTCTTCTTCCATTTCAATTGCTTTTGATTCTCCTTCAACTTCCATGTTGATTTTACCTTCCTCTATTTCTTCAATTCGAACATACAAAACAATGTGTTCTTGCTCTTCAGATTCAGAATCATCACTCAAAGTGGTACTAAGATTTATCTTCTTTCTCCTTAAGACAGTAGGGCACTCATTTGCATAGTGACCAATTCGAGAACATCCATGACACTTGACATTGTCAATGTTAGACTTTTAAGCAAAGATCCTTTTTTCCTTTCTTGGATGTGCTATCTCCAAGTTTTTTTAGAAACCGTGAAGAGCTTGATGAGTTGCCTAAAAGATTTACTGTTGTCAGACTTGGAGCAGATCTCCTCCTGAAATCAGATTATTTGTTATCATTTTTTATGGAACGAACAAGTTTGTTGAATCTTTTTGTTAGTAATGCAAGGCTCAAACTTTCTTCATCCATCAGTTCCTCCTCATAATCATCTTCAAGAAACTTGATTTTGGGAGTACATGGTGAAGCAATATTTTTTGCCAATTTTCCAACATGAAGAGCAATTTTTTTTCTATGGGTGGCAATTTGGTTGGGATCGGGTTGGTAGGTCGGATTGAGACCTAATATTAACACCATATATGTCAACCCGAACACGACGCATTTATTTTTTTGGATCAAGAAAAATCAACCCAAACCCGACCTATTTTTTCAGATCGACCAAAAAATGACCCAAATGACCCATTTAATTATGATAAAAATTATGATAAAAATTAACATTAATTTTTATTTTTATTTTATTTATTCTATTTAAGCTTATATATACAATAATAAATAATAAAAATATTAAAAAACTTATATTTGTCACTTTTATTTTAAAATATTATATCTCATTAATTTATTATATTTATTACTATTTGTAAATACTACAAATATAATATTATTGTAAGATGATATTTAAATCGAATCTCATAGACTTTGTGTTTTTTAACTTTTTTTTTGTTTGTATTTAATGTATAAATAGTTTGCATATAATAATAAAAATAATTTATATTATAAGATATGTAATATAAATGAATAAAAATCAAATATATTTAATAAGAATCGTTAAAAATGTTAAGAAATATAATTTTGTTAATTTTATCTTAATATATTATAAAATAAGGCATCTTTAATTAATTCGAGTTGTAATCATCAAATCGCATCAATTTTATTTTATTTTACTTGATATATTTTTATGTTATAGCATATACATATATTTCAATAAATAATAATGACAATTTCAACAAATGACGTGTCATTTTTCATTAAAAAATTATGTTTTCATTATTTTTTTAAAAAACAATATAAGTATAATACTACAATAATAATACAAATTTAATTTCTTGATAAAGTAATTTTGTAAAACAAACTCTAATTTTTATATGCTTTGTGTTTTATTTACTTGCTTTAGTTTTATTAAATTTATATAAAGAGTTGGATATATTAATATTAAACATATATATATTATAAATATACTAATGTATACACACACACACACACATATATATATATATATATATATATATACAGGAGCGTTATAGTATCAACCACTTACCAGATAAGAAATAAGACCAAATCTGGATCTTTCATTTTATTAATTAACGGTTCAAATTTAATTTAGATTAAAAAAAAATTCCCTGCATATATAGTTTAAAAAACTTGCATATAAGGGTAAATATGTCACTATGCAATAATCTGAAACTTCCCACGTATTTTTTTCGAATTTGACGGGAGTTGCTTGCCGCATTTACAGTGCACAATTTTTTATCCAACCTACCACATTTACTCTTCACGCAAAACACAACCACCGTCAAAAAAAATTTACTGAAGAGAAAACGCGAAACCAAGTCGCATCCGGCCGGAGTGAAGAGGAAAACGACGACGAAGGTTAGTATCACAACCGAAAAACATTCATACCAAGTTTATGTACATATTTCCTCTTGTTTTTCAGTCTTGCGGTTCTGAAATATTTCTGGAAATCGAATTCAACAGATGAAATATTACAACGAACAAAAACAATGAAAATCTTTGATTTAATATGTGTTTATGTTGCTTCTGTCTAGTAAGAACCTCTCTAAACTTCCATTTTGTTTAAGATTTTTAATTTATTTTGCGTTTTTTTTTTGGGAGGCTAAGCGAACACGACGACCGCCTTACCGCCGGAAAATTGAAGTCGACAACTAACAACATCGACAATTTAGGTATGGGCAAAACGAATTTCAACTCTCAATTATGCAATTTTTGATTTAATGTGCATTATTATGTATTGTAGTGTAAAATTTAGGGCTTTTTACTGTGATAATTTGGGGCAACATCTGTACTTATTGTACTTATTTTTATCAATCTGTGGAATAACTACTCGAAGTATTATAATGTAATACATGACATGAACTACGAATGCAACATCATTCTGAATAAGAATGCATCTTAATTTTTAGATTTAATTCTCATTTGTAGGTAATGTAATGTAAATTTTAGAGCTTTTTAATGAGATAAATTAGGTCATCCACTGTCCTCATTTACATCAATATTTTGGTATAATCAATCATATTGTGTAAATAAAATAAATGACATAATTATATGCAAGTTTTATTCAACTATAATGAAACTTGCACATTGGTGTGTCTCCAGTTTTGAACCTGAAAGTTGTTCTTTGGTTACACGTGAAAATGAGAGGATACACATCACAGAAGAAGATGTATGGATAGCATTAGGCTTTCCAAAAGGGGGCAACATTGTTCAGAGAAAGACACATAGTGCAGATAATGTGGAGATAGATGAATGGGCAAAAAAGATAGGAAAATCGAAATACCTGATCAAAAGTACTGACGTAGTGCAAGCAATGCTGGGAGGCAAAGAAGGTGGAGATTTATTTTGTGTGAGCTTCATGACTTTGGTTGAATCTGTATTCATAGAGAATTCCCCGGATGGATATATCAAACCAAAGATCATGTCAAACCTGATGGACATAACCAAAATCAAAGAGTATAACTGGAGCAACTACGTTGTGAATTGCCTCTTCAGGATAGTCCTTGCATGGAGGGAAAATACTGCTGGGAAATTCACTGGACCGATTCTCTTTCTTATTGTAAGTAACATCTATACTACATATGCATTTGATTTACTTTGTCTAATTATAAAGCATGTTTCAAAAAATGAAAAAAAAAATCCAATGCATTATATTCTTTAATTGCTCTGATACACTGCAACGAATGTGCATTCCTGATTGTAAATATTACTGATTCAACAACATGCTATTCCTACTTCATTTTATGTTACATATATAAAATACAATTAATTTTCTGTTTGTAGTGCATTTAAAATTTTCTATGCATGCAAAATTTATGTGTAATTTACTGTACTTATTTTTAATATATAGTAGATAAATACTTTTACCATAACACATTACATTAAATACATTTATTTCGCTTGAATAACATAATACATTGTTTTCAAATCACAGATGTTTTACGTCGATCGTGTGGTACACTTGCAACGAAAAGTGAATCGAGTATTCCCTATTGTACATGCATGGACTGCCAAATTGCTGAGTCAAAGGCAAAAAGACGAAATCAGAAAGAGCAAGGAATTTGGGAAAGGCCGTATGGAGCCTAGATTACACGTGACAGCAGAAATGATTGATAATTTCAACAATTATGAGGCTGCTATTTTGAAGGGTGTATCAGCAGATGAAGAAAAAGGAAAAAGTGGAATGGAACATGGAAACAAAAATCTGAAGTTTGCAACGATGATGCATATATAACAGATCTCATCTCAAGCATGAAGCATGCTTCCTCTTCGGTGGCCACTTTCCAACAAAAATTGACCAATGCATCAGAAACAACAATGTTGAATCCCAGATTTAAAGTTGCATTTGAAGCATCAAAATTCCTGATCCCTAGCACCTTCGAAGCTAAATAAAAAGAGGATCACGGAGTCCTTTCATCACAAGTAGTCTTGGATGACGATCCTGAATGAGAAGTGTGTTTAAATCAAATGATGGATACGTGGGAACTAATGCAGGAATACCCTAATTTCAGCTTGGGATTTACGCAACTGGTAAGACAAGTCGTATTTTAAAATACTGCAACTTACTAAATACTGAACTGCAACTTATTGGATTTTTAAATGCAGTTTGCAGAGCTTGATAAGGAACCTGCCTTTAACGAAAATGCTGTAAAATGGCTGAAGGTGGTAAGGTTTGGAAGCATGTGCTACACATGAAATATGTTAGGAGATATTACATCTTGTATGGTGGAAGTATGAGCGATCAAGGAAGAATTATAAAAATCCTAATCCAGCATTCAAGGAGGCTGCGAAGTGCGTCCTTACTCTAAGAAGTGTTGAGAATATAGACATCAAAGGTGCTTGAAGGTGCGTTGTGACCAGATGAAGGAGCTGCTTACAGTTAGAGATCAAGCTTGACCTGTTGTACTCAATCTTAGTGAATTACAATCAGCAGACTGTAAAGTGGGCGTAGAACAATTGTTCGAACCACTATAACATTTGTGTTATTTACTGTTTCTTTGCTATATTTACTTGTTGATTTAAAACCCAACACCCAAGTGTTGGTGTATAACTTGCAATAAAATTTAGTACTTCACGAGCTTAAAGACATATTTTATAAGAACTTGCTGAGTCGAGACCTCAGCAAGATAAGTGCAAGATCCTAAATATTCCGCTGCATTTAATCATTATTCTGATTGCAGACCAACAAGTGGTATCAGAGCGTTTGGTCTTTACAAACTAGCTGCTTCTGAATCACTTAGGACCAGATCCATTTTCCTTGCACTTTCCTTGTGTTTTATGTTAAGCTCAGGTTACGAGAAATTATGAATAACGGAAATTGTCAAAGTATTCTCCAGAAACCTATAATATCTGGAACAAGAGGCCGTTGATCACTTTAAAGAATATTCATCTAAATATGGCGCACGTGATCGAAAAATGACCTATCAAAATCACGAAGGTGAATACTCTGCTTGGTGATAATGCAGAAGGAACAAAGATGGTAGATAAACCATATGCTGAATGGACCAGCGAAGATCGAATACGCTTTCAACTAGATTCCGTGGCTATAGAATTGATCCTGAATGCTCGACCAGATCCCCTAGTGGTCGAAGCCTTGGAATATAACAACGCCAAACATGTGTGGAACTTTCTTAGCACCCTATGTCAAGAAACAGATCAAATGAAGTAGAACAAGTTTCAACAGTGCGTAGACAACTACAAGTCGTTCCAAATGCTTCCTGGAGAAACCATAATGCAAATGGAAGCTAGATTTAACTCCATCGTTTGTGAGTTAAAAACCATGGGGAGAGAGTACAACCTTGAAGATATAAATACAAAGGTACTATCGAAGATACCTAAGTATGATTGGTTTGTCAAAGGGACAAGTCTCAAAGAGAAGGATCTTTTGAAGATGACAACGAAGAAAGTATTTGCTCAGCTTCAGCCCCATGAATGGGACGTCTTACAAACCAACAAGAATGAAGCTGTAAGAGCTGTCCCATCTGCTGAGAACCACGCTGAGGACTTAGTATACTTTGTAAAGAGAGATGCTAAAAATGGAAAGCAAAGAAGACGTTTTATACAGATCGTCCAGCTCAATCCAGTCCAGCAAAGGAGACCACCTCAAAAAGTGGGTATCAATCTAAGGAGGTTGAGTGTTCCATCAGTGAGCTGGAGGAACAAATGAAAAGGTTGTAGAAGTTATAACTGAAAGCCAGAGATTAGAGAGAGGAAAATCAGCAAACTCAGCCAGCAGAGAATCGTCAAACAAAGAGAACACCAAGATCATGTTATGAATGTAACTCCCCTGACCATCTAAAGTTTTATTATCCACGAGTAGACAAAGAAGAAAGGGAGAGATTGAAAAAGATATTCGAAAGACGTGCATCAAAGGCGGTTACCAAGTCTCTGCTGACCAGAACTAAAATTCCAGACTTTTCGGAATACGATTCCTCAGAAGAAGATGAGGAAGATGCCCTAATGGTGTTCATGGCAAAAATAAATGATGATGATGATGCTGAAGAAGAACAAGAGGCAGAATCAGCCTTAGTAGTCATAAACGATTAGATAGTAAATTCTACTATGTCTGCTACGTCTAGTTCAACAAACATGCATGACACTGCTGAGTCATATTGCTCTGACTCAGGAGATGTAACCATGGATCTTCTTTCAAAAGATTTTCCAAAATTTCATTCTTTAAAGGATTCTTTATCAAATGAAAATTCCTCGCTAAAATCTCAGCTTTCGACTTTAACCAATGAGATTGAAAAATCTAGGTCAGCAAGCGAGGAACTTCAAAAACTTTAAGTTGAGTTCTCCACTCTAGCTGAAAATTTCAAAATCTTAGAAAAGAATAAAGAAGTTTTAAACAAAGAAAACTTCATGCAAAAAGAGTGTTAGTGTAAATTTTCAATAAGCACGAGAGATCTCAATTAAATTTTAGAAGCACAAAGAAGTCCAAATAATTTTTTGGAAATTAGGCTTGAAGAAAGTAAATTGAGCAATGCTAACTCTCAGCAATCAGAGTGCATAATCTTTGTCCTAGCAACTGGGAATAGTCAGCAGAATGCTAGGAATGATAAAGGGGATAGTGCAAACTCAGCAAAGACTACTTAGCAGAAATGCTGGCAAGTGAATACCTGCTGAGAGGAAGTCAGCAAAGTCCCTGAAAGTGACCCAGCAGACAGTTCCATCTGTCAGGAAGGTGTATTCAAAACCTAGCAAGGCTAAGCCATCTGCTGAGATTGCAAGGAAGCCAGCAAACACTCCAAGTAAGAGGAACACTTACTTGAGGCCTAAGTCTAAATCAAATCTTTCTCAAATGACTATGAAGGCTAAGCACACAACTACACCTTCTCATGCTAATTCGTTGCATTACTTCGAGAGGAAGGGAAAGGTAGTTAAGTGTGATGACAAGAAAATTATCAAAATCACAAAATTCTGGATTCCTAAAGGATTAACTAATCCAACAGAACCCGCTGTTGATCAAGTACCTAAGAATTAATCTTAAATTTTGCAGGAACATGGTCCATCATACAGAACCTCGAAGAACTCAAAAGAATGGATCCTAGACAGTGGTTGCTCAGCACATATGATTGGAGACGAAGATATATTCTCAGATCTTCAGAAAGTCAAAGGACCTTCAATCTCCTTCGGTGACAACTCAAAAGGAAGGGAGATCGGAAGAGGGTGCAAAGAGAAAAATGGAATGCGCATTATCAACGTGGCACTCGTCACCAACCTAAATCACAATTTGCTGAGCATTAGTCAGCTAAGTAAAAATGGGTATATTGTTTCTTTCATAGATACAGGATGCGAGATTGCTGACATGACCACAGGAGAAGTAAAGCTTAGAGGAGTCCGAAAAGGAGGACTATATGTGGTTGATTGGCAGGCAGAGCTAACAACACGACTCATGCTTCATCGCATTCAACAAAGAAGAAACAAATTAGCTATGGCACAAAAGATTGACGCATCTGAGTTTCAAGACCATCAACTACATAGCCAAGAACAACATTGTCGACGGGTTGCCAAAGGAAACCTTCATAAAGGAAGTCGTGTGCAAAGCTTGCCAGCAAGGGAAGCAAACCAAGGCAACCATCAGAGCAAATCCTGAAAAGGCCACTTCAAAGCGAATCCATGAGCTTTTGCACATGGATTTATTTGGCCAAGTGACTCCACCCACTGTAGGTAACAAAAACTACTCATTGGTTGTGATTGATGATTATTCAGGTACACTCGGGTGAAGTTGTTGAAAAGCAAGAATGAAGTCAAAGTGATACTACCAGAGTTGATACTTCGAGTTCGAAATGACAAGGAGGTTATAGTAAAAAGTATTAGATTCGATAGTGGCCCGGAATTCTTCAATAGTGTGTTAATGGACTTCTGCGCTGATGTTGGGATAGGACACGAAAGGTCCACTGCTTGAACACCCCAACAAAATGGCCTAGCAGAGATATTTGGGAGAAGCTGTAATGACAGCGTGCTATATACAAAATCAAAGTGGACTGAATGCGAGGTTCCACAAAACCCCCTACAAAATCTATCATGGTCGTAAGCCTTCCTTAGCTCACTTTCGTGCTTTCGGATCACCGTGTTATATCCATAACAATGGGCAGTCGAAGTTAAGTAATTTCTCTCCCAAAGCTGACGAAAGGGTGTTCCTAGGCTATGGACATCCTTTTCACAAGGGCTATAGAGTGCTTAACAAGATAAAAAATCTTGTGGAAATAACATGTAATGTTATATTTGATGAAGCTACTCTAGTGTGCAGGACCATAAAATAGCACGAAGATGTGATTCAGTAGACCATTGATGTCAATGGACAATCGGGCTCAAATTTTTCTGATGTTGAACCGATTGTTCCGACTAGGTTCATGAGTGATAACACATCTCTATTGGAGACATCGACTAGTCAGCAAACAGTCGAGAGGGTCGGTGATGCAACCAGTACTACTGAGGCCTCACAAAATAATCCTCTAAAGGAGAGCACAAGTAAAGGGGGAACTTAAGAAGAAGAAAACATTTAGCAAAACGAAGATGTTGCTGAAAATCTCCAAAATGACGAAAGGGTTGCTGAAGACAGCTCTGCTGAAAATTCACCGGAGCATTCTGCTGAGTGAAGAATTATCATCATTCCATCATATACGAATTCAGCAAATGGACCCCCAACAAACAATACTTCAGCAGATGACAATTCAGCAGGGGTTCCCGAAAATCTTGAAAACTTACGATGGTTTGATGTTACTGTTTCAGAAAATCCAAATACAGAACCTAGCAGTCAATCTATTCCAGTTACTGAGCTGAAAGACCGTAATGGTTGTTGAGAGATCATCCAGCAGATGCAATCTGAGGTGATCTCACAGATCTAGTGCGTCCCAGGCATAGTGCTATGCTACCTTGCTACATATCTCAGCAAGAGCCAACCAAGGTTGTTGATGCTTTGCAATCCACTTAGTGGATCGACCAATGCACCAATCAGTGATCGACACTAAATGGGTGATCAAGAACAAGCAGGATGCAAACGGGCTCATCGTACACAACAAAGCTAGACTTGTAGATAAAGGATACGTGCAATGCGAAGTAATCAATTTTGACGAGGCATTTGTTCCAATAGCAAGACTGGAAGCAATAAACTTATTCTTAGCATATGTTGTTCACCATAACTTTACCGTGTTTCAGATGGACGTCAAGAGTGCATTCCTGAATGGTGAACTCGAGGTTGAAGTCTACGTGGAACAACCTCCAGGATTTGAACGAGGTGACAAGGTGTACAGGTCAAGAAAGGCATTTTATGGTCTAAAGCAAGCTCCCACTACTTGGTACGAAACACTGTCACAATTCTTGCTGAACAATGGATTCAGAAAGGGGAAGAGCCATCGCACTCTCTTCCTGATCAAGGATGTTGAAGATATATTACTCATTCAAATATATGTGGATGACATCATTTTTTGTTCTAAGAATCTAACACTTTGTGAAAAGTTTGCTCAGCTCATACAAAATAATTTTCAGATAACCATGATGGGAAAAATATCATACTTTCTAGGCTTACAAGTTCAGCAATCCAGCAAAGGGATGTTTATTCATCAAAAGAAATACACGAAGGATCTCATTAGCAAGTATTGCTCAGAGAAAATAAAGACTCTGCGGATTCCCATAAGCACAACATGCCAAATTTCCGTGGATGAGGAAGGAGAATCCGTAAATCCAATATCATATCAAGGTATAATTGGTTCTTTATTGTATCTAACAGCCAGCGGGCCAGATATTTGGTATGTTGTGGGCGTATGTGCTAGGTATCAAGCAAACCCTAAGAAGTCACACATGGAGTCAGCAAGAAAGACTATCAAGTACTTAAAAGGGACATAGTCACTCAAAATTGGGTACCCAAAGCTTGATGATCTTACACTCATTGGATATTCAGACTCAGACTTTGGAGGATGCCGAATAGATCAAAATAGTACGAGTGGGACTTGCCAATTCCTTGGACATAAGCTGATCAGGTGGTTCAACAAAAAGCGAAATTCGGTAGCAACATCCACAATATAAGTTGAATACGTGGCTGTTGCGAGTTGTTGCACACATGTGTTGTGGATCAAACAATAACTTCATGACTATGAAGTCAGCACCGGCTGTGTCCTGATCTACAGCGACAACAACAACATGATGTGTATCACGAAGAATCCCGTACATCATTCGAGGACAAAGCACATCAATATCAGGAACCACTTCATTCGTGACCACGTGGAGAAGAAGGATATTTGAGTAGAGTATATTCGGACCGACGATCAACTCGCTGATATCTTCACCAAACCTCTAGCAGAGAGCAGATTTAAAGTGCTTTGCCTTAAGCTCAGATTGCTGGAGTTAGATAATGTTTTAGAAGAATGAGTCCAATCTCACATTTTGTTTCTGATCTTCTTGGACTTCCTGGATTTCTTAAGTTTTTGCAGATTAAATCGTGTCCAAGCTCACACTTTTCAAGTTCGCTATTCAGCAAAATTCTAATTTTAGCATATTTTACATGCTGAACTACTGGTTGCTGAGATGGATTGCTAAGAAGATCTATTGCTAATAGCAATTTTTTCTAAAGTCTATGTTGATATTTTGTCTGCTGAGTCCAAGCTCTCAACAGAGTCCAGATTGGTTGCTGAATTTAAAAAATCAGAAGACTCCTAGGGATTGCTGAGTCCAAGCTCTCTGCAAGGTGCCTTTGTTTGCTATAGCCATCCAACAGACACAATCCAGCAAATAATTTCGAATACCTCAAAAAGCGGGAGTATCCAATCAAAGGATGTGGTTGCTAAATTAAAATTAAAAGCGGGTTTCACACTCCGCAGGGCGGCGATGAATAAAAAGGTGCCACCTCAGCCACACGAGAACTTTTCAAATTGTGGGTCAAAATGCGAACAGTCGCACATCCTCTCAACCGTTGATTTCTCCAGCTCAACATCACAATCCAATTGTCATTTGAATCAATCGTATCAATTCATTTAAAAGGAGTTGATTTCGGTGTATTCAAACCCTATTGCATTTTAAACACTTAGCCAAAAATTCAAAATCTCACTAATTTTCATTCATCAATTCTACAATCGTCTAAAGTAATAATCTCCAATGGTGGAATCATCAAATCGTTCTAGTCCCCCAGCCAAAACCTCGGGACAACCTACCATTGCTGGTGTGCCGGACAACATATGCCCACATTCATCGAAATCTTAAAAAATGAGCATATTGAAGAATCAATCAGTTATGGAGGTCTGGTCTTTATCGCTAAGAAGAAGAAGCCGGGCGAACTTACATTCGCACAGAAGAGGGCCGCTCAGGTGCAGAAAGATAAAATTTTGTATGAGCCACTGTGAGCGAGTCACTTCTCATCCTGGATCATTAATCGACTCAATAGTGAAAACTTGATGAAGTATATGACTGCTGAACCCCTGAAGTTTAGACCGCACATGGTTGTTGAGTTCTATACAAGGGCTGTGATTGGGGAAGATGAAAAGTTCTTCACTACCAATGTGTTTGGCACCAAAATTGGTGTAAGCCCTAAAGTTCTGGCTGTCAAGTATGGTCTGAGAAATGTAGGAAAGGATGTAGCTTCTTAAAATATTGAGAATACCGAGGAGATGAAGCAAAGATGGTTCACATGGAAAAAGGAAAGCTTTGCTGAAAAGACTTAGAAGGTGACCACACCCTAAAAACTCTCATTGACTCTATCAAGGATTTGACCATCATGGTTATAAGGATGTTGGTGTGTGAAGCAGTCTCGCACTCGGAGCTCAGTGCTAAGAAGTTTGTCATGATGATAGCAATTGAATAACGAATTTGAGGAAATTCGGCACAATTTATCTACAACAAATGGCTGACACATGTTTACAAGAATGTAGATATCAAAAAGACTCACCTCTTCACTCAAGATGTCAGTTTTGGCATCAAGACCAGTCATTTTATTGAGGAGTACATCCCCAAGGAGAAACTGGACAGGGGAGAGGAATTGATGCCCACCGACTACATGCCAATCACCCAAAAACAACAACCTCTGAAGGATACTAAGAGACTGAGGTATCCGAAGGGCAAAAGCTATGTGGATCCTAATGATCCAGTATCTGAGAAAGTGGATCATGATGAAGGAGAGTTCATTCTGCAATCTTTTATTCCAATGACAGCAGAGGAAATTGAAGAAGAAATGAAGAAAGCTGAGACAAAAGAGTTATTCAAGGAAATGGAGAGCCTGCCAGATCTTACAAAGCTAGATTCAATGGTGAAGCCACTTCCAAAGAATAAGAGAAAACCTGTGAACCCCCAGCAGAGGAAGAGACAGAAGGTGGCTATTGCTGAGGGGGAAACACAGAAGAAGGGCAGGAGTGATCCTTTCCTAGGATCGACCATTCAATTCAGATGCCCCTTATTGATACAACCCTCCTAAACCCTGATGTCGTGTCCACTCCACAAGATCCTGTTGTTAGTACAACCTCGAAGAAAACAAAGAGAAGATTGTTCGCACAGAGCAAGCAAGATGCTAGGAAGAAAGCGTGACAGGAGAAAGAATTGAAGAAGCAACATGAGGTGAAAGAATTTAAAAAGAAGATGCTGGAAATCACCTTACAGCAGAAGGACACCAACTTTGAGCACGTAAATGTTGCTGCAGAAGAGCATGCTGAGAAGAAGAAATAAGAGCTAGCAGCAAAAGAAAAAGATAATGAGAAATCTAATGCTAAAATCGAGGCTTCTGCTAAGTAAATTGTTGAGACAGTAAAATTTGACAAGGGTAAAGGAAAGGTGATTGCTGAGGAAGAAGAAGTCGTCCAACATCCAGATGCTCTTTCTAATAAGGACTTTACCAAGATGCTGAGAGAAGAGGTTTCTAATGATCTTCCAGTAGTATCGATTGGTGGGAGTGGCAATGTAGTGATCAAGCGGATTCCCACACGAAGAGAAGGGAGTGCTGCAACTCAGGTTGAACAGCCCACCAGTGCTGGTGTTGGTGCTGATATTGCTAAAGAGCAGGCTGCTGCGCATGGGGGAAGCAATACTGTTGAAAAGGATGCATTGTCTGAGGAACAGATGGTCGTGCAAGGAGGAGACCATGTTTTGATATATTTGTTGAGAAAGACATTTTGCATGAAGAAGGTGAGAATGTTATTGATTCTAAAGGAATAGACAAGGCAGCAGTGCAAGGGGATGCTTACATTGAGAAAAGGATGCTAATAAAGCTTTGAGTGCTGAGGATGTAAGTAAGCATACTACTGTGCAAGGTGAAAGCAATGCTACTCAGCAAGTTGAGGAGCCAGCAGATGCTGAGAAGACAGATGTTGAGAAGAAAGATGTTGAGCTAAAGGCTGCTGAGAAGGCGGCCGCTGCCAAGCTTGCTGCGGAATCCAAAGCCAAATATGATGTAGCGTAAGATTGACATTTTCTAAAATGCAGATCTACTAACGTATTTGGCATCGTTATGTCCAAAGATTTGCAGGACTAGCTTTGGATGTAGTCGTTGAACCTCATGAATAGCGGGTGACCACACAGGAAAAACTGGCGAGTGTGATTTGAAGAGGGAAGTGCAGGAGAGGAATGAAAAATACCTGTGTGCCCTAGGACTTGATCCAGCCAAAGTCCCAGGATGGGCCAGTGCTGTGGATTCTTCCACATTACTGAAGGAGACCATAAACTCCCTATGGCAGAGGCATGAAGTTGCTCCTTCCTCCCCGAAGTCTCTGGAATTTCATTTGATTCTATCCCAAGAGATGGGGAGGAAGTCGATATGATTGGCAATTCAGGAGCTGTTGAGGGAGCCATCGTGGTTGCTGAAGGAGATATGGCTTCAAGTGCAGATATGTTGAGAGGACCACTGGATGGACCACCACATAGCAGATTTCGAGCTAAACGCATTGCCCAGTGGTGTCCACTAGTGATTGTATGCGATGAGGAAAATGCAGATCTGATTCCATGAGCGAAGGATATTTGCACATTCATAGATGCTTAACTGGCCGAGGAGTTCAAGTAAACTTATGTTGCAGAGTTCACAGGTGATACTGTTGATTGATTTTCCGAAGACTGAATTCCAGAGGTGGAGATTTTTCAACATTGCTACCGATGAGATGCACTATGAGGATCGATCTATAATGATGTCTCGGATGGGTTTGAACTACTGGCAAAGTGAAGAGGATTGGGTCAATGATTGGACGGATCAGACATCTAAGAGGCAATATACAGAGAAGCAAGTAGTGGTCAGGCTAAGGAAGATTAAGGAGCACCGTGCTGCAACTGGAGATCAATCTTTGCTGCAATTTGAATATGCATCAGTTGCTTAATTTTTGTCATCTGCAATCATGCTAAGGTCTCCTACAACGAGGAAGCAGACTGCTACAACTGCTGAGCTGCTGGCCAGATTAGCTAAAGAAAAAGTTGGCGAGAAGAAAGTTGAGGAGGAGAGGAAGATGAAGGAATTCAGAGAACGACTGTTGAATACTTTGGCATGCCTTCCTACAAGGATGGTCATCTATGAGCCTCCAACTCCAAGTGCTGAACATGAACAAGCTGCTGAAGAATCTAAGCCTATGGAGGAAGAATCTGCTAATCCAAATGTTGAACAATCTCAGGAGATAACCAAGCCTGCAGAAATCACATCCACTTACAACCAAGTGATCACAAGAGGTATTCCCTGTCATCACTGCCGAGCGTTTGAGCTCAAACACATTTTATAGGGATATCCAGATGTATATTGATGCAATCGTGGATGCTAAGGTGGAAGAGAAGGTTGAAAAGGCCAAGGAAGAGCTACGCCAAACTCTGAAAGAACATTTTGTATCTTTTTCCTCCAGTCTTTTTGCTGCGATCAAAGAGGGGGAAGATAGGAAAATGGCTGAGGAAGCTGAAAGGCGCAAGGAAGAAGAAGAAAGACTCATTTGCCTGGAAGCTCGAAGGAAACAGGAGGAGGAATTCAGATTGCAACAAGAAAAAGAAGAGAAGGAGGAAATAATGAAGAAGGAAGAGAGGGAGAGGATAAAAAGGGAGGAGCGAGACACTCTGTTGGATAGGTTCATGAAGATCACTACTCAATCCATTAGCAACTTAACCAAGGCCACCGGCTCTCCTAGCTCTAAAAATGTTTATTCTGACTCCTCCGCTACCATGCAGTAATTTTTTCTATCCTTGGAAAATTTTGTAAAGTTTTTTGATTCGGGTTGTGTTTCCTGTACTCATCTGCTGAAATTCTTAATAGAAACTTACCCAGATTGACGACAACATCTCATTGTCCAATTCTGATTTGATTTGCTAAGCTGAACTTACACATTTTGTGTAATCAGCAAATTGCATGTGGACTGCTGAGTATGTGTGTGTGTTCCATTTAGTATTACTCTTATTCATTTGTGTGAATGTGTCGTGTGCCTGATTGTTTCTGAATTTTTCAGTAATTCACTTATGCTAATTTTTATCGAGCAATACCCTTCATATTTTGAGGGGGAACTTTTTTGAACACTTGTTGAGTCTAAGGGAATCGACATTCCGAGTTATATAGCTAGATGTATTTTGTAAACTCAGGAGTCAGTAAGTTTGGTTTATGGCTTTGATCACACCAAAAAGAGGGGAAATTGGTTGGAATATTGTACCCCTGTAGATCTTATTAATTATTTGTATTTTTTTTGGTGCATCAAAGCTAGGATATCTAGTCTCTAGCAACTTAGAAATGTGTTGAAATTGTAAAAGCCTTGTGTAGGATAAGTTAAATTGAGTTGTAAAAGAGCTAGAAAAAGATCGCTGGAGATTGCTCGAAGACTCAAGCAAAGTACGAGTAGATTGATAAGTGCAAGAAGATTGCTGAAGGATTCAACAAATGTGCAAAGGTCGCTAAGGTTACTAACAAACAATGAAGTCTCGAAATGCTTGCAAACATGTGAAGATTGTTGAAGGATTCAACGAAAACGCAAAGATTGCTAAAGAGGCTAGCAAACATATGAAGATTGCTGAAGGCACTAAGCAAATAACCAAGTTGTTGAAGGAATGAAGTAAACAGAATGTTAAATCTCAGCAAGGATGCTGAGATCTCAGCAGACAAATAGCGAACTCAGCAAAGTGTTCCGATAACATTCAACAATCATCTAAAGCCGCTGAATCAGACGATATTCAACTTCCAGAGTTTAAGGAATCTCCTGAATCAAAAAGCTGATTTATCAAAAGACAAAAAGGGGATTTCCAGAATTAAACTCAAAGATCTATTCTGACAAGACATCTAAATAAGGAAAGAGCCAATCAAACGAGGAAGAGACCTAAAATGTCTCTGCACTTTTCAGAAAATGAAGGAAGGGGATTAGCGGTTCGTCAAATAGTGCCTAACAGACAAAAGATTCAAACATTTATGTTTCAATCTCTATTTATAAATAGAAGGATTCACAGAGTGATAAAGATTTCAAGAGTTCAACAATCACTTAAAAATACACATATACTCCGTCGAACTCAAAATCCGATCTAGAAATGATCGAGGCTTTGCTAAAGCTACCCGTGTTCATCACGAGACCCGAGAAGCTTGCTTCTGAGGTTAACTTGAATTTCTTTCTATCTAAGAAATAACTTAGCAGTCATCTTGATCTTCAAGATTGGCTATTACGAGCAACTGCCGCAACGTGAAGAAGTTTAAGGAAGAACTATGAAGTCATAATCCAGCATTCCAGGAGGCTGCGAGGAGCGCCCTCACTCTAAGAAGTGTTGAGAAGATTGACATCAAAGGTGCTTGAAGGTGCGTTGTGACTAGACAGAGGAGCTGCTTACAGTTAGAGATCAAGCTTCACCTGTTGTACTCAATCTTAGTGAATTCGAGTCAGCAGATTGTAGAGTGGATGTAGAACAACTGTTCAAACCACTATAACTTTTGTGTTATTTACTATTTCATGGGTAAATTTACTTGTTGATATAAAACCCAACACCCCAAGTGTTGGTGTATAACTTGCAATAAACTTAAGTACTTCACGAGCTTAAAGACATATTTTATGAGAACCTTCTGAGTCGAGACCTCAACATGATAAATGCAAGATCCTAAATATTTCGATGCATTTAATCATTACTCTTATCAGGGACCAATAGGTAGCTTTTAGGAAATCTTGTCCCTATACTCACCCTGCAAATGGCTCCGCAGAAAAGAAACATAGACATGTAACTTATTTGGGGTTGTCACTTCTTGCCCAAGCTAAACTCCCTCTAACATTTTGGCGGGATGGCTTTGAAACTACTATCTACATTATTAATAGGCTCCCTATACATCTCCTTAGTCTTCAGTCTCCATTTCTTAAGCTATTCCATAAACCACCTGACTACAAATTCCTGCGCTCGTTCGGGTGCTCATGTTTTTGCTACCTGCGTCCTTATAATAACTCTAAGTTATAATTTAGAAGCTCGTAGTGTATCTTTCTAGGCTATAGTCCATACCGTTAAGGGTTTGAGTGACTTCATTCTTTTAGGAGAATCTACATAGTCAGGAAAATACAATTTAATGAACTGGAGTTCCTCTATCCATCCCTTTTACCTACCTCAGAAACACCTTCTGCTGCTAAAACTACAGACTTCCAGCTTTCCATCATTCCTACTACTTCATTCCCATCTTCTGTTGTAACTCCTACCGCTATAGCATCACATACTCCCTCTCAATAGTCGTTCGCATCATCAACACCCATAGCTATCACACCAAAAAATACTCAGCCAATAACACCACCATTGCCTACATCTGCTACCCACAACCAGCCAAACACACCACCATCTCCTATATCTGTTGCAACACCACCATCTTCTACCATTGTGCCTCACAATATACAACCTCCTTGCCATCTTGTTGTTACAAGGTCAAAGTGTGGTATCTTTCAATCTAAGGTTTTTGTAGTATCAAAGCAGGAGGACATTGAACCATTAAGTGTTGAACTGGCACTTGCTCACCCCAAGTGAAAAGAAGCAACACAGAAAGAGTAAGATGCACTTATTAAGAATGGTACGTGGAGCTTGGTACCATTCACTCCTAACATAGCACCTATTACAAATAAGCGGGTTTACCAAATAAAAAGAAATCTAGAAGGTTCGGTCGAGCGATATAAAGCTCACTTGTTGGCTTGGGTGTTTGAGCAAAAGGCTAGAGTTAATTTCCTTGATACGTTTAGTCGATTGTTAAACTGACTACAATTTGACTAGTCATGTCTTTGGCTGTTACTTATGGTTGGGATATTCAATGCATCGACATCAATAATGCATTCTTAAATGGCCACCTCAAGGAGACTATCTATATGATGCAACCGCATGGCTTTGAGTGTTGGGATTATATACTGAAAGCATATATGATTAAGTGTTTTATACACTGGTCTTCATATATGTGTTGCCACAACAATGCTCGCTGTCTGATGAAACAAACATACAACGAACCATAATATCTTATTATCTCGCCTATAGGGATGACCATATGGTGTGTAGGAGATCACAGAGGATCATATGAGTCGTTTGACTTAGCGAGATATAAATAGTATCACAGTTGAGACAGTCCCTGGATAGGCTGTCGGTCTAAGCTGCGGCACATCGGTTCATAAGTGGGCTTATCCTAGCTACTTGATGTGTTGGTACATGGTTATGTATTGATGGGATCAACAGTGGGATGTGCCATTCTCATTGACATATGAATGAGCCAGATCCCTAACATACTTCATATGATCTTAAACCTAACTGAAGGATAAGCGGCACACACAGATTGACGACACTTTGATTTACTAGAGTGGCAAGTCTTACATGTACTCTAATATTTGTATTTTGGGTGTTGGCAATTTGTGTGTGGCCTGCTTAGTCTGGACGTTTAGGTAAGCATATCCGTTTCAGGATGGTGACATTCCCCGAAGAGCTCACAAGGTTCATTATGCTAAACCCTACAGGTTGAATTATTTAATTTAGGCATAAGTGAAAAGGAGTGAATGGTATTACTCAGAAAATAAGAGATTAATTAATTATGGCTGATTGTCATAAGCCAAATTAATTAATGAATGTCTAAAACCTTAAATATGTGGATCATGTTAGTTTGGTGAAACCCGTTCCTAATAACGTGGTAATAAAGGGGCGAGTCAGCATTGTTACCGTGGTGAAGGTTAAAACAATGTTTTATTAATTAATTATATTCTGGGTTGAACAAGGAAGGATTAATTAATAAAGAGGGTCCACTTTATTATTTGCATCTGGTCCCTGGTCTGGCCCATGAACTGCTCACAGCCCATTAAGGTTAGGGTTTCTCAAAACCCTAACACTATATATGTGCCTTCTCTATCAGATCAATAGAGACTTTTCAGTATAGTGAGAAAAAAGAGATAGAACGGCGGCGGCGATCTGTAGAGAGAAACTGATCGATTTCTCCAGATCTCGGATTCAACTTGGTGGATAATCCTCACCAGATTTCCAAAGAGCAAGGGAACAGATCAGAAGATCAGATCTGTAGGAACAACTATCCATCGCCGGCGTTCTATCTCAGATCTAAGGTTATTTCATCGTTATTGGCTCCGATCTAGATTTGTAGATCAAACGGTGAAATCTGGTATTCTCTAAATCCATCATCTGCAATTAATATTGTAGGAGCATGCATAGAATCGCATGGTTTATTTAATTGAAATTTGTTCCTGGTACCCTAAGAACGATCCTTGGCAAGAATTTAATTATTGGAAACTCGTGTTGTCCATCGTAGACTCAAACCCTACAATTGGTATCAGAGCCAGGTTCATGTTCTTAGGCTCTATCTTGGATAAATTGAAATTAAATGAATATGTATGTTCATGGATGGATTTAAATTGTCGTGGATGTTTTTGTTCTCGTGGCCTTCTCGTTTTTTGGATCTGTTTTTCACAACGAGAAAATCCGTTGTTAGATTTAATAGGGAAAATCATGTAATAGATTTAGATCTATTTTTTGTATTTTCTATTTTTTTAAATCTGTAAAATTGAAATCCAGAAGAACGAGATTCGAAGAACAAAGAACGGAGATGGCGACATGAATTAGGGTTCAGCCCCTTCACCCACCACATCTCGCCGGCGGCGACCTCGGTGACAGCGGCCGTGGGTGGCGGCGGCAGGGTTTCCCTTCTCTGCGGCTAGGCCGCGCCCATCTAGCTGTTGCTGCTCGTGAATCCGGCGAGCATGGTGGTCCAGGCAGGCGTTCGAGCTGCTGCGCGCGTCCGGTGAGGCCCTCGTGGTCGGTAGTCGCGCGGCGCAGGCGGGTGGCGGCGGCTGGGCCGCGCCCGCCTCTCTCTCTCTTCCCGTCGCATTTTACTCCAGCGATTGGGTACATGGGCCGGGGGAGAAGCTGATGACGGTGGCCGGTGGTTCGCAAAGGAGCAGACCGCGCACCTCCTGCGCGGTGGTGGCTGCAGCGGCCGTGCGCTGCTGCGCGTGGCGGGTCTGCTGCTGCGACAGGCGCTGCTGGTTCCTCGTGTGGCCGCCGGGAAAAGCTATTGATGCGGTCGGTGACGATGGGGAAAGAAGATGCGTCGCAGGCGACAAGCTGGGCACGAGTTCCGACCGCAGGCGGCGGCCGGAAAGTCGGCGGCGGCTGGGCTGCTGAAGGGTGGCGGCTAAGGTTTCCTAGCTAGGGTTTGTTGGTTGCCCGGGCCGTGAATCGTGCCTGTCAGCCCGGAGGCGGCCCGCTGTTCTGAAAATTAGGGTTGGTTCATGTTTTGGGCCTGAAACCCTAATTCGAAGCCCAAATTGTTGTTGATGCATTTCAAATCAGATTTCAAGTCCAACGGAGGCCCAGTTTGAAGATCTGTACTGAAAATTTAAATCTTGTAATAGTTAGATTTAATTTATTTCCATGTAATCGCATCTGAGGGGCCACGAGAATTTATTTGTTTATTTATTTATTCTCGTATTGATGTGATTTATTATGTGCGCACTAGTAAATAATAGGAAAACATGTTTATTTGCTTTAATTATTTACTTTTATAAGCATGTTGCAATTTAATTTTTGAGCATGTCTTATGTGATTTATTTTATGTTTTAAATTATGTCTATAAGTTCCGGGATTATATTAATTTATGATGGAATTTTTGGTGTGACATAATTTATGGCAACATAAAATAATCTGTGCGCATGAAACCTTTAGAATTAAAAATACTAAGCTGGATTTTGGTTCTTTTCTGACCAAGATCATTAGACCTCCACAAATACGACCTCTCACTGGAAGTGAGACATCTTGAAGCGTAAACATCTACTCAAGTAGCTTGCGTGAGAGGCTTCTCACTAGGTCTGGTGCGATGAGGTTTCTAAATAAAACATTTAGTTTAAGATGAGAAGTGGGAGCCTCTGAGCAAACGTCGACTCAAGTAGCTTGCATTGAGACAACTTTCACTGGTCTCTAAGATTAAACTAAATGAGATAACGAAGGATGTGAGGGGCATGCGGTATGGGTCAAGTACGTATGCTAAATCGCTCTAAACATCCGGAGTTAGGCTTGTGGTTAATTTTGGCTTAGATGTTGCCTGGAGTATAACTCATGAATGATGTCCCTGCTCCGGATAGGTGAACATGGTCTTAAGATCTCCAATATTAATTTCTTTTGCTTAAGATACCTGGCATGTTAAGAAATTAAAGGACCTATTTTGGTCTGGCTGAGCGTTTGCCTTAAACGTCTACTCAAGTAGCTTGCAGTGAATTAGCTTGGGCAATTGGAGGAAGCAAATTGCATTGTTTTATCTAAAGGTTCTATGCATATTAGTTTCAATTGTTCGTAGTATGTGCTTACTTTAATTCGCTTATTTGTTTTCAGATATGTCTATTATTGCATCGCTCATCAATTCAATCGTACAAAATTCCTTGATTGGTCCGAATTTTCCTGGACGGAAAAGTGACATTGTCAAACTCTTGGATTCATTTGGACATTTGTTTGTTCGGAAAACTCTCTGTCTGAGTTCGCCGACTGATACATCTTCTGATGAGGAGCGTGCACAGTATCACATGTGGATGTGGTCGAATGGCATGGCCAGACAATATATCTTGGCTGGTATGTCAGATGCATTGCGTCCTCGTTATAGTTATTTAAAAACTCTGTTTTAATTCAAGTTTTTAGAAGAGATATTGTTTTGTTTTGATAAACAATTTTCATCTATTGTTATGGATAATCAGTTATTCGATAGAGTTTTTTCTATCATAATGAATAACAGTGTTTTCTATTATGGATGATTGTATCTTCATTACTTGATTACATAAACTGTCAGTGTTCTAAGGTATAATTTAAAGAATCTCTATAGAGATAGGTTACATCAGTCTAAGTAGTTTTAAGTAATTCATGGAATTATGGATTCAATCCAGGTCTTCCTAAGAATGGTACTTATGACAACTGCTTAGAGGTATAAGATGGTAACCAGGCCTTTTAATAGGCGATTGTATCTCTATAGGTTATTTCGTGTTTGCTCTGATTTACTGGTTTGAGTCTACTTCCGCAGTTGCCTTAACAGGCATTGATACTGTAATCATTTAAGATTTGGATATGTTTATCTAGTTCACTACAAGTCTTAGTCTCTTGCTTTAATCAAGAGCGTTCAAGACTAAGGTAGAGAATAAGTTAAACAAGACCGTAAAAACATTATGGTTCATTCATAATGGTATATCTTAAGTGATGGGGTTTTACAGTATCTGGCAGAGCAAATGGATTGCATCCCAATTAACTACACCTATTATTCCTCGATTAGGATAGTGTAGGTTAAACGAAATAAGATTCTTTAAAAGTTTACAAGTTATGATAGTTTTGCCAAATTTTCATTTTTGGGAAGAGCGCTAAAAGCAGTTGTATGTTTGCTTAATCTAGTGTCTTCTAAATCAGTTCCATATACCCTAGCAGACCTTGACTCTGTCAAAAAGGGCAATGATGGGTAATTCAGTTGTTAAGTTGATATAGGAATCTGATTGTTTTGAAGAAAGGTTTAAGCTATTACTGCTTTGTGGGCTATTCCAGGTAAACGAAAAAGATGGTTGCTTTGTATATCCTAAGTACAAGCAAGTTGTTTATGATGAAACCATGAATCCAAATGTGAGATTGTTCTCTAACGTTTTAGAGAAGAAAATTCAAATCCATCAGGAAATACCCCGTGGCACATTGAGCATACCTTGGAAGGTATGGTACCAATTGCACGGTCACCTGTGTAAGGTGGTAAACCACAAATTAATGCACCATTAACTGACAATGTAAAAGGAGCATCGTTGCAGTGAGAGGCTGCCTTAACAGGCTTAATGGTACTAGTTCGTGGAAACAGTCTCTGGACTTGTTTCCAGCTTAAAGAACAATATAACTCCGGTGTTATCCTCTAGAGGTGTGTGTTCTGAGTTTGCCTAATAAAATGACATAGAATTGTGATCATGTTGGTGCAATGACAAACTCAAGGGAACCCAAGACTCACAAGGTGGTGAAACACATAGGATGTGTGGTATCACATCATACGAGAAATCGTGACAAGAGGTAACGTGAATGCAGTGGGAGTGATTGACAGTATAGACACACTTAGTACTTTGATAAAGCAATGGTATTATGCATTAAGTATAAGTGGGAGACTGTTGGGATTATATACTGAAAGCATATATATGATTAAGTGTTTTATACACTGGACTTCATATATGTGTTGCCACAACAATGCTCGCTGTCTGATGAAACAAACATACAACGAACCATAATATCCTATTATCTCGCCTATAGGGATGACCATATGGTGTGTAGTAGATCACAGAGGATCATATGAGTCGATTGACCTAGCGAGATATAAACAGTATCACAGTTGAGACAATCCCTGGATAGGCTGTCGGTCTAAGCTGCGACACATCGGTTCATAAGTGGGCTTATCCTAGCTACTTGATGTGTCGGTACATGGTTATGTATTGATGGGATCAACAGTGGGATGTGACATTCTCATTGACATATGAATGAGCCAGATCCCTAGCATACTTCATATGATCTTAAACCTAACTGAAGGATAAGGGGCACACACAGATTGACCACACTTTGATTTACTAGAGTGGCGAGTCTTACATGTACTCTAATACTTGTATTTTGGGTGTTGGAAATTTGTGTGTGGTCTGCTTAGTCTGGACGTTTAGGTAAGCATATCTATTTCAGGATGGTGACATTCCCTGAGGAGCTCACAAGATTCATTATGCTAAACCCTGCAGGTTGTATTATTTAATTCAGGCATAAGTGAAAAGGAGTGAGTGGTATTACTCAGGAAATAAGAGATTAATTAATTATGGCTGATTGTCATAAGCCAAATTAATTAATGAATGTCTAAAACCTTAAATATGTGGATCATGTTAGTTTGGTGCAACCCGTTCCTAATAACATGGTAATAAAGGGGCGAGTCAGCATTGTTACCGTGGTGAAGGTTAAAACAATGTTTTATTAATTAATTATGTTCTGGATTGAACAAGGAAGGATTAATTAATAAAGAGGGCCCACTTTATTATTTGCATCTGGTCCCTGGTCTGGCCCATAAACTGCTTACAGCCCATTAGGGTTAGGGTTTCTCAAAAACTTAACACTATATATATGCCTTCTCTCTATCAGATCAATAGAGACTTTTCAGTATAGTGAGAAAATAGAGAGAGAACGGCGACGGCGATCTGTAGGGAGAAACTGATCTATTTCTCCAGATCTCGGATTCAACTTGGTAGATAATCCTCACCAGATTTCCAAGGAGCAAGGGAACAGATCTTCTATCTCAGATCTAAGGTTATTTCATCGTTATTGGCTCCGATCTAGATCTGTAGATCAAACGGTGAAATCAGGTATTCTCTAAATCCATCCTCTGCAATTAATATTGTAGGAGCATGTATAGGATCGGATGGTTTATTAAATTGAAATTTGTTCCTGGTACCCTAAGAAATATCCTTGGCAAGAATTTAATTAATGGCAACTCGTGTTGTCCATCGTAGACTCAAACCCTACATTGAGGACTCTCAATATCCCTCACATGTATGCAAGCTTCTTAGATCTCTCTACGGCTTGCGCCAAGCATCCAGGGTTTGGTTTGATGGACTCAAAAAGTATCTACTGGACTAGAGTTTGCAGCATTCAACATTTGATCACTCCTTGTTCAATGGCTCGAATTCTTCTCATTTGTTGTTAGTCATAATCTATGTTGATAACATTTTGGTAACATAAGGCAATTCTAAACAAGTTGCTTGGCTTATTCATGATTTGGACAAGGAGTTATCTCTCAAGACACTTGGTCCAGTAAGCTTCTTTTTGGGAGTTGGAGTTCCCAGGTGAAAAAATTGCATCTTTATCCATCAACCTCAGTATATTCGTAACATGCTGCATCGCACGTATTTGTCACAGTGCGATCCATGTACCTTTCCCATGAGCAAGAGTATCAAGCTGCAATCAGATGATGGTCCACCTTTTTTTACAGCCATCTTTATGCAGGAGTGTTATTGGAGCTCTACAATACCTAACCCTAATGCGTCCAAACATCAACATGTCGTCAACAAGCTCAGTCAGTTATTGTTATCTCCCTCTGATAACCACTGGGCAACATGCAAAAGGGTCCTTCAATATTTAAAAGGAAGTTGTGATCATGGTTTGCTGTTTCAGCCACTGCCCACCTTCTCTTTAATAGGTTATTGTGATGCAGATTAGGCAAGTGATCCAACTGATAGGAGGTCTACGGGAAGATTTTGTGTGCTTCTTGGAATGAATCTTCTTGCGTAGTTCTTCAAAAAGCAAACGGTTGTTGCCCGCAGCAATGCTGAGTCCGAGTACAGGGTGTTGGCTGATACAGTGGCAGAAATCTTACAGCTTCAATCTTTCTTCAAGGAGCTCGGCATTCCACTTCAATCACCTGCTTGTCTCTGGATTTACAATCAAAGTGCCATCACTTTAGCTTCCAATCCCGTGTTTCAAGCTCGTACAAAACACATCGAGGTTGATGTACACTTTGTTCGAGAGAACATAACAAGCAATACTATGGAGATTGGCTATGTTCATTATGATGAGCAAATTGTTGATGTGTCAGTTACAATTTCTTGCATTCAGATTAAGCATCCAACCGTTACCTGGCAAAGTTTCAAGCGAGTTGTATTAGGGTTGTTGTGTATGATGAGAGCTCACACGAGTGTACGTATTTCCTCTCTTCTTCTAGATAATTCAGGATCTTCTAGAATGTGTGAAGTTAGTTAGATAATTTCAAGTTAGTTTCAAAATACATTCAACAACATTGTACATAAATTAGAGATAGAGATCACGTGCAAATCATCTCAAGTCAACGAAATCAGTTTTTCTCTTTCTAAACCTAAACTTCAACAGATATGTGCTAACTCTATGATGTTGTGAGGGTTGATGCTGGGGAGCACATTGAGGTGCCTAATCAGAAGTAAGACTCTTTTCACAAGTTATGATATTGCATCATACTTCAAGCTATGAGTGAGTAAGTTTAATTCTGATATCCAAAATTTTAAACCCAGGG
Organism: Plectranthus barbatus; assembly: GCA_026898455.1. NCBI lineage: Eukaryota > Viridiplantae > Streptophyta > Magnoliopsida > Lamiales > Lamiaceae > Plectranthus > Plectranthus barbatus. The sequence continues at coordinate 451,730 of JAPKLW010000416.1, forward strand.
ATGCAGAGATGGATGACTGCAAGATGATGGCTGATTTATTGCCTCTCTTGCGAGAAGTTCTGCCAACTGCTGCTGAGGAGATTGAGCATGATATAGATGATGTTATGTCCAAACAAGGTTTGATCCTTGTTTTGTTCTATTTCTCAAGGTGTGTGGTATATGCAAATCGAGGGTGATCCCACTTACCCAAAATTTAAATATTAAAATTTCAATTAACTATTGATGATAGAAGTAGAAACAGTCCACTCACGATTAATGTGAATAATTAAAATTTTCATTTCATAATGAAAGATTGAGCTTACAGGGGATTTAAATACCCTGAAACTATATCCTAATATATCTCAATCATGTCTAAAAAATAAATAATTAAAATAAAATATCTTGTATCAAATTTAGGAAATCAGGAAAACAAATCATCAAAAATTTAAATACTTAAATTTCTATAAATTAAATAAGTAAACTTAATAATTGAAATAAACTAAATCTTCAATTCTTGATAGCTACAAAGAGTAAGCTCATGTCCGTTCTCGCCAACAAGGGTCGTGGCCCCCTTTTTCGAGCCTAACAAATAGTTTTACTTCATATAAGTTGATTTATTCCGCTTCCTGAATAGAATGATCAACAATTGCTACATCTCTGTGCACATCATTGCTTCTGATTCAGTTGCAAAATGGTATGTGCAGAATCTATACAATGCTACTTGGATTATAGTTTTCCGAGTAATACATATCTTAATGTGTTGTTGTCTGGAGTTTCTTTATTTGTTATTCATAACCATGTATAAAGTAAAAGAACTTATATTTTATACAACTTTTACTGTAAATGAGTTATATTCAGATGGCTATGTGTATGACGTCTATGTTGTTAAGGATGATGCCATTGAGATCGAGGAAGCAAGCTCATTTCCTTTGTAAGGCTTTCTTTCCATTGTTTTGATTGTGGTATTACAACCAAAAACTACTCTCTAACTTGATAAGCTCGTTCAGGTTCAAGTTGTTGGGTCAGTCTACACTATGTGGGCTTGACCAAAATAAGCCCATTAAGCTTATATCCTAAACTTAAACAAAAGAAATAAAGAGAAGTCAGTTTAGGGTGAGAGAAGCTGAGAGAGCAGTACAGAGGAAGAAAGAAAAACAAGAGAGAAAAACAGAGAATGGAGAAAAACCTTTCTTCCCGCAAGACACTGTAGCAGCTGCAGAGAATCACCGATTGCCGGAGTTTGCACAGTTGGATCGTTACGAAAATTTGACAGCAAGTTTGTGACTCCCCTGCCCTCATTCAGAATGGTGGAGATCAGTTTTTGAGCACCATAAAGTGGTCTGATCATGGGGGAACTGAAGCAGCCTGTTTTGGGTTTGGTTACTTCTCTTGCTCTCTTGTTTCCTCTTAGTTACCAAGATTAGGTGTTTAATCTTGATGGGTTTGTTGTATACCAAGATCTTGTGTATTTGATCTTGATGTTGATGGTGTGCCTCAAGTTTGTTGAGCTAGGAAAGATTTGGTTGTACCCATTATTGTTGGATATATAGTGGAAGATTTAAGCGGCCTACGGGTCCTGTGGTTTTTCTCTTATTCAAGAGTTTTCCATGCTAAAATTCTTGTGTCGTTACTTTGATTGGCTCATTTGTTCATTGTTGCTTGTGTTCGTTATTGATGATTTGAATGTGGTGGTTCTAAACCCCATCAAAGTGGTATCGAGAGCTCAGGTTGTAGTTGTTGAGTTTAATTCAAATCGTGGAGGGTAACACAAGTAGGATGATCACTATAAATGGGTCCAACTATCATGTATGGAAGGGGAAGATGGAAGATCTTCTTTATGTGAAAGAATACTACTCACCTATATTTGGTATTAAGAAGCCGACAGACAAAACAAATGCTGAATGGGAATTACTTCATCACCAAGTGTGTGGATATATTCGACAATGGGTGGATGATAATGTCCTAAATCATGTTAGTGAGGAAAAATATGCAAAGAATCTTTGGAAGAAGCTTGAAGAGCTTTATGCTAGAAAGACCGGCAACAACAAGCTCTATTTGATCAAACAGTTGTTAGGGTTGAAGTATCAGAATGGAAAAGCAATGACAGATCACTTGAATACATTCCAGGGCATTATTAATCAAATGGCTAGAATAAAAATCAAGTTTGATGAAAAGGTTCAGGGGTTGTTGCTTCTTAGTACCTTGTCTGATTCTTGGGAGACATTCAGAATGTCATTGTCTAACTCATCCCAGATGGTGCCTTGTCTATGGATGTAGTCAAGAGCAGTGTTCTCAATTAAGAGATGAGAAAAAAGTCAACGAGTTCTTCTTCACGGTCAGATCTTCTATTCACAGAGAACAAGGGGAGGAGTAAGAGTAGAGGCCCAAAAGATAGAAAAAGAAGCAAGAGAAGAAACAGTAAGTATGCAAATATTGAGTGTCATTACTGTGGTAAAAAGGGGCAAATAAAGAGGTTTTGCAGAAAGTTTCTACGAGAGAACCCAAATAACAAAAGCAAAGAGAAGAAAGCCGATGAAGGAGAAAAGTGTGACATGGCAGCCACAACTACAGATGAGTTCTTTGTGATGTATGATGGTGATACCGTCAATCTTACTTACCAAGAGACTAGTTGGGTGATTGATAGTGGTGCCTCGATCCATGTGTAGGGATTTACTAGTGAACTGAATCACAAAATCCAACTAAACCAGATCGATGTATGGTTATTGCATACAACAAAATTCACAATAAAACCTAGCATGCTCCTATGAATTTAATTCGATATGTGGATTGAGAATTTACCGTAATTCCGTAGAGTCTGATCCGATCTTTTGCGTTTGAATTTCCAACTTTAATTCAACCACGCAATTCGATTTAATCTACGGAAACAGAAATTAGAACTCTAATTTCTAGATAAACCAAAATTAAAGAAAAATAAGAAATCAAGAATTTTGTTCTCCAGATCAGGTCTTCATATCTGTATCCAATGTTGTTCAAATCTGCTACTGGTGAGGACTCCACAGATCTGTAGTTGTGCAAGGCCAGAACCAAAATTCTCCTCCCTCTTGCATAGAGTCGTCGCCCCTCTCTCTCTTTCGGCCCTAGGATTTTGACTGATTTGAATAATCACAAAAAGGTGGCTAGGGTTTCCAGAGAGAGTGGTCTATTTATAGACTCAGGGTTTAATCCCTAATGGACTATTGGGCTCAATTCAACATTTTTATTTGGGCCAAACCTGGGAACTAATGCAAATAATATAGTGGGCCTATAAATTAATTAATTCCCATGTCCACAATCCAGGAAACAATTAATTAATTAATATTAATTCTTTTTCACCACAGAATTAATTGAGAATCCTCATATTTAAGGTTACCGGACATTCATTAATTAATCGGAGCCTCTGACAAGCCCTAACTACAATTAATTAATATCTTATAATTCCTGAGTAGTACCACTCAATCCTTATCACTCGTGCCTGAACTTAATCAGTCTGCAGGACTTTGGCACGATGAATGTTATTGAGCTCCTCAGGGAATGTCCCCATCCTATTACTCCGATATGGTTACCTAAACCCAGTCTCAGGCAGTACTACACGAACTGCTGTTACCCAAGATGCGGATATACGGGCACGTTACTTAGGCTCTCCACCATGGCAAGTCAAAGCAACAGTCAATCCGAGCAAATCCCTGAACCTTCGTTAGGTTTCGGACTCAATCAAAACTGAGATCTTGTATTCGCTGATGTCAGACAATCGAACACATCTCACTGCGGTCCATCAATACGCCACCCCTTGCATAACAGCATGTCAAGTAACCAAGACAGACTACTTATGTCTCATTAGGTCAAGTGATCATACTGTCTTCTGCGATCTACAACACGCCGTATGATCATCTCTATCGGTGAGACAAGAGGATACCATTGTTCATACACATAGTTTGTTTAACAAAAAAGAGAATTAAACTGTTGTATAATCATTATAATAAATTCTTTCAGTATACAAAACCCATCAATCTCCCACTTATACTCAAAGCATAACTAAGCTATTACAGAGTAACCATTATCAGTGGTCGGCATCCACCTCAGACCCAACTCACGAATATGTCTTTCATAAACTTTCTACGGCAAGCTCTTTGTAAATGGATCAGCAAGGTTGTCAGGAGTGTCAATCTTCTTAATTTGCACATCGCCCCTCGATACGATCTCTCGTATGATATGGTACTTTCTCTCTATGTGTTTGCTTGCTCTATGAGACCATGGTTCCTTTGAGTTTACCACTGCACCAGAGTTATCACAATAAATTGTGATGCTCCTCGGCAAACTCGGAATCACACCCAACTCTAAAAGGTAGTTCTTGAGCCATACCCCCTCTTTCCAGGCTTCGGAGCCGGCGACATATTCCGCCTCCATGGTGGAGTCAGCAATGCATTTCTGCTTTGAGCTCCTCAAAGATACAGCTCCACCTCCCAGGGTAAACACATATCCCGAGGTTGATTTCTTCTCATCCTGGTCTCCTTGGAAATCCGAGTCCGTATAACCCACATGGCACAAATCCTCACATTGATAAACTAAGCAAAAATTCCTAGTTCTTTTCAAGTACTTGAGGATGTGCTTTACAGCAGTCAAGTGCGCCTGTTCAGGGTTAGACTAATATCTTGCTACCATGCCAACGTCATAACAAATATCAGGCCTGGTACACAGCATCGCATACATGAGGCTACCCACCACCGAGGCGTATGGTACAAGACTCATCTCGTCTTTCTCCCGCTGTGTCTGAGGACACTGCCCACTAGAAAAACGAACTCCATGTCTGAAAGGTAGCAAGCCTTTCTTGGCGAGTTGCATGCTGAACCGGGCAATCACAGTATCCACATAGGAAGCCTGGGACAAGCTCAACATTCTTCTCTTACGATCTCGTAAGACCTTAATCTCAAGAATGTAGAAAGCTTCTCCCAAATCCTTCATTTGGAACTGTTCGGATAACCAAACCTTGATTTCTGACATCACTCCCTCGTTGTTTCCAAATAGGAGTATGTCGTCAACGTATAGTACAAGGAAAATCACGCTCCCACTGACACAAAGTCCGTAAACACAACTTTTGTTTTCCAACTGTGCAAATCCGTAGGATTTAATCACATCGTTGAAACGTAAGTTCCACGACCTTGAAGCTTGCTTAAGTCCATACAAGGACTTCTTAAGCTTCCAGACAAGATTTTCTTCGCCCTTGCGTATGTAACCCTCGGGTTGCTGCATATAGATGTCCTTACCTTCTTCAAGGTAACCGTTTAGAAAAGCAGTTTTGACATCCATGTGCCAAATCTCGAGGTCCATATGCGCAGCTATGGCAAGGAGTATCCGGATGGACTTGAGCATGGCTACGGATGAAAACCTTTTGTCATAGTCAACACCCTCTTTCTGACTATAACCCTTTGCCACCAGCTTGGCTTTAAAAGTCGTAACTTTTCCATCCGCCCCTTTCTTTCTCTTGTATACCCATTTGCACCCTATGGCCCTAAAGTCATCCGACAATTCAGTTTTCTGGTATACATCCATAGCAGTTATGGATTCAATTTCAGAATCCATGGCGACATGCTATTTGGCAACATCCTTGTCCTGCACTGCCTCTTCGTAAGCCAGTGGGTCAGAGTCCTCATGTCCGTCTTCCGGGCTCAAGTCCGAAGACTCATCCACGAACATGTACCTTTTCGGCTGGAAAATAACTCTCCCACTACGACGAGGCATCGGTGCCGTGTCAGTAGTAGGTGCATGACTTGTGGTTCTGCACCTTGCACTGAAGAATGCGCATGTGGTGCTGTACCTCCCACAGGTGCACCCACATTCGCACGTTCCCCTTCCCTTGGAATCGCATTCTCGTTCTCAATTTCTTGAAGAACGATATTACTCCTTGACTTGTGATTACTCACATACTCATCCTCCAAGAATCTAGCGTTGGTGCTAACAACAACTCTTTGACTCTCAGGACAGTAAAAGTAACCACCTTTCGTTTGCCTGGGATACCCTATAAACATCATTATTTTTGACCTGCTTTCTAACTTATCAGGTTCCTTCGACAGTACGTGTGTCGAACAGCCCCATACTCTAAACTTGCACAAGCTTGGTTTGCAATCAAGGAAGAGCTCAGAAGGCGTCTTAGGAACTGATTTAGAAGGCACCACATTTAGCATGTAAGCCGTTGTTTCCAATGCGTAACCCCAAAATGAAATTGGTAAGTTTGCATAACTCATCATTGATCTTACCATCTCTAGAAGAGTCCTATTTCTTCTTTCAGCTACACCATTTTGCTGGGGAGTATCCGGTGCAGTCCATTGGGATGTAATCCCATTCTCTGACAAATATTGCATGAACTCGTTACCGAGGTATTCGCCACCGCGGTCAGATCGAAGTGACTTGATAGTTTTCTCGACCTTGTTTTCTACTCAGCCTTGAACTCTTTGAATTTCTCAAAGCATTCAGACTTGTAGCGAAGCAGGTAAACATATTCGTACCTTGACTAATCATCAATGAAAGTGACGAAGTACTCGTACCCTCCACGAGCCTGCTTGGACATCAGTCCACATAAGTCAGAATGGATCAATTCCAACACTTCCTCTGCTCGAGACTAACTAGCCTTAAAAGGCCCAGTTGACATCTTGCCCTCGGTGCAAGATTCGCAGACTTGATAAGGTACAGCCCGGACCAAGTCCCATGTACCGTCATCTGTAAGTCTTTGAATCCGCTTCAAGCTGATGTGACCCAGTCTCAAGAGCCAGAGATATGTAAGATCCTCTTTCTAGGATTATCAATTACGGATGAATTACATGTGATACTCAAGGACATATTTGATTGAAGTAACATAAAGAGTGTAAATCAACATCCCATAACGGATAACATTGTTATTACCAATGATGAAATCATAAATAACAAATATCCATAAAATTTGTCCTGCCGATAAACCACGGCCCACAAATAAACTCTCAAATGTACTTAGTTCATCAAAGCATAAAGAAAAGAAACACTCCATGAAGCTCCGTCATAAACGTTGCCTTCATCCAGTTTGGTATCTTCTTGCCAACACTCACCAGCCTTGTCGGCACGGTCCCCTGGAAAGTACAACAACAAGATCAACAAGTCAGCGCTTACAGCTCTGAAAGAGCAACAACAGACCCTAATCATGCTTACAGTTATACATGCAAATGGCATACCTTGTCTAGCTTTGTTGGCTTGATAATATTTCCTACAATGTCATTTCTTACCACACCTAAAGCACCTGTCCCTATCAGTCGCCACTTTAGGCTTTTTCCCAGCCCCACCATCCTTCACAGGTGTCTTCTTAGCCCACTTCTTAATGCCATTCTTCCGCTTCATACCTTTCGGTACATCAGAGAGATTACCAGAAGTAGCCAAGGCAACCTTTTGAGGATTCATGACTGATTCCGCTGCCATCAAGTCATTGAGCAACTCATTGAGAGTATACTCTTTCTTGTTCATGAAAACATTCAGTCTAAAACTCTCAAAGGACTTGGGTAGAGAGTTCAGTATGATATCGACTTTAGCCTCAACGTCGATACCTCCACCATGCACAGTCAGTTCATCCATGAGGTGAGTCATGGTGACTACGTGCTCTCTCACTAGGGTGCCATCAGTCATTTTCTTACTCACGATTTCCCTCATGAGATTGAATCTGACGGTTCTATCAGTTTCCCCATAGGTCGCCTCCAGACTCGTCATGATGTCATAGACATCCATATGGTGCTGATGCTGATGCTGCAAGACTTTCGACATAGTGGTCATCATGTAGCACTTGACTACATTGTTCGATTTCTCCCACTTGTTATAAAAGTCTATATCCATTTGACTGGATTCAGCAGTTGGCACTTCGGAACGAAGTACTTGCAGAACGAACATATGTTCTTATGCAATCAGGAGGTATTCGAGATTGCGTTTCCAGTCCAGGAAGTTTGGACCAGTTAAGGTATTTTGTGCAAGAATATTGATGAAATTAGACATAGACATATCTGAAAAGAATAAAGAATCTTAAATAAGAACATACATGTAGAACTTCGAAAACAAATGCATTGAAAACCTTTTAATAAATCAAATACAAATGTTTTCCACTAATTGCCCAAGAGTTCCCACCGCAAGCTATACTTGTAGACGTTTACGATGTCACCCTCGACCAGAACTGCGGGTTTTAAGCCCCAATCCATTTAATTTCACTACCATGTCAGGAACCTTTTGACACTAGAAATTAATAATTAGTGAAAACCTTAGACCAAGCCATCTCTCAAGAACAGGGATGCAATTCTTGCATTATATTCTAAGATTCTTCTAAGCAATTAACCATGAATTTAACTCGGCCAAAAGTGACAGTTTAGCATGGCACGTAACCATACCGCACAGCCCTTAGAGCTTCTGTTATCTATAATTTAAATCAATCTAGAATACTTATGAAAGAGATCTACGCAAGCTACACTCGTAGACGTTTACGCAAAACCCTCCCACTATTCACATGATTTAAATTGTTTGTCTAGAAATCCCAACAACCGTACCCATGCACCTCCAGGAACTACCAAGCTACACTCGTAGACGTTTACTAGAATGAGAGATACACTTACAACCTAGGACTGCTTTGTGGAGGTCTATTGATTTTAATTAAAAAATCCGCTTAGTATTTTTCTTTTAAAAGGTTTCTTATATGCGCACACATAATTTCTTTGTCATTATATTTTCCAAATTTTTGCATGTAATTAAACAAGCCCAAAAATTTCTAAATTATAATCCAACAAGAAATTAATCACATAAGCATGCTTGGAAAGCTGTAAATAATAAAAGCGATAAATCATATTTTTCCTATTATCTACACATGCTTAATTGCGCACATAATAAATCACATATCATACGAGGATAATTAAGACAAACAAAAATTCCTCGTGGCCCCAAAAAAAATAGGAAAAATAAATCCTATCTATTACAATTTGAATTTGATTTTAATTGGATAAATTCAAATCTTCTTCAAATCTTTCAGGGCCTCTAAATCTTCAACCACCAAATCTTTTGGGCTTTAGGCCTTTGTGATCTGATGATTTGCCATAACCCTAATGCAAACCCTAGGGTTTACACAAGATTGCACAAACCACCAAAACACGAGCCACCGCTGTAGGGATAGCAGCCGCCGACGACATCCACCGCCACCGTCGGCGCCCCGCCGCCGACCGCTTGCACGCGCGCCGCCGGCCGCACGCCCGCCGCCGCCGCTGTCGGCCGCCCGTGCTGTTGCGCCCGCCGTCGTCTTCGTCGGCTCTGTCTTCGTTCTTTGTCCTCGACCCGTTCAATTATAGATTTGAAAATACAAAATTACAGAATAATATATTCTATTACAATTTTTCAAATCTACACTAATCATGGATTTTCTCGTGATTTTACAAAATTAATTCAGCCCTACACGGATAAACCACCGCGGACTGAATTACACGGGTTGCCACGAGGAACAAAAACCATCCACAATACAAAATAAAATTCATACATGCATATTTGAATTTATTGAATACAACAAAGCCATAAATCAAAACCAGGTTTCTGATACCAATTTTAGGGATTTACTAGTGAACCGAATCAAAAAATCCAACTAAACCGGATTGATTTATTGGATACAACAAAATTCACAATAAAACCTAGCATGCTCCAATGAATTTAATTCGATATGTGGATTGAGAATTTACCGTAATTCCATAGAGTCTGATCCGATCTTTTGCATTTGAATTTCCAACTTTAATTCAACCACGTAATTCGATTTAATCTGCGGAAACAGAAATTAGAACTCTAATTTCTAGATAAATCAAAATTAAAGAAAAATAAGAAATCAAGAATTTTGTTCTCCAGATCAGGTCTTTAGATCTGTATCCCAATGCTGTTCAAATATGCTACTGGTGAGGACTCCACAGATCTGTTATTGTGCAAGGCCAGAACCGAAATTTTCCTCCCTCTTGCACAGAGCCGTCGCCCCTCTCTCTCTCTGCCCTAGGATTTTGACTGATTTGAATAATCACAAAAGGTGGCTAGGGTTTCCAGAGAGAGTGGTCTATTTATAGACCCAGGGTTTAATCCCTAATAGGCTATTGGGCTCGATTCAGCATATTTATTTGGGCCAGACCTGAGACATAATTCAAATAATAAAGTGGGCCTATAAATTAATTAATTCACATGTCCACAACACAGGACACAATTAATTAATTAATATTAATTTTTTTTCACCACATAATTAATACTGACCTACCCCTTTATTACCACGTTGTGAGAACGGGCTGCATTAATTGAGAATCCCCATATTTAAGGTTACCGGACATTCATTAATTAATCGGAGCCTCTGACAAGCTCTAACTACAATTAATTAATATCTTATAATTCCTGAGTAGTACCACTCAATCCTTATCACTTGTGTCTGAACTTAATCAGCCTGCAGGACTTTGGCACGATGAATGTTATTGAGCTCCTCAGGGAATGTCCCCATTCTATTACTCGGATATGGTTACCTAAACCCAGTCTCAAGCAGTACTACACGAACTGTTGTTACCCAAGATGCGGATATACGAGCACGTTACTAAGGCTCTCCACCATGGCAAGTCAAAGCAACAGTCAATCCGTGCAAACCCCTGAACCTTCGTTAGGGTTTGGACTCAATCAAAACTGAGATCTTGTATTCGCTGATGTCAGATAGTCGAACACATCTCACTGCAGACCATCAATACGCCACCCCTTGCGTACCAGCATGTCAAGTAACCAAGACAGACTACTTATTCCGATAATGCCGCAGCCATCCGGACATATGTATCTTCATACGCTGTCTCGGTTGTGATTAGATTTATGTCTCACTAGGTCAAGTGATCATACTGTCTTCTGCAATCTACAACACGCCGTATGATCGTCCCTATCGGTGAGACAAGAGGATACCATTGTTCATACACGTAGTTTGTTTAACAGATAGGAGAATTAAACCGTTGTATACTCATTATAATAAATGCTTTCAGTATACAAAACCCATCACCATGCTACTTCGAGGAGAGATTTCTTTGCATCTTACACTTCTGGTGACTTTGGAAGTGTTAGAATGGGAAATGATAGTACTATCAAAGCTGTTGGAGTTGGAGATGTGCATTTGGAGACCGACAATGGAAACACCTTGATTTTGAAAGGTGTGAAGAACATTCCAGACATTCGTATGAACTTGATCTCTAATGGTAAGCTTGATGATGAAGGATTTTGTAACACCTTTCGTGATGGGAAATGGAAACTCACAAAAGGCTCCTTGATCGTGGCAAAAGGACAAAAGTGTTATTCATTATATATGATGCAAGCAAAGATCAGTGATTCCATGGTTAACACCATGAATGATGAAAGCATTGTGGAGCTTTGGCACAACAGACTCGGCCACATGAGTGAGAAGGGATTGATGATACTAGCCAAGAAGAACATTCTTTCGGGCAAGAAGAATGTTTCTCTGAAGCGTGTGCTCATTGCTTGGCAGTTAAGCAGACAAGAGTTGCTTTCAAGAAAGTTCCCCACTCACAAAAACCAGGTATTCTTGACTTGGTATATTCTAATGTATGTGGTCCTAGGAAGACAAAATCACTTGGAGGTGCATCATACTTTGTGACTTTTATTGATGATCACTCAAGGAAGACTTGTGTGTATACTTTAAAGTCAAAAGATCAAGTGTTAGATGTCTTCAAGCAGTTTCATGCTCGTGTAGAAAGAGAGACAGGTGTGAAGCTCAAGTGTATCCGAACAGATAATGGGGGTGAATATTGTGGTCCTTTTGATGAATATTGCAGAGCACATGGTATTCAACATCAAAAGACACCTCCAAAAACTCCTCAGTTGAATGGGTTAGCTGAGAGAATGAACAGGACACTTGTTGAGAGAGTCAGATGCTTACTCTCACAATCACAGTTGCTAAGGTCATTTTGGGGTGAAGATTTGAACACGGTGGTTCGTATCTTGAATCTAACACCGTTGTTGGTCCCGGTTTTTCAGAGTATAAAATGTTACGCAGCGGAAATAAAGTTAAGTGTTTTCTTGCACACTACTTACACACAGCTGACAACTGGCAACTGGTCAGCTGGTGCTGGTTACTCAGTACACAGCTGACAACTGAGACCTGTCAGCTGGTGATTCAAAACTTAGAATATTTAGCCTTGTTTGCACAGTTATATATCAGTTTCAGGATATACTCCAGCACTTGAGTGCTGGGTTTAAAATATGAATGAAAGACAGAAAGCTGATAAATAACAAAGGATTTTTATAGTGGTTCGATCAATCGATCTACGTCCACTCTCCAGTCGAAGCACTGGAAATTCCACTAAGAGTAATCAGGTACAGGTCTCCTACGATCTATCTCTAGCTGGTGAATGCCTCGTCCACCAGTTCACTAGATCAACCGCTCCCGGTCCTGGATCCTTCTTCAACTCTCCTCAGCTAATGGAGTGCGAGCACGTCACTTCAACCTCCACAGCTAGTTAGGTGTTTTAGTTCTCCCAAGAACGTAACAGTCTCTACAGCAGAATGCCCATAATAACTCAAGTGCTGGTAAGCACAGGAGCTGCTGTGAACTCTCTCGAAGAAGAAAGAACACCGAGTGAGATCTTTAACTTACAAGCTTAAAGCTTGAAGTCTCGTGTTTGATAAATCAACACACGGAAAGCTTTATGAAAAGCCTCGAAAGTACTTTATGCGATTTTGCAATAATTTCAGTTCTTTCGGTAGTTGAGCAAATGAGTTAAAGAGAATTGAATGTTGGTGGTTGCGACGTATTTATAGCCGCAGGAACCGATTCAAACTTTCTAGCCGTTTGGATGCATCCGGAAAGGTGTCAGACCTCGGATGTCCTTCTGACGGCGGCAGGTATGTTTTTCCGGAAAGGATCCATACCTAAGACCGCTTTATCTGACACAGATCTCTTTGTGTCAGAACGGCTCTCTCTGTCAGTCCGAGGAATAAGACTGGCGTCTTGTGACTGATAGACTTTAAGTTATCCTTCCTTAAAGTCATATTTTGTCAGTCGATTCCTCAGAGAATCTTCTTTTTGTCTCTACTACGCGGGGAGAGAGAATCCGGAATTCTGCTGGTAACATCTGACTGGTAGATCATACTGGTGATCTTGTGCTGGCAGTCTCTGCTGGTGACTTGCCCTGGCATCATCTAAGTCTACCAAATCTCTGGATGTTAACTCTTTTCGGAATCTCCCATGACTGGTGAAATCACCGCTGGTGAATAGTGTAAGTAGGAACACGCATTCTCCTGGTAAGGTTTGTCAGCCGCCTGCTGATGAAACCCTTCCCAACTGGTGAACAGTACCCAGTCATAAGCGCTTCTCATGCTGGTGAACAGTGTCAGGAAGAGTATTTGTCAGCCGCCTGCTGATGGAACTTTTCCCAACTGGTGAACAGTAGCCAGTGGTAAGCGCTTCTCATGCTGGTGAACAGTGTCAGCATGAGTCTTGATCAGCTGCGACTTACAACTCAAAAGACCTAAACAGGACTTTACATTTAAGACTAGAGCTATGTAGAGACAACTGACGCTGGTAGGACTTAGGATTTGATCCACCAAAACTGTAATCTAAACAAGTAAGCTACTGGGGGAGGAAACCTTAGACAGATTTCCCAACAACCGTGTGTTCAGTTGAACTTTGAGGTTCCAGCTAGGATATGGTCTGGAAAGATAATCTCTTATGATCATCTACGTGTCTTCGGGTGCAAGGCCTTTGTTCACATTCCTAAGGATGAGCGGTCTATGCTCGATGTCAAGACGAGGCCATGTGTGTTCATTGGCTATGGTCTTGATGAGTTCGGCTATAGGTTCTATGATCCAGTTCAAAAGAAGCTTATTAGAAGCCGAGATGTTGTGTTTGTGGAAGACCAGTGCATCAAAGATATTGATAAAGTAGAGATGATAGAGAAGCCCAGTGGTGATTTGATTAATTTGGATTCTATCTATTTGCCTGCAGTGAATCCTGATCATGGGGGAGCACCACCAGAACAGGATGATGGTCCTGTTAATGATGAAGTCCCTATGGGTGATGATCCGGCTAAGCAAGTCGAAGAAGAAGAGGTTCAAGAGTTGCCAAATGAACCTCCCTTGAGAAGATCCACTAGAGAGCGGCATCCATCTACAAAGTATTCTTCAAATGAGTATGTGATGCTTACAGATGCAGGAGAGCCCAAAAGCTACCAAGAGGCAGTTTCTCTTGATGATAAGAATGAGTGGTTGAAAGCTATGGAAGAAGAGATGCGATCTCTACATGACAACCACACTTATGACTTGGCTATGCTACCAAAAGGTAAGAAAGCTCTCAAGAACAAGTGGGTGTACAGGTTGAAGACCGAAAGTAGCAGTTCACAACCAAGGTACAAAGCTCGATTAGTTGTGAAGGATTTTGGTCAGAAGAAAGGCATAGACTTTGAGGAAATATTCTCTCCAGTGGTAAAGCTTTCATTTATTAGAGTTGCACTTGGGCTAGCTACAAGTCTAAACTTGGAGGTTGAGCAACTTAATGTGAAAACTGCATTTCTTCATGGTGACTTGGATGAAGAAATTTTCATGGAGCATCCAAAAGGATTTCAAGTCAAAGGAAAGGAGAAACTTGTGTGCAAATTGAAGAAGAGCTTGTATGGTCTCAAACAAGCTCCACGACAATGGTACGAAGTTTGACTCTTTCATGGCGAGTCAAGGGTACAACAAGACATCATCAGATCATTGTGTGTTCATCAAGAGGTACTCTAATGATGATTTTATTCTCCTACTTTTATATGTTGATGATATCTTGATGGTTGGCCGTGACGTACAAAAGATTGTTAATTTGAAGAGAGACTTGAGCAAGTCTTTTGCTATGAAAGATTTGGGATTAGCAAAGAAGATTCTTGGTATGAATATTTCTCGTGATCGAGAGAATTCAAAGATTTGATTATCTCAAGAAGACTACATCGAGAAGGTTCTTGAACGATTCAATATGAGAAAAGCCAAGCCAGTTGGTTCCCTATTTGCTGGACACTTCAAACTTAGTTCTACAAGTGTGGATGGAGCAGATATAAGTAGAGTTCCTTACTCATCTGCAGTTCGCAGCTTGATGTATGCGATTGTCTGCACTAGGCCAGACATTGCTCATGCAGTTGGAGTTGTGAGCCGATTTCTCTCTAATCTAGGTAGAGAACATTGGGAAATGGTGAAGTGGATATTGAGATACCTAAGAGGTACTTCCAGGGTATGCTTGTGTTTTTGTATTGATGAACCAAAATTTGTTGGGTATACTGATTCCGATATGGCTGGAGACATTGATTCCCAAAAGTTCATTTCGAGTTTCTTGATGACTTTTGTAGGGGGAGCTGTGTCATGGCAGTCAAAGTTGCAAAAATGTATTGCATTATCCATCACAGAAGCTGAGTATATTGCAATTACTGAGGGTTGCAAATAGGATTTGTGGATGAAGAGATTTCTTGATGAATTGGACATTCTCCAAGAGAAGTATATTGTGTTTTGTGATAGCCAGAGCGCTATCCATCTCTTCACGAATTCGTCATTTCACTCACGATCAAAACATATTGATGTAAGGTATCATTGGATTCGAGACATGCATGAGAAGAAGCAGTTGCACTTGGCCAAAGTGCATACTAGTGAGAATGTATCTGATATGTTGACGAAGGCTCTGCCGAGGGAGAAGCTTGATGTTTGTAGGCAAGGAGCGGGCTTGCTCGAGCCCACAAAGTTGAACCGACGGGGGAGATTTGTTGGGTCAGTCCACACTATGTGGGCTTGACCAAAATAAGCCCATTAAGCTTATATCCTAAACTTAAACAAAAGAAATAAAGAGAAGTCAGTTTGGGGTGAGAGAAGCTGAGAGAGCAGTACAGAGGAAGAAAGAAAAACAAGAGAGAAAAACAGAGAAAGGAGAAAAACCTTTCTTCCCGCAATACACTATAGCAGCTGCAGAGAGTCGCCGATTGTCGCAGTTTGCACCGTTGGATCGTCACAAAAATTTGACAGCAAGTTCAAGACTCCCCTGCCCTCATTCTGAACGGTGGAGATCAGTTTTTTAGCACCCTAATGTGGTCTACTCGTGGGCGAACTGAATCAGTTTGTTTTGGGTTTGGTTACTTCTCTTGCTCTCTTGTTTCTTCTTAGTTACCAAGATTAGGTGTTTAATCTTGATGGGTTTGTTGTATGCCAAGATCTTGTGTATTTGATCTTGATGTTGATGGTGTGCCTCTAGTTTGTTGAGCTAGGGAGGATTTGGTTGTACCCATTATTGTTGGATATATAGTGGATGATTTAAGCGGTCTACGGGTTCCGTGATTTTTCTCTTATTCAAGAGTTTTCCACGCTAAAATTCTTGTGTCGTTACTTTGATTGGCTCATTTGTTGATTGTTGCTTGTGTTCGTTATTGATGATTTGAATGTAGTGGTTCTAAACCCATCACAAGTTGATGATGACAACACCTTTTATGATGGCCTGATTATTCAAAGTATGATCCATCTCCATCAACAAATTCTACAATACATTCAACTCTACTTTATCCTAACTTTAGAGTTACAGTTTTTCATTTTCCATCCCTAGTCAACTATACATTTTCCTCTACAATAGAATATTCCATTTTGATTGCTTTATTATTTATTTAACATAAAAAAAAATTAATATTTATTTTAATTTTGTATTATAATTTATCTCCTCTATTTTTTTAAAAAGATTTCACTTATAATATTCTACCATATTTACGAATTTCAATAATCATTATTATAAAAATAAAAACTAAGTCTAACTTAATAAACTCCAATTAATATGCATAAATATAACTAAAAAGCACAGAGTAATAACGAATCAGTTAATTTAATAATCAAATATTAACTAAAAATTAAAAGAAATTCTAAAAGATACTACCTCTGTCCCTTCCTATTAGTCCCATAGGAAGGGACACACAAACCAATGCAAGTAAATGTTTGTGAGTGGAGTGAAATTAATATTTTATTGATGAGTGTGAAAAAGTTTGCTATTTTAGGAAATGAGACTAATAGGGTGGGACGGACCAAAAAGGCAAATGAGACTAATAGGGTGGGACGGAGGGAGTATCAGATATTCTAATTGGTTCGAATGAACTTGACTTGAGTTTATAAAATTAATTTAAGATTTTGAAAATATTAAATAAAAATTCATAAACTTAATAATAAATTAAATAAAGGAGTAGAAAAATGAGAATAAAGAATATGAAAGCGTGACAAAAATTATTACAATTACTATTTACCGACCTATAAATGTATAGATGATGATTCGACATGAGAAATAGTAATTGAGTTTGTTGAGATTTTTGGTGAGGGACGGCCGCCCTCATTAAATGCGTGGATCAATCACTATCAAGTATTTTCCCAGAATTGCATTTTGGAATTGACTATCCGAATTTCAAACCATTTATTTTGCTATGTTTTTAGTTACACTTTGACTGCTAATATTATAATCTTGTCTCTTAATTCATTCATAATTGATCATATATTATAGCGAGAAGATATATAATAATGTATGATAAAATTTATTCATGAAATAGACAATTAATCTTGGGCATTATTCATTCAAGTTGAGTGTCATCTAGTCAACATTACATAATATATATGAACGAATATTTATATAATTTAAATAATAATATTTTAATTAAGAAGTAAAATACTATTGAAAAGATAAAACTATATAATTAAAAGACATTAATTATCAAATTAGAATATACTAAAAAATATAGATTTTGGATTTAAAAAATATTACTCATTGCCCCATTTTATTAGTCTTACTTACCTTTTTGGTATGTCCCATTTATTAGTTGCATTTCCTAAAATGACCTTTTTTTCACTTACAAATAAATTATTAATAATTACACTCACATAAATTAATTTTTGTGCTTATTCAATTCAGAATTAATAAAAAAGGAGGATATAATTAAACTTGATATAATTCTCTAAATAATTTATGAAAGATGGAAATATATTTCTTATTTTCTCAAATATATATTTTATCCTTCTAGATTGTTACTAAGGTCAAATCAAGATTCACCGCATGGAATATAACCACTACGGCGCGGCATAAAATTCAACTCATGACATATAATAATTCTTTCTAATTGGCTACCAACTAATCTTCTTTCTCTAACTAAAACATAATTAATACAATTATTTTACATCAAATGGGAGATTTATAACATGTATTCCAAATTTACAATGTGATAAATGCCATATCCGATTACATAAAATTTAAAATAAAATAAAAACCATTAAAAGAATAAAAATCTCAATCATCAATTACAATTTTTATCTCTTCAATTAGTAAGGATGCACATTTCTCGTTAGTCCGCCGTTAACGTTAGTGAAGAAGCCCATCAGCTCCGGCCGGTACGGCAAATACGACCGCCGCCGCTCCTCCTCCTTCGCTTTACTCCTCAAATACACCTCATGCGCCGACGCCGCCTTACTCTTCCCACTCTTCTTCACCGCCTTCCCGCTCGTCTTCTGCGGCGGCGGCGGCGGCGGCGCGTGGCTGCCGTTCAAGAACACAAACGCGTCCCTCCCGTCGCTATTAGACCTCGCCGTCTGCTCCTTCACCCGCCAAAGCTTCGAAAACCCGGTCGAGTTGCTCTTCTTGCAGTTGCCGGCCGTCGACGACGCCTCCGCCGCCTTCCGGCTCGACCAGTCGCAGTATGGCCCGGCGATCTCATCGTTTCCCGGCAATGATCCCTTCACCGAACTCACTCCAGCTTCCTTAGTCTCGACGAACACCTTCTTCACCGGCGGCCTCATCGGCAGACTCTCTTGCAACTCTTCGTCGCCGGAATATATCAAGCTCTGGTCGAACAACGGGAAGACCGTCTTGATCTGGCCGTTGCTGAACGCGTCCTCCGCCGCGACCGTCGCCGCGTCTTCCCCTCCGCCGCACACAAATGAAAACTCTTCCTCTTCATCATCATCATCTTCTTCTTCTTCATCAAAACCCTCTGCAACTTGGTCGAATTCTTCCATTATTTTCAGACGTTCATAAAAATCTTCGCTTATTTCATCTTCCGAATAGAAGGCATGATCTGGGTTCATCTTTTCTTGGAGACTAGTAGCCTGCATCTTGAGGTTTAGAGAGAGAGAGAGAGTTGAGGGCCAGAAGAGAGTGAAAGTGCGTATATATATAGAATATGAATTCTTTCTAGAAAAATTATTGTTGTCAAAGTTTGAACAAACAAATCGAGTAATGTGAAATCATATTTGTCTGCATGTGATAAATATATATTTTTTAAAAGAGTAATTTCGACTTTGTAGTTTGAGGAATACGGAAATATCGATTGCGCGTTTACGTTGCTTGGCTTGGTGAGAAAGAATTATTTATTTTAGTTTTATGTTGTTGACGATTGACTATGTATGGGAACTCCACGTTTGGGATCTACACGTGCGTCTCACACATTCTACTTGTGTTTCTACAATCTCAATATCTACTTTTCTAGAATATTTTTTCTAAATAGAAACGTATCTCTAAACCTTTAATTTTTAATCATTAATATTTTTCTATCTCACACTTAATTATTAATACTATTAATCCAATTAAAGACCAAAACTAGCAAAATTTTTAATTTTAGTACTATTATAATTAGAAAATATAGCGCATTTATTGTTATTAATGTTTTATAAGTCATGTTTAAGATTTTAAGAATGTGTTATAAAACAATTAAGTATGGAATTAAGAAAAAAAATTGACCATTAATTTTTTTAGATAAATAATATAGATTCATTTTTTTTTAGCGTAAACTAACTTTTAATATTGAGTCCTCTCTTAATATATATATACACACACAATAGGCCCGAACTCTTTTGTTTTTTCAATGCTAATCCTGATTTTATTTTATTTTTGCATGATTTAGTTTTTTATATTTTAGGGTTCAGGTCTTTGTGAAAATGTGCTAACTTAAATATTTTGATATTATTTATAATTATCATCTTTTTTAAATCCAGTAAAAACCGAGAACTGACAATATTTTGGATTTATTTTTTCTCATTTCAACTTATGTCCAAGAAATTGTAGATCTTTGATTCAATTATTTATAAATCTAAAACTGAACGGAATAATTGAATATTCACTTTTACCGCTCAATAATGAGAGAAATAGTGATAATGAACCAGTTGAGTTTAATCTCAACAGCTGTCATCCCAATAAATTCATTTAATTCAATCTGCGTGATTTTTTAAAAACAAAAAATTAGTAAAAAAGTGAAAAAAGAGAAAATCATTTTACATCATCACTGACGCACGTATATTAACTTCTTGAATTATTTAATTTCCTAAAGTAGACTTGAAACAAATAGATTGATATTAGATTTTATCTAATTTGAATCTTAGCTTTTTTTTTTTTTAAACATTATCTCATTTAACACTTACTTAATGTATGGGTATTAAAATAGAAACTATAATATGATCGATTAAATATAATCTTAAATAAGGTCAATGGGTTGGGTGGATTATACCTTTTCCACTATATATGCAAGTTTAAAAAAATATTATAATCACCAATAGCAAGTGCTTGCAGGCTAGTCAAACATTAAAAAGATTATATCAACTCAAAGAAATGAATTTTGTGAATTTCGAGTACCTCACCCAGTATTTACTCTTATTTGTGGTAAGTTGATTTAGAAAAGTGATTAAATATCATTTTTGAATTTAACATTTGACATTTTTTTACAAATTTATTCAAAGGTTTCGTTAATTACACATTTGGAGGAGTGACTCGTTACAATGCCTACTCATATGAATACTGAAAAACTCATCCCTTCGTTGCTATCGGTTTTGTCCATCGCAAAACCTTGGTCGCTAAAAAATTTACGACCAATCCGTCGCAAATTTTTGCAACGGAAAAGTGGTCTGCATGATTGCATCCAAGGGGATTCCAACTCAGCACCTTTAGCACGCGTGTTACGTGCAGAGGCGGATCTATGTAGAGGCCCCCCAGCCCGAATTTTTTTTCGTTTTCTAGTATCATGATCCGGTTTTTTTAGTATCATGATCCCGTTTTTTATGGTATAGCCCCCCTCTTATAGAAAAAAAATAGATTAAAATAAGGAAAAAGATAATATAAAATGATTGAAGTTAAGGTGAAGGCGAAAAAAAAATTTCAGCCCCCCTCGACAAAAATTTCTGGATCCGCCACTGGTTACGTGCATTACCACCGAACCAAACACACATCTCATTTAATATATGTACTAAAAATATATATATTTAAAAACAAAGAATTTTGCTACGGATTTGCGACGGAATTTTTCGTCGCTAAAATTTGCGACGAAAATTTGGTCGCAAAATTTAAAATTTTATTCCGTCGCAATTCCATCGTTAGTCCGTGGCAAATTTTCAATTTTTTTGTCGTGAAATATTGTAACAATAGATATTTTATGTGTACATGTTTTCTAATGAGGGATGCATGAAAGTTTAAATAGTCCTTTCATTCTTAATCCCCTAAAAAAATAAAAAAATAAAAAACTCAAGGGATATATGTAACTAATATAAAGAAATGTCACTTATCCAAGAAAATCTCCATGGATGATATATTTGAAAAAAAATATGTGTTTGAGGGATTCGATTATCAACAGTAAATTTTTATTTTGTGAAAGCAATTGCTTTAGAGAAAATGGTTTTGCGATGAGAGTGTCGTGATGATCTAGCTGAATTGTGTTTTGCTAGAAGTAGTAACGCAAGGGATTTAACAAGGTTCAACACGAAGTGTGCTAATATTTTTGGGTGTTACCAAAAATCTATATTTTCCGAGTGTGCGAAGATTATTGTGATGAGGGCTATGAAAAGGAGTATACACTTGAAAAAGTGCAAAGATGAAAGAATATTACGAGGGAACATTCTCCGTTTTCATGGAGAGGACTTAGTTTTTTTCTCTTCTTTCTTGTGCGACTCCCCCTTTTTTCCTAGCAAAAGAGGCCTTTTGTTGACTCAATCCTTCTTAGCCTATTCGATTTGTTGTCACTCCACTGTTATTAACTTTAGGCAAAGAGCATTTGGTGAAAATAGTTAGCTCAACATGTTATGTTAAAGCAATGGCGGCAGATTGTCATGATTATGCATGTTGTTGCAGAGACAGCAGGCTGAAGGAGTTGATGTATCCCACAATCATCTGAAGGTCCGAGACATTAGTTGTAGTTGCTTCAATGTCCGTTGTTTTCCCCTGTGATGAGTCGGTACAAGTAATAAGGTTCGATTAGTAGTAAGTGTGCCAGATTTTGGGGCTCGTTTGGAGCTTGGGCTTGTTTTTGAAGCTTTACACCCATGATTCGTTGGGGGCAAATCGTGCTTATGAAGATGGTAGTTCCACTATACTAGTGTTGCAGGTTCTTCCGCTCTGAGGTTCCTTTTCTGGGCTTCTAATGACGGGCTCATTTAGTGATTGCCTTGGAGAAAGTACTGGGCACTCGTCATAGACGTTGCAATGACATGGTTGCACCTCTTGAGCTTCGGAATGCCATGTTCGAGTGATTTCCCAAGGTAACATCATTTTAGTTATATGATGAAATTAGACGAACATATGTTTGGTTGTACTGAGAATTTCTCTTCTATCATTTTGTCCATGGATGTAGATAAGAGAAAGTTTGTTGAGGCTTTATCATCTAGAAGACAATCAAAGTTTGCCTGTAGATGACAATTTTGGCCGAATAGGCTATATAAGGTTTGCACTTGGTGGCCAAAGGCTCGTTTAGTCAAGCAATGATGGTCGACGAACTAATACACCAAACCCAAAGCCAGAGGTGACTACTATTCCTTCAGTAGGTACGGGTGCATCTTGTTGGAACAAGATGGATATTTAATTTTAGGATCATGATGACTTGTTGAATGGTCGAGTGTGGACGCTAGATCATCCAATCCAATCTCGCAATGTTTCCATCCACCAAGATGTCGTCGTGGTGTATTTCATAATTTTATACAGTAACTATCTTCCTCCTCTCCTTTTGCTAACTCAACTTATTAAATTGCATGTGTTGTTGAGACATGTACCTTTATGCCAGAGTGTCCGAAGTTTAGTGAGGAAAACATGACATGCTCTCAGCACGGTTGTTGTAATCAGAGAAACTTATCAAGGACCTTGAGGCAAAGATTGGAAATAAGGATGATTTGTTTGGGGGGGGGGGGGGAAACACGACTGACATTGAGGATCGAACTTTCCAGCTTCAAAGTGACTTTCAAAACTAGGAGAATATGAGAATGTAGCTCTCAAGTGACTTGGCTTGTGCATGCTTACAATTGTATAAAATATCAATGGGAGGAGCACAACAAGAAGGTCCAACAGTACCAGACTAGAATGGAAGAGTTAGAAACCAAATTGAAGGAACGAGAGAACAAGCTTGTTGGTCCCGAATCAGAGAATATAATATGCACAACGGAAATAAGTTTATGTTGCACTCGTTCTCTGAAACTGACTGAAACTCAGTTTCGGCTTTATGAAAGTAAGTTTAAAGCTCAGTAGGTTATTAAATAAGTTTCAGAGAAATACACTTCAATACTTAGACAAGTATCGAAGGTTTCAATGTAAGTATGGAAACTTAATAGTGCAAAATTAAATGAAAGCAAGTAAAGACACAGGATATTTATAGTGGTTCGGAATCAAAATTCTACGCCCACTCTTCCAAACTTAATTGGGAATCCACGAAGTTTGGTTACTAGTCTCCTTACGATCTATGAACAACACGTCGGTACTCCGTCCTTCAGTTTGTTGTCGTCACTCGCCTAGGAACTCCTTGTTGACTTAGTTTACAAGTTGAAGTGAGAACGGACCTCACAACCTTCTTCCTGGTAGATTGGATGTTTCTTCGGTCTTCCCAGAACTAAGTTTGGTGGTTAGACGCCCGTAAGAATCAGACTCTCAGAGTAGGAACTAACTGCTATCAATATACCTTAGGAAGATATATTCACCAAGAAGTAGCTTAAGCTTTAAGCTTAGCCTCATGCTTTGAACCACGAAGCACGAAATGATTAACTTGAGTTGGAAACTCAAGTCTCATAAAAGAAATCAAGGAATAATAAGAGAGCTTGAGTAGAAAGTTTTGCAGAGTTTTGGCTTTGCTTTTTACGTGTTCAGTGTTAGTTCTTCATTCAAAATGTTGAGCTATTTATAGGCAGCCTAGAATGACACTTTGAATTCTTCCCGTTAGACTCAAAATTTAAGTCGTTAGAGACAAGATTGAACGATCCAATCACAACCATTCTTTGGTTGGTCTACTCTGCTCTGCTCTGCTCTGAAAAGGTGTACTTGCCTTGTACTTTCTACCTGCTCTTGTCAGACTAAGTTTTAGTCCGAGTAATCCAAGTATGGGACATCCTCGTACCGACTTTTACTTGGCATTTACTTGTCTTTAAGTCTGACATCGATTGGTTCGTCTTGTGTTCCATGTGCTCTTGAGTTTAGGCCTCCATAGTGACATTCCAAGATTCAGTATGGGCGTCTCCTATACTGACTTCCCAAAGTCAGTATGGGCATCCCTTATACTGACTTCCCAAAGTCAGTATAGTCCATAGCCATACTTAGTGAAACCAAGTTTCATGCACGGACACTTCTTTAAATCTCGAGCACCTTCTTTGCCCTGTCTTCAGAACCTAAGTTCTATTACAACACAAATAATCCTATACATGGATTACATTTTAGAACTTTAGAAACTTAGTGCTAAAGTAAGTCTTGACATATCAAAATATCAAATTAAGGAGGAAACTAAAACTTAGTTCCTAACAAAGCTTAAGTGGAAGCGCTCTGGTGTCTCTGGTGATTCCAACATGAGAGCTCCTTCCAAAAAGGAAGAATTAACTTTTACTTTCTTATTTTCCTTTTTCTTAGTTACTTATCAGCAATATGACTTTTTATATGTGAGGCTGAACATTTTTGAGTAATAAAGTCAATAAAAACTCCATACATCCCTTTTGTGCAAGACTGCATCGTACGATTGTCCTGATATATGAAGCCAGATCCATTGCCCTAGTTTTTCAAAAGAACGGTTTGCATGAGAAATCTTTTTCAATCAGAGGTTTAGCTGGATAACCTTTTATTGTTTATTGGGTCTATCTGACCAGAAGATGATGTGGCGACACATGGACAATTTGTCAATGATTGTGCCCGCTCAACTTCTAGCCTTTGAGACCATTTGATTGGTAACTTCAGGATTTAGAGTTATGTTTCTTGGACTTTCCCTCCTTGCGGGAAGATGTTTGGACTTCTTACCACTATATATATTCATCATGATAATACTCCGTACCTCTTAGCATTCAAGTAAAATCCTTAGACAAAAGATTTTTTCCCTACT
This sequence comes from Plectranthus barbatus, assembly GCA_026898455.1. NCBI lineage: Eukaryota > Viridiplantae > Streptophyta > Magnoliopsida > Lamiales > Lamiaceae > Plectranthus > Plectranthus barbatus. The sequence continues at coordinate 477,043 of JAPKLW010000416.1, forward strand.
TATTCTTGTCATAGATAATAAGTGATAAGAAAAGACGCATCAAATCTTCATCGTCGCTAGAGTATCAGGGGCCCATATCTATGGTTGGCGCATTGTTGATAGAGGGCACATGAGAAGGATTCTCTCGGGTACGGATTAATGAACTGCTGAGGGTTTTACCATGAACCACTATTGATGGCAGTACTTCATGCATTGGGCATATGAGGCCGGAATGGGAGAACAAAGGTGTTGTGCTAGATTCTGCAAGAATGGCGAGAAGGGATGTTTACCTCACAAACCGTGTCTGTGCTTTGAGTGGCCTAGTAAAGGAACAAGTTGATTTATTGTTTGACCCCACTATCTCGGTCTATAATGAAATGACACTGTTAAGTCCATTGATAGACTTATATGAATAATAGTTTCTTCTTTCTCTTCTTTATGCATGACCATTCATGTTGCAGACCTACCATGGTATGTACTTTCAGTGCCGGACATTGAAATTTTTATAAAGGACCAAGAGATGCTTTTGTCCTGGTTGCTCGAGCTGGAGAGTCTCATTGAATAGCATAGGATTGGAATGGGTCTTGAGGAGGTGGTACCTTCTGGTATCGAGGTTTAGACCGATCAACCCATGGACGATTGTTTTAGGGCAGAAGGCAAACGAGTCGGATTCTTGGCAAGTCTTGCCACAAGCTTGGGTACTGTTGGCCTCATTGATGCACAATGCGCAACAACTACTGGATAGGCATCTCTAAGTTTCTAAAGATTCGGATGAGATGGAATAAGAGAGCCTCGAGGTCTGGAGCTTATGGTTTGATGGTGACTTCTAAGAGGCCCATGACGATAAGAAGAAACTCGTTGCGAATCTGGCCTAGATGGCAAAGATGTACAACCACTTGCATGTTGAGTGCGATATGTGTGGTGACACACCCAATGGCTTCAAACCTGACTGGGAGAGTCGAAAACAAGGGTTAGATAGCTCGAGGGAGAGCCTCATGTTATATCTTGTGCTTATCCTGGAGATTATCCTGGTGTTGCGCCTGTTGATGTTGGATGAGGTAGAATTTCTAGAGATTCTGAGATAAATTATTCATAAGAGTGAGGCCTTAGGTTGTATTCCAATACTTTAGATATTTTATTCACTTTCTTGGTTTCTTTTGTAGCAATCATCAATTTTCAATGAATGAAATATCTTCCTCGGGTATCTGTACTCTATATCATTTACTTTAACTTTATATGGTATCTCCACTGAAGTTGCTTCCCTATGTGGCATTCATGAGGATTGACGCCACAAGTTTCAGAGGCTTTTAGGGTTCCTGACAAGAATACTTTTCGACCTTGAGATTTCAAGGTTGAACAACATATTCTTCACATAAAGCCAAATTTCGAGTCTACCTGGTGTATAGTAGGATAAGGATTCTCATGAGGCTACCTTGCATGACTCCTTAAAACCTTATTTAAGCTCTAGTCAACTGGGCAAAAGTTTTTTTGGGAGTCGTCATAGTGCAATTTAAGGGAAACAATCTTGAACCCTTATGCATGTGAGCCCCTGTGATGACGGGCGGCTCTGGGGTTTGCATGTAATATTTGGCACTTCAACATGTAAATCATGATTGGTGAACCTTCCGTGAGCCACTTTGAGATGGGGGTGTAGGCTCATATGGAATAATGCTCGGAAAACCAATCTTTTAGTTAGTCAGAAGCTTCCCACAAACGGTGCCAATTATTTTATCCAAGCAACTGTTCTGGAGAGAATTCTTTTGTGGTGAAGGTTTCATGATAATCTCATAAAGATGTTTTATGCTAGAGTAATAACACAAGGGATTTAACGAGGTTCAACACAAGCTGTGCCAACATCCTCGAGTGTTCTGAAAAACCTTATAACTTTATAGGGTGTGAGGATTACACTAGATAGGGCTATGAGAAAGCAAGTACACTTGTAAAAATTACAAAGATGAAAAAGTATTATAAGGGGATTTTCTTTGTCTTCAGGGAGAGGTTTTGGTAGTCGTCACTCGGCTGCTGCTGACTTCAAGCAAAGGATATTTGGCAGAAAAGGTTGGCTCGATGTGTTATGTTGAAGTAGTGATGGTAGATTGTCATTATTATGTATGTTATATCTCCTACAATCATCCAAAGGTCCAGGACAAAGGGTGTTAGCGCTCTAACGCATGTTGTGTTCCACTGTGTTGAGTTAGTACAATTGGGTTTTGTATATTGGAAAGTATTTATGATTGCTATATTGATAAACACTTATGTTTGGTATAGTGGAAACCATCATTATTGTATATACAATGCTACGTTTCTTCTATATGATAACAAACATACAACGCGAGCAAGGTATTTTTATCTCGTTGATGGGGAAATCATATGGTGTGCAGAAGATTATATGGCTTGTTTGACCAAGAGAGATATAAACTCTATAATCACATGTGAGACAACTCCAGGATAGGTTGTTGGTATAAGTTGTAGTAAATCCACTAATAACTAATAAGTAGCTTATCTTGGCTACTAGATTTATCGATACGCCGTTACATATTGATTGGACCACAATGAGATGTTTTCTTATGTCAGACATGAGAAGAACCAAGTTCTCGTAACTTAAGTAATCTTAAGACTAATAAATGTTCATAAATATATGGGTATTTGTATGTTACTTTGACTTGCTATGAGAGAAAGTCTTATATGTACTTGTATCTCTTCATCTTGTGTGACTACAGGTTGTGTACGACTATCTAGTATTGTCATCAGGTAACCATTAATAGTATAGGATGGTGACATCTTCGAGGTGCTCGAGAAAGTTTATTATGTTAAAGTACTACACACTAATTAAGTTCAAGCAAAATAATAAGGTTTGAGTGGTACTGCTCATGAATATAAGATATTAACTCATTAGAGTTTATTTGAAGCTAAAATTAATTAATGAGTGTTTGTAACCATAAATGCATGAATTAATTAAAGTTGATGCAAACTCATTCTCATAACGTTGCAATAAGGGGGTCTCTTAATATTAATTTTCTAGTACCATGAATGAATATAAATTAATTATTTATGTTATGAGTTGAACATAAAAATTAATTAATTTAAGATCACACTTTATTATTTGTATCTTGCCTACAAACTGTTGAGATCCCATAAGGGATTTAATACCATAATATAAATACTCTTCTCCTCTTGTACCAGATCATAAATTGCATAACACAAATACAAAGTAGAGAGGGGCGGCACACTTGAGAGAGAAGGTTGATTTCCTCGATTCACGTGCAATCATGTAGTAATTTCTCACCAAATATAGGATTTGAGCAAGAGATATATATCATAAAGTCAGATCGAAAGGATTTTCTTTCCCACTTATTAATATTGTCAATTTTATTGTTTAATAAACATAGTGGATTTAATCCTTTTATCTAAATCTGGTGTGTAAAGGATTGAAGGCTTTAATCCCCATCACGCGAATTTGCAGAGAGTACAGTTTTCGCAAGTATTCATATAAACCTCCGCACGTCAATTTAAATTTAAATAGAGCATATTAGGAATAATTAAAGTATATCAATTATTAAACATCCATAAAGATTATTGCGCATATGAATTTAGTGATTCAGTTCACAATAAAATCCTACAGTTACAGATCGTGAGGTTCAGCTAATAGTAAATGTGTCGTATTTTGCGGCTCAATCAGAACCTGGGATGGTTACCGAAGCTTTACATCTGTGATTCCTCAGATGTGGATCGTGCTTATGAGGAAGGTAGCTCCACTATAATGGCATTGTAGGTTCTTCTACTACGAGGTCCCACTTCTGAGCTTCTAATGATGATCTCATTTACTGATAGACTTGGAGAAAGTAGTTGTTCGTATTGTGGACTAGGTTCTTTGATTAAGCATGCAGTGTTTTGGGGGCGAAATTCGATTCAAACCTCAACATATAAATTGTATTTAATTAAATCATAGGATAGCTATGCAAAAAAAAGTCAAATATTACTTTTAAAAATATATTTGACCTATATTCAGTATATTTATTGTAAATATTCTTCCCATTACTACTTTTAAAGTGAAATTCACATAATTATTTTTTCTAATATCTAATTATTATATGGCTTGAATTAGAAATATTTCAATGATCATTGTGGATACGAGTTAATGTGCTCACATTTGATGTTATAATAAATTGCATAAGCTCACATAAGTTGTGAGTACATAATTTGTGCTCATGCTAGATATTGAAACATTTATGTGAATTATATAAATTTTCTTCTTACCAAAAGCTGTAGTTTTTCATTCTTATTAAAGCATAAATATAGTATGAAAAATAAAATCTTGGTATCCCCATGTTCATACTACTTTGTAGTATTCTCCTATCTTTCTCTCTCCTTTTATATATATAGGAAGTGGTTTATGTATATTTATATTAAATAAAAATGAAATTTATATTATGTTTAATATATTGTATATATTATATTTAGAGAAATTATGCTTATCTTTTAATAATTAATAATTTTCATTTCAATCATTAATATTATTAATTTAGAAAATATATATTTAATTTATTTAATAATTAATTTCTAGAGGTTTTATCCGTATATAAATATTGATTGGTTCATGGAGTTGGTCATTTGTTGAATTCTAAAAGTCAAACGATGGCCGCTGTCTACCCTAAATTCGATAGATTTTATGTCGCATTAATTAGCAATCAAGAATATTCAGAAATCCCAGTAAATGTTTATGTTTGCAGAAAGTCAACTATATCTTGGTATTTCATTTTTGTTTTTTTGTTTTTACCTCAAAAAAAGAAAAAGATTAATATTTCATTTTTTATCATAATATAAATAATAATTGATATAAGAAAAATAAATTTTGTAATTCTTCCATTTCTCTATCATTATGTGTATCTCATTTGACTAAGTCATCTAATTTTCTATGCTTGTTTTCCGTTATATTTTCTTTATTTGTAATTTAAATAATTCCTTTTATAGCAAATCACCTCATTTTAAACAAGTAGCTAAGGCAAAAATTTGTACGGACTCACTAATCTTTTTAGATGGATATAAACTTGTATATATATTTCAACTGAATTTTTCTGCAAATGATATATTTTTATTCTATAAAGGATGTGTTTTTGTAGATAACGCATTTTACTTTAGTAAATTATGTATGTTTTTAAGCAAATAGTGTATTAATATTTATTATAAATAATGTATTTTTATTTAATAAATAATATATAAAAATCCTTATATATGGAAAGCCATATCTCACAATACCATTTCAAAAATTAATAGACTGGATCATTATCTTTTTTAAAAAATGCCTTCAAGCCCGAATTTTTATTTATTTATATATTTTTAGTTTTATGTTGTTGACGATTGACTTTGTATAGGAACTCCACGTCTGGCTCTACACGTGCGTCTCACACATTTACGTGTGTTTCTAGCATCTCCAATTCTTCTATAATTTTTCTTAATATGTTAGCAACTCAATAATATGAGAAAAATAATTCAGCTAGAATTAAGAAACTATACAATTCTTAAATCAAAGAAAAGAAATGACCTATTTCAGATAAGTTTATTATCCTAACCTAAATACGATTAATTGGGTATTGGGTATAAGCTTCATATGTTTTTAGTATGGGTAAATAAATTAGTATACCATAAGTTTTATTTAAAAAAAATGTCAAAAATATCAAAGTCTTGATACCATTGTAGATCAAAGTAAAAGAGCTCCGAAGGATGTGAAAAATGAAGAGAATAACTGCTCTAACCATACAACAACGTCCAAAAAAGGATAATCATTTCTGATTCGTAACCTGAAAGGAAGGGCTATCACTCCCTCATTAAAAAGTTGAAAGGATTCCGCCCGAAAGGCTGAAGCGCCCCAACATCTGAGTGGATCTAATTGAGTAGTTCTTGATCGTGGGCTACAATTCTTATTCCACCCACGAGGATTGTATGATATTACTATCGACTCAAGGGTGGAATAAGAATCATAGCCTAAGATCAAAAGTTGACACGACACGGAAACGACTCGAACAAAATAACAATGGGAGGAAATTCAACACTTCTAAATTAATCCTTCAAATGACGTAATACAGACGAATCTCATATACGCCCCAAGAAATTGAAGAACTATCGATGTAGAACTAACAAAACGGATATGAGTGAAATTCAGCACCTTTGAAGTCAACCCTCAAAAAACTGTAGGCAAGTACAAAACAAACCCCTACGACCCCAGTAAGCAACTCGTCAACAACACTGAATATGGTGAAGACACCACAAACGGATGTAAAAGTCCGGTTGATAAGTCAATTTTGAATTTCAAAGTAATCCACAGAAATTCATGAGTTTTCAAAATCGGACAAATAACTCACAAAATTATTATTGAACTGAAAACTGAATTACAATGAAAATATGAAGTCCTATATAGGGAGAAAATCAAATCTAATCCTAGTCAAACTAAACAATCAAATTTAATCATAATCAAACTAGGAAATCAAATCTTGCTAAAAATCAAATATAATAAATATCCAAGACATATCAAGACAAATAAAATATTCTCTTTTCTTCAACAATATCTTGATACATCTTTATCTCTCATAAATTACAACTTCAATAATTAAATTAAGTCCAAATGACTTAATTAAATTATTCAATTTTTGGACCCTTAAATAATTTAATTAAGCCCAAATGACTTAATTAAATTCTTCAATTTCGGACTACCTTGATTATCATCACCTTCCAAGTGTGAACACACTCAAAATAAAAGGTTATAAAATCTTTTTATTTTCCTCATATCAATTTCAAACCAAATTTCCAACAGTTCTAAGTTCTTATCTGAGAGAGAGCATCGGTCGAGAATAGAGGCTCCGATCAAATGGGGTTAAGGGGGACAACGCAGTCAGACTGACCGAGAGGGCTGTGCAGCAAGAGGGATGAGAGGGTGCTGGTTGGTGGGGTGGGGGGTGCCGCAGGCGGGGTGGGTGAGTAGTAGGAATTGTAAGGTTATAAATAAACTAAATTACTCGTGAGCGACTCAGATTTTGACTTGATAAAAGCTCGTTTGAGTTCGTTTATTAAATGAATGAAACTTGAGTATTGTAGTATCGCTCATGAACTTGTAAGCAAGCTCGTTAGCCAAAATCGGTAAGAAATAAAAAATATTTAATTTTGTAAAAGTAATATTTTCATGATATAAGAGTAATGTTAATGATAAATTTTCTAGTAATGAGGAGACTTGAATTTGAGCATGGATATGATATTAATTTTTTGAACAAATAAATTTTTCTTTCATTTATAATAAAAAACATCTTAAATATATTATAGATTTAGAAAGTTAGTGAACATCAAAGTATTCGTTAAAAAGCTCGTACCTCGACTTGATACTAAGTGAATCGATCTTGAGCACTGTTGTGAATTGAAGCAATTGCAGACACAAATAGCTAACAGAAAATAAATGACACAAAGAATTATAGTGGTTTGAGCGTAAGCTCTACGTCCACTCTTCAAGCCTCCTCGGTGATGACATTATTATGGTGACGAAAATACAAAAGTAATGAACAATTACAATTGGTGGGGAGCAGGGGTATATATAGGGAGATATTCCTACATACATAAGGAATATAAAACCTAGATATGCTAAGATATATCAAAAACTAAATCTATCTAAGATAGATTTATACTTATCCAAATCTAATATAATAAGGATAAATCTTGTCCAACAAGGAAACAAAATATTCATATCTATCTAACTTGATCAGTTCCTCGAGTTATATTGAGACTACTCCAACAATTCTCCACCTTAGGCTCAATATCACTGATAAGCTCATAATTATACTCACTTATCTATATTTTTCTCCATTGTTTCAAGTGCATTTTGTTATGTTTTTACTTATTTCTGAGCATGAGTATATATTAGAGGGTGTTATGCTTGTCATGGTAAGATCTTGCAGGTTTTAGGCTAAATTCATTAGAAACCCGTACCGAAAGCAGCAAATGTTCAAAGAAACAGTCACGACTTCTTCCACAGATAGGATCTAATCTAATGGATCATGTCATTGGAAAGATCTTTGAGTTAGCTTTCCAATGAAACTAAAATCGGGTCAATCGGAGTTCGGGAGTGAAAGTTATGGCCAAAACCGTGATACTGCGCAGAAGGGTCAAAAGTGGCGGAAATGGTCTCTGTTTCGACCGAGGCAAGGTTCATCTCGACCGAGATGGACTGTTTTGGCGAGATTCTGCGAGATTTTCACATATTTTGGGCGAGAATTGCTTGGAATTCAAGATACACATCAATTTGGAAGCAATGAAGACCCCAAAAGTGAAGTTTCGACCAAGAAAATCATTCCTTTTGAAGTTTTGAGCAAAGAAGGAAAATATCAAATACCATCAACTCAAGAAGGAAATGCCCAATTTCATCAATTCCTACCATTCAAGAGTTTTACCCTACTCCTATATAAACTCATGTCTAGTTCATTATTAATCATTCCAGTCCAACTTTAAATTCTAGTTCATAGTTTAGTTTTCTTTATTTTTAAGGGCTGGAATCAAAACCTTTATTTTCTTGTACCTTTATTTTTCTGCACCTTTATTTTAATGCAATCTTTAATTTTTGTTTCAATGTTTATTTTTAATATGCTAGGCTAGATTCTTTATCAGATTCTAGGGTTTCTCCATCTGTGATACATGTTTTGATTCGAATTCTTCAAACCCTTTTATTGGTTTAAACTCTTTGGTTTTATTTCAAATCTATTTTTCAATTGAAGGATCGAGAGATGAAAATTGGAATAGGTTTTTGTTATTAATTGAAGGACCGAGATGTGAAAATTGATAATAGAAAGTGAGAGTTTAATACATTTGATTTTCTGTCTGACCAAGAAGAATTCAATTGTAGGATTAATCTGATTTTTATTGAGATTGATTAACTTGTGTTTTTGAGACCGAGAGGAGATAATCACTAGTTAATAATCTAGGTTTTGACTGTCCGACAAAGGAGTTGATTCCACTTTACCAGATTTTCCACCAAAAGTATCTTTTATGGGTTTGAATTATTTGTTTCTTGCATGTTGATCAGATTGGTAGATTTCCCTAGAATCTATGCTTTCTTTTATTTGAATTTCTTTAAAAGTTGCTTTCATAAAACCCAAAAAACTCTCAAATTTGGTTTTGCCCAAACAAAGGATTGAAAAACTACATTCAGTATATGAATTACTTTCGTTGCACTATCTCTGTGGGTTCGACATACCTTCTGGTTATTTATAAATTTATTTGCCCTTTGCTATAATCTGTGTGCAGATTTTGCATCGATCAATCACCTCGGTTTGGCACCTTCTCTTCAGTTCGACTTCAACAATTTGATCAGTTCCAGACAGTACTCAAACTTAGTACTTGGAACTGGCTTTGTAATCATATCTGCAGAATTATCGAGAGTATTGACCTTGCGCAGCTCGACCTCTCCGACTGCAACTACATCTCTTATAAAATGGAACTTCACATCGATGTGCTTAGTTCTCTCATGATGAATGTTATTCTTTGCCAACTGCAAAGCACCTTGATTATCATAAGAAACCTTCATCTTTCCTTGATTAATCCCCAGTTCATTCATGAATTCGAGCAACCACAGACCTTCCTTAATCGCTTCGGTCAAGGCAATGTACTCCGCCTCCGTCGAAGATAAGGTAACTACCCTCTGCAGACTTGCTCTCCAACTAATCGCCGTTCCATATGATGTGAACACAAAACCCGTCAATGACTTCCTCGTATCCACACATCCTACATAATCCGAGTCTACAAATCCTTCAACTAGGAGCCTTGAGCTCGAACCATCATCCTCAAAGACTAGACTCTTCTCAACTGTTCCTCGAACATACCTGAGGACCCACTTTAGAGCTGCCCAATGCTCTTTCCTAGGTTCGGTAATGAACCTACTAGCTATGCTGAGAGCATAAGCAAGATCCAGTCTTGTACAGACCATAGCATACATCAACGAACCAACAAAGCTCGCATAAGGAACACCTCTCGTAAGCTCCCATTCCTCCTCGTCGAGTTTCCCAGTAACACTCAACTTGAAATGAGCTGCTAAAGGAGTGAGCACAGGCTTTACATCCTTCATTTCATGCTTCTCAAGAACCTTCATCAAATATCCTTCTTGAGATAATGTGAGTCTTCTTCGAGCTCTATCTCGAACTATTTCATACCCAGGATCCTTCGAGCACAACCGAGATCTATCATCTCGAACTCCTCACTCAGAGCTTTCTTTAGTTTGGCTATCCCTTACTTATCTCGACTCGCTATCAGCATATCATCTACATACAACAGTAGATAAATTCGAGTCCTCATAACTTCACCTCAAAAATATACACATGGGTCGTGTTTGCATCGAACAAAGTCCTGCTGAACCATAAACTTGTCGAACCGCCTATTCTACTGCCTTGGAGACTACTTCAATCCATGCATTGACTTCTTGAGAAGACACACCTTCTCCCCTCTACCGGCTTCCTCGAAGCCCTCGGGTTGCGTCATAAGGATCCTTTTCTCCAGCTCTCTATACAAAAATGCGATTGTCACATCCAGTTGCTCCAACTCCATGTCGTAACGAGCAACTAACGATAAGATCAGCCTAATCGACCTTTGTTTCACCACTGGCGCAAACACCTCACCATAGTCCACACCTTCTCGTTGCATGAAGCCTCGAGCAACTAGTCTAGCCTTGAATTTAACCCCAAAAATCTCATGTTTCTTCTTGAAGATCCACTTACAGCTAACTATCGATTGCTTCTCCCCCGACTTTTCCACCAACTCCCAGGTGTTATTCTTCTTCAAGGAGTCCATCTCCTCCTTCATGGCATCGAGCCACTCGAGCCTTTCCTAACAACTTATGGCCTTGGTATAGCTCTTCAGCTCAGTCTCATCCAGTTCTACCTCTTCCGCCATAACGAAGGCATATGCTACCACATCAGCATATCCGAAACGAGTGGGAGGTCTTATCTGCCTTCGTTTCTTATCTCTCGTGAGATTATAATCTTGAAGCGCACCTGACCCTCGAACCACCTCGATCTCGCCATCCACCTGAGGTGCACTCTTCGACCCACTTATCGGCTCCACCTCAATCTCAGCAACTGATCTATTTCCTTCGACCTTGTCAGGCTGTTCCTCCGAAACACCACCTTATTTCTCAAGAATATTTTCCCATTCCTCGGCCCTTTTATCCAGATCTCCTACCAGATCCTCCTTGAACACCACATCCCTACTAATGATGCACTTTCTTATATCCGGTTCGAGACACCATAACTTTTACCTTTTCACTCCTTCGGGTACCCAATGAATATGCATTCCTATGCCCTCCTCCCAAGCTTATCTTCTTTGATGTTCGCATAAGCCACACAACCAAAAGCTCTAAGGTTGCTGAAGTCTGGAGGATTACCAGACCATATTTCTTCCGGTGTTATGAAACCTAGTGTAGTCGAGGGGCACCGGTTGATCAAATAAGCTGCAGTAGTCACTGCTTCTGCCCAGAACGACTTGGGTAACTTCGTACTGAACAACATGCACCTCATTCTCTCCAGCAATGTCCGAATGTACCTCTCTGCCAATCCATTCTGCTGAGGTGTTCCTGCCATTGTCTTGTGCCTCACAATACCGTGCTTCGAACAGTACCTCTCAAACTCCTTCGAGCAATACACAAGGCCAGTGTCAGTTTGCAGCCTCTTCACCTTCCTTCCAGTCTGATTTTCAATCAGAACTTTCCACTTCTTGAAGGTCTCCAAAGCATCACTCTTATTCTTCAAGATGTAGACCCACACCTACCTTGAGTGATCATCTATGAGGCTTATGAAGTACTTCACTCCTCCATTTGAACTGACCCTTGAAGGTCCCCATAGATCTGAGTGGATGTAGTCCAGAGTTCCTCGAGCTCTCTGTCAACCTACTCCGAACTTTACCCAATGAGATTTTCCATAGATGCAATTCTCACAAAAATCCAACTCTTTGATGTTAACCTCGAGCAATAGATCTTGCTTCGATAACTCCTGCAGCCCCCTCTCACTAACGTGACCGAGTCGCCTATGCCACTATACTGACTTGTCAACCGTCACTATCGAAGCCTCCCCGATAACCGTGCTCCCCATTAGAGTGTAAATACCATTCGTTCGAGCTCCTTTCATCAAGACTAGGGATCCTTTGCACACCTTCAAAGTCCCAGCTTCCACCTTGATTGTGTAACCCAGTCTGTCGAGCATTCCCAAAGAGATCAAATTTGTCTTAAGCTCCGGAACATACCTTACACCTCGAAGTACCCTTTCTGTATTATCGTGCATCTTAATCCTCACCGAACCCATTCCAACCACCTTGCATGGTTTGTTGTTACCCAGAAGAACACTCGAGTTCTCCTGCTCCTTGAACCCTTCGAGCCATGACTTGTTTGGTGTCATGCGGAATGTAAAACCTTAATCCAATATACATTCCCTCTCTGAGCGCTCATTCAAAATTACCAATGCCTCTCTAGAGTCATATTCCAGCTCAGCAACAGCTACATCCGCCTGTTGCTTTTGCTCCTGCTTCGTCTGCCTCTCTGGACAATCTCTTTTGATACGTCCCTTCTTTTGACAGAGAAAGCACTTGACCTTTGGTTGTGATCCTGGCTTTAGCCTCGACCTCGACCTTGAATTTCCCCTGTTGAAATTCCTCATCTCCGGTCTTCCTCGAGCCACTCTAGCCACCAAGCCTTCTCCATGAGAGTTCTCTCGCTCCTCGTTCTTCTCATTTAACTCCTTCAAACTTAGAGCACACTGAACCTCATCCATGGTCAATGACTCTCTTCCATACATTAAGGCTTCCTTGAAATTTGAATAACTCTTTGGCAGCGTACTCAACAACATCAACGCCTGATTCTCATCACCTATCGCCACATCGATATTTGCCAGATCGAGGATCAACTTATTGAACTCGTCGAGCTGCTCGTTGATCGGTCTTCCCTCTTGCATCTTAATCGAATACAACGACTGTTTAAGATAGAGCCGATTCTCCAGGGACTGCTTCATATATAAGAATTCCAGTTAGGTCCATACTTCCACTGCCGTTTTCTCCTTCAACACCTTCCTCAACACCGTGTCTCCGAGACTCAGAATCAGCGCACTGTGCGCCTTCGCCAGTGTATCTTTCTTATGTTGCTCTGTCATTGTGTCGGGTAACCCAGCCTCTCCCTTCAAGACACTGTCCAAGCCTTGCTGTACAAACAACGTTTGCATCTTCAACTTCTACAAACCAAAATCGTTTGATCCCGTGAATCGCTCCACCTCGAACTTGGCTGAACCCATTGCAGTCCTTCTCTATCCACGTTCACCGCACCAATTTGTTGTGAATTGAAGCAATTGTAGACACTAATAACTAACATAAAATAAATGACACAAAGAATTATAGTGGTTCGAGCGTAAGCTCTACGTCCACTCTTCAAGCCATCTCGGTGATAATATTATTATGGTGAAGAAAATACAAAAGTAATGAACAATTACAATTGGTGGGGAGCAGTGGTATATATAGGGAGATATTCCTAGATACATAAGGAATATAAAACCTAGATATGCTAAGATATATCTAAAACTAAATCTATCTTTGATAGATTTATTCCTATTCAAATATAATGTTAATAAGGATAAATCTTGTCAAACAAGGAACAAGATATACACCATATCTTTTCATATCTATCCAACTTGATCAGTTCCTCGAGTTATATTGAGACTACTCCAACAAGCACGATACTACTCTACTTGACCCAGTTCGATTACACCCCTAATAGGAAGTAGGGACCAAATGTGTATCAACTTAGATTTTTTATGTATTTAGAGAATTTAGGTTTTGGATGAATCTGTTTATTAATTCAATAATATGTTTAGTCTGCAACTCGTTTAATCCAGTTTGTTTAGCTCGATTTTTACTGATTCAAATTTTTTGTCCTTAACTCGGTGTTTAACTCTGATTATTCGGGTTGATTTGCATTAGTCGAGCTAAATAAATCGACATCCATAGTTAAAATAATGCAAAATATACAAATATAGTTCAAATTAAATGTATTTTTCAAATTTAATATAAATCATTAACCTATTCAATTAAATGACAAAATTATTCTAAACTACGCAAATATAAAATTAATTTTTCTCCGACAATAAAAAAGTAACAAGATTCATTAAGATTTCAAATTATTATTAACTTTTACATGGAAATACATGCTGTAATTTTTTATTCACGTGAGATTTCAACATGTCCGTTCAATTTTCTTTCACTGGAAATAAATATGATCCTATATTGGCATATTTTAAAATTTTTAGAAACTGAGTTCAGCTTAACCCTTATTGAAATTTTGGTGTGTCTAAACTGATTTTAGCTTTATGTTTCTAAAGTATTTTTAAATGTAATTCTTATATAGGATTTATTGAGCTACAATAGACAAGAAACTGAAGCTAAAGATCAATCAGATATAGATTTAGTCTCTAAGGAAGAAATAAGAGATATCCAAGTTCAAGAAGTCAAGAATCAAGTTTTAGAACTTAAAGAGAAGTTGCCATGAAACTTGAAATGATGAAGACTAAGTGACGCTTAAAACTTAGAATATCCAGAAAAGTTAGTTTCTCGAAATTGAGTTTTCACTGGAAAAAAAGGAAACTTAAACTGACTTTGGAGAATGTCAGTTTTAAGTTTCAGAATTCAAGAGCGCGTGAAAGACAAGGAGACACAAGGAATCCGAAGTCAGACTCAAGATTCGTTAAAATGTCAATCAAAAAGTCAGTACGTGGAAACTCAAACTTGGATTCCTCGGACTGAAACTTAATTTGACAAGGGCACGTGATAAGTACACTGTCAAAAGTGAAAAGCAGACGACAGAACAGAGCAGACCAGAAGAATGGGCTATGATTGGAGGACCCAATCTTTGTCTCTAACGGCTGGATCGACTAGCCTAACGAGCATAATTCAAATTATCGTCCTACCCAGACTATAAATAGCTCGACACTTCAACAAAAACAGACATAAGAATCTTGCTCAAAACTTAGCCAAAACTCTGTCAAAGTGAAAAGTCAGAAATCTCTCAAAATCTATCTGCTTACTTCGTGTTATCTGAACGCGAGGCTTAAGTCTTCCAACTTAAGCTACTCATTTTTTGCATCTGTCTAAGTGCACGAGAGTGAAGTTTTCTAAGCTTAAACTATACTTGGTGATTATTACTTTTCAAGTAATAATCATAGTAGTCAGTTTTACTACTTTGGGATTCTGATTATCACTGGCGATTGCCAACAACCTCAGTTCTGGGAAGAACAATAAACATCTAACCATCAAAATTGAAGGTTGCGGGGTGCGTCCTCACTTCAAGCTGAAGAAGAAGCAGACTACAAACAACTTCTGGGCAAGTGACGTTAGCAGATCGAAGGATGGAGGTTTCCTACGGGCTAACCATAGATCGTGAGAAGGCTTGTAATCTGTGACTTAGTAGATTTCTGAATTAATTTTCGAACAGTGGACATAGGATTTCGATTCCGAACCACTATAATATCCTTTGTAATTTACAACTTTCTTTAAGTTTCTGCACTTTAAGTTTGTTTACTTATTTGAAACCTTGAATATTTGGCTAAGTATTGAAGCGAATACTTGAAACTGAATTTAAAACTTTATGAGCTAAATCTTAGTTTTACCAAAACTGAAAACTGAGTTTTAGTCAATTTTCAGAACAAGTGCAAGATTCATTTTACTTTTGCTGCATATAATTACGTACTCTGATTTCGGGACCAACAAGTGGTATCACGCATCGCTTATCCTTACAGACTAACTGGTTATGTTGAGTCGTTTAGGACCATATCTATTTTCCTTGCACTTGTTTCTTTCTTGTTGATCTAGCTCAGATATTCATGATGATAATTGCTGTCAAGCTTCCCAAGTGCACTGTAGAGAAGTAAAACGTATGGAAGAAGAGATCCCTCATCATGCTGAAGAACATCTATCCCGAGATGGCTGAAATAATAGCCAATGGACCTTTGAAGATAACGAATGTCAGTACTCACCTCGGAGGAGCTGACGGTCCAGAGATTGTTGAGAAACCTTGCGCAGAATGGACCGCAGAAGACGAAGTTTGAGCACACCTACTGGAGGCCCTGGTTGAATAAGCTCTCGAATATGACAATGCAAAGCAAGTATAGGACTTCCTTGGCACTCTTAGCTAAAAGACCGATCAGATGAAACGCAACAAATTAAAAATTTGCGTTTATAAGTATAAGTCTTTCCAGATGCTTCCTGGAGAAAATGTCAATTCGATGGAAGCTCGGTTCAATGCCATAGTTTGTGAGCTTAAAAACTTGGGGAGAGAATATACAATTGTTGATCTTAATGCCAAAATTCTCTCCAAGATTCCGAAAGAAGATTGGTTTGTCAAAACCACAAGTTTAAAAGAGAAGACTTGTCGGAGATATCGACAAAAGATATGTTTGCTCAATTGCAAGCACATGAGTGGGACATACAAATGTTTAACATAAACGAAGCTGTTCAAAGTGCATGTTCACCTGCCGAAGAAGATGCAACTTTCTTCGTAAAAAGGGATTTCAAGAGGAGACCACATAAGTTGTATCAAGCTGGTAGATCAAGTGGTCCGATCTCTGCATCAAAAACTGCTCCAACAATGACATACACACAGAAAAAGGAAGAAGAAAGCTCAGTTGCTAAGCTTGAGGAGCAGTTTAGGAAGCTGACAAAGCTTCTTAAAAAAGAAAAGGCCGAAACTGAAGGTTCATAAGGAAGTGAACAAAAGTTCAGTGAAAGGCCATCATAGGTATGCTTCGAATGCAACTCTCCCACTCATCTCAAGTATGAGTGTCCACTGGTTTCCAAGGAAGAAAGAGAGCGCTTAAAAAGGATTTTTGAGAAGAAAGCTTCCAAGGCGGTAGCAAAAGCCATGTTGTCCAGAACCGAAGTTCCAGACATCTCTGACAACGACGATGGCTATTATACATCAGATGATGAATCTTAGCAAGAAGCCTTCTTAGTGCTCATGGCCAGACTTGGAGTAGAAGCATTAGATGGTGAAGACGAAGAACCAGAATCTGAGACTGAGAAATTGGTAAATGATTCTAACTCAATTTCTAATTCTGTTGCATGCGTGGAAGAAGACACTGAATCTATTTGCTCAAATTCAGACAATGTCACTCTCAAAACACTTTTAAAAGAGTTTTCCAAATTTTATAAATTGAAAAATGCTTTAGTCGGCGAAAACTCCTCACTGAAACTTGAAGTTTCAAACTTGACCAAAGAGATCGAAGGATCGAGGTCACTCAGTGAAGAACTGGCTAAACTGAAAGAAGAGAATTCCATTTTACTTAAAAAAATTCAAAATATTTTTGAGGAATGCGATGCTTTAAAACTCAAGGTTGCTAGCGACAAAAAACTTATTTGCTCACTTTATTTGAGAGCTACCAAAACTGAGGATGTTATGAAAGCTTAAAGAGACCCCTCTGATAAATCGGGGTTAGGATTTTTTGAAAAGGTTTTGAGCAATCATGCATCCACTTCTAAAACTGGAAAGTTAAAAGATCATCATTTTAAAGGAAATTCCAGTTTAGAAGTCATGTTGCTAGGCAAAGGAGCTATTCAAAACTCCGGTTCGGCTGATCTGGGCAAAGGGAAAAAGTCAGTTCCAAAACTGAACGTAGTCCCAAAGCTTAAAAATAATTCAATTTCTAAACTGAATAAACCTGAGATGAAGCCAACAATGCCTAAGAAATGGGTGAAGCAAATTGTTCCTATTGTGAGGAAACTCATTTCAGCAACTAAAACTGAGTTTTGTAAAACGACAGTTTCGCGTCCGGATTCCAAAAATTCGAGGTCCTATAGTCATAACTCTTACGAGAAGAGGACTAATCGAAATAGGGGGAACACCTACTTGAGGTATGAGCCCAAACATATTTTGTTTAAAAGGGCTAGGAAGACTACACATCCGGGACTTGGCTTCCAAGACTCCAACAGGAAATTAGTTTCTAGGAACTTGGTTTCCACGAACTCAGTTTCCATAAACTCAATTTCGAGAAACTCAGTTTCCTAAAAAAGTTCACACACACCCACCATTTCTTCTCATATGCATCCAAATAGCATACATTCTTTCAGAAGGAAGAGTAATGTGGGGAAGAAACCACCTGTTCTTAAGGTGAAGAAAGTTTAGATTACCAAATGGTGGATCCAAAGAACTAACACAACAGGACCCGCAGAAGCTCGGGTACCTAAGGTCTAACTTTCTCTGTGTTGTAGGTATAGGGATATCTGAATCAGCTCCAGAAGAAGAAGAGAGCATGGATTCTAGACAATGGATGTTCCGCCCATATGATCAGAGAAAGAGACTTACTCTCGCAGCTGGAAATGGATAGAGGACCCCTTGTTATATTTGGTGATGGTTCCAAGGGGAGAGTCATAGGCAAATGATGCGTGGAATACAATGGGATAACCATCCAGAACGTATCCTTGGTCACCAAGCTCGATTACAATCTTCTGAGTATTAGTCACCTTATCCAAAGTGGATATTAGGTGACCTTTGCCGAATATGAGTGCCTTATCAAAGACAAAGACTCCAAAGAGGTCGTACTGAAAGGAATCAGAAAAGGGAGTATGTACATTGTGGATTGGGAGAGCGGCCAAGTTGACACTTGCCTTGTCGCAACAAGGTCATCTCAAGAAGGCACTAATTGGCTTTGGCACAAAAGATTGAGCCACCTCAACTTTCAATCGACCAGACACCTTGCCTAACACAAGCTATTGGAGAACTTCCACAAACCGGATTCGAGAAAGAAGTTGTATACAGAGCGTGCAAGATGGAGAAGCAGACCAAAACTTTATTCAAAAATCGTCCTGTTACAGCGAGCACAGACTGGATTTTAGAATTGTTGCACATGGATTTATTCGGACCAGTCAAGCCACCCACCATCGGAGGAAAGAGATTCATTCTTGTCGTTGTTGATGACTACTCGAGGTACACGTGGGTGAGGCATATGAAGACGAATGACGAGGTCAAGCTCCAACTTCCAAAACTGACTTTGCAAGTGCAATGTAACAAGAGATTGACCGTGAAAAGGATAAAGCCTGATAACAGAACTAAGTTCTACAATGAACCATTGATGGATTTCTCCGCAGATGCAGGGATTGCCCATGAAAAGTTAGCACCGAGAACTCCTCAACAAAATGGCCTTGTTGAGAGAAGAAATTGCACACTTAAAGAAGCAGTAAGGACCATGCTCGCTTAAGAGAAGGATACTAGGGAGAAGCTTTGATGATGGCATGCTATACTCAGAATAGAAGTGCCATCAACAATCATCATCACAAAACTCCCTACGAGGTCTACTATGGTCGTAACCCTTCTATAGCTCATTTTCGTGCATTTGGTTCACCATGTTTCATTCACAATAACAGAAAGTCAAAATTGAATACCTTTAGTCCCAAGGTTGATGAAGGAGTGTTCCTCAGATATGGACATCCTTCATAAAAGGGATATAGGGTACTTAACAAAACTATGGGACTTGTGGAAGTAACATGTAATGTTGATTTTGATGAGTCTATTCTAGTGCGCAGGACCTTAAAAGAACTGGAACTCGATACTCATGAGATCAAGGATGTCAATGAGAAACTGAGTTCTGAAATAGAAGGTGCTAATACAGTTTCTCAGACTACATCGATGAACAAAAAATCGAGCAATCCAGAGTATTTGGCTATATCACCACCTGCCAAAGAGGTCGGTGATGTTGTAGTTCTTGCTGAGGCTATAGATTCCCAAACACTTAATGCAGATACAATTCAAGGGGGAACTCCAGTTCAAACTGAAACTGAGAATGACGCTCAAGAAGGAACAGACTTTGGTGAAACTGAGTTTGCTGGAAATGAAGGTCAATGTCTAGAGATTGTTGAAGCTGTAAACAGTGGAGAAGAAGGACCAAACCCAGTTTTGGAGGATCAAGCTTCAAGAGAGGATAGTTTTTGCCATGGTGGAATCCACTCTAACCTCAATTCTAGTTTCAGGAACTAACTTTCCAGGACCTTTCTTTCAACCGGTCGAGGTTACTCAGCTCCAGAAGCCAAAGTGGTTAAGACATCATCCACAAGATGCTGTGTTGGAAAACATTGCAAATCCAATCCGCACACATCAATGAAGTGCCTTATCGATATGTTTTATCTTTCAACAGCCAGAACCAAAGAAGATTGGAGATGTTTTAAAGTCCACAAATTGGATTAATTCCATGCAAGAGGAGTTGGCTGAGTTCAAGCGCAATGATGTATCACCAAGCTGTGACTGGAACAAAGTGGGTTTTCAAGAATAAGAGAGATGAAACAGGGAATATTGTGATGAACAAAGCAAGGCTGGTAGCAAAAGGGTATACTCAATGTGAAGGGATCGACTTTGATAAAACTTTTGCTCCGCTTGCTCGTCTTGAAGCCATCAGATTATTCTTAGCCTATGTTGCGCACTACAACTTCACAGTTTTTCATATGGATGTGAAGAGTGCATTTCTAAATGAGGAGCTCAAAGAAGAAGTATATGTTGAACAACCCCCTGGCTTGGAATAAGGAAACCAAGTTTTCAAACTGAGAAAGGCTCTTTATGGGTTGAAGAAGGCACCCAAAGCTTGGTATGAGACTCTGTCTCAGTTTCTTCTCAAGAATGATTTCCAGAAAATGAAGATTGACACAACCTTGTTCAAAATCAAGGATGGAACTGACATTCTGTTAGTTCAGATATATGTCGATGATATCATTTTTGGATGCAAGAACTTGAAGCTATGCGAGTGGTTTGCCCAACTAATACAAAGCAATTTCCCGATGAGTATGATGGGCAAACTAACTTATTTCCTCGGTCTTCAAGTTATTCAATCCGAATGAGGAACCTTCATCTACCAGAAGAAATACAGTAAGGACTTGATAAATAAGTTTTGTCCAGAGAAGACCAAGCCCTTGAGGATTCCGATGAGCCCCACTTCTCAGATCAATCTTGATGAAGAAGGAGAAACAATAAACCTGACGAGTTACAGAGGAATTATCGGATCTCTATTATATCTAATTGCAAGCAGGTCGTATGTCTCCTACTCTGTTGGTGTTTGTGCGAGATTTCAAGCAACTCCCAAGAAGTTGCACATGGACGCTGCAAAAAGGATCGTGAAATTACTTAAAGGAACTGAGTTCTTAGGTATTTGGTACCCCAAAACTGACAAACTGACTCTTAATGCTTATTCAGATTCAGAATTTGGAGGATGCAAAATTGATCACAAGAGCACAAGTGGAACGTGTCAGTTTCTAGGCCACAAATTGATAAGTTTAGCAAGAAGCAGCACTCTGTACCTACATATGTAGTCGCTGCAAGTTGTTATGCTCAAGTTCTTTGGATCAAGCAAAAATTGATGGATTATGAAGTGGAAACTGGATGCGTGACAATTTATTGTGATAACAGCAGTGCTATGTGCATCACGAAGAATCCAGTACACCTTTCAAGGATGAAGCATATAGATATTTGTCATCACTTCATCAGAGATCATGTCGAGAAGAAAGATATTGCCGTAGAGTATATCAGAACTGAAGATCATTTGGTGGATATCTTCACCAAACCACTTCCAGAAACACGATTGAACGAACTTTGCCTCAAACTTGGATTGCTAGAGTTTTATGAGTTTTCAATCGAAGATAAGTAGTTGCAGAATAAAACTGAGTTCCAACTTTCAGTTTTAGAATTTGGATTTCTTATCCTTCAAATTCCAATTGATGTGGAGAAGATGCGGATTAAAACTGAGTCCCAACTCTCAGTTTTCAAGCCTGATGAATGTTCTAATTTAATTGTCTCAAGATTTGCGAAATCTAATTTGAAGAGGAGTGCAAGCAGGTTAAGACTGAGTTCCAACTCTCAGTTTTCAGTTTTCACTTATTTATCAGATTTTAGTTTTGTGGTTCTATACTTAGCTTTTTTATCATTAAGTGGTATTGACACAGAAACTGAAAAACTGCCTATTGGAGACTAAGTTTTGGTTTCAGGTTTTAGATTTTCTTGAAGGAAGGTTGCGGACTTAAAATGAGGTCAAACTCTTGGTTTAGAAATTGAAACTGAAATACAAGTCAGTTTTCATTTTGAGAGGCGGGATATTCAAATTCAAAAAAGTGGCTTATCTGGTACATCACACTTATTGAGGAGAAGTTACGGCCCATTCCAGACGTGCCACATGGCGAACCCCACTCCCTCGCTTCAAGTCAAGTATGACTAGTCCAACCGTCGGCTCACCTCACCCGTTGATCAAATCTTGTTGACTCAATCCGAGCCATCCAAACTTGTTTTCCAAATTGTATAAATAGGTAACGTATTTCTGGCAATTATTCTTTACGAATCCTTACCTTTTTTGTTCTATCTTCGAACTCCAAACCCAAAAAATCCCTTTAGCATTCAAGGCTCTCAATAATAATTCTCTACATTTATTTCTAATCATCTGCAATCAAAATGCCGAAACGTACCTGTGCTCAGAATCCAGAATAGATCACTTCAACCTCCGGCCATGATGAAACTCAGATGGTCGATCATTATATTCCTTATGGTGAACTTCTGAAGCTTGCCAAGGATCACCCTGAGAAGTTGACTCCAGAGCATAAGCGGGCTGCTCAGGTGCACAAGGAGAAGATCCTATTTCCGGATCAAATTACGAATGTCTTTCCAGACTCTCGTCTGGGATAGAAACTGAGAACCAACGAGTTGATCTAATTTCTTGCTACTCGCCCAAATATATTTCACCCGTACTTGGTGGCGGAGTTCTACGCAAATGCAGTGGTGGTAACCGATGTGAAATCTTTCAACACCTCTATGGCTGGTGTGACGTTAAGGGTCAACCCAAATCTATCGAGTCAAGTTTTTTTCCTTCACAACAATGGAGTTCAGATTCATACCTATCTCCAATGAGGTGGTGCTCAACAGGCAAAGAAGCACATGGAGAATCATTGGGTGAAGTGGAAAAATGAGGAGATCACCACTAAATGGAAGGTCAATCACAAGACCTCAGAATTTGATGCTTTTACAAATTCTTGGCTGACATTGCTATTCGGATGCTGCAAAGTGGCAATTGCTTTTTCTCTGAAATGAGCAAAAAGAAATACTCTGTCTTGATGGCTCTGGAATACAAGGTGCATGGTAATTCGGCAGAGTTTTTATTTGAAAGGTTGCTTGAAAATTTTGGGAGGAAGCTCACCATTTCAGAGAAGGGCACTTTTGCCAAAGGAGTGGGTTTTGGCCTAAAGGTGAGCTACCTGATTGAGAAGATGGTACAAGTGGTGGATGATAGAGAACCCCTGGTACCAACTGACTTTATTCCTCCTAAACATGATCTAAAGGAGGAGAGTAGTTCTGAGGAAGGTGAGGAAGAAACTGAGTCGGAGAGGGAAACAAGTTTACAAAAAGCAATAGAGGATCTCCCAATACTGACCAACCTTGGGGAGGATACAAGTAGGCCTCTCAAGATATTGCGAAAGAAATATCAAACTGCAAAATAGTAGAGCCCAGCAAAGGTTAGATCCGAAGGTGTAAGTATCTCTATAATTATGAAGAAGAAGAGAACGCCAACCACGAGGCATCAGAAGAAACCTCTGAAGGAGGGTGAGATGATTGCTATTGAGAAGGGAAGAAAAAAGATTAGGTTGGAGGAGGAACAAAGGAAGAAAGCATAGGCTGCTGAGAGTGCTAGGAATAGGAAAGGAAAGGAGATCACAGGTGAAAAGAAAAAGAAGCAAAAGGGTGATGATTATGATCCTCTAACGGATGTATCCGCCAGGAAGAAACTGACTTTCCAAGAACCAATTGCTACCTTTGCAACATTGTCAATCTTTGAGCAGACTTTTGCCAATCTATATAGGGAAGCGAATGGTGCTGACGAACATCTTGAAAAGGAAATTGGGGAGCGAACTGTTTAAGTTTTTGGTGGAAAGGGACATTATCCAAGGGGCGACCGAACCTGAAGAACTGGCAAAGGAGACTTGAACTGAATAGGGGCGACCGACCCAGAACAATCTGCAAGTTTGGAAGCTAAATTGGCTAAGCATATACTGGAGTGTGTCTTTGCAGAGCAGAGAAGGCTCTGAAGGAAGGAGAGAGATTGCGGGCGACCACCCCCAGATTAAGACTAAGAAAGAGCATGCTGAATCTTCTCAAGGCGGTGAGGGAGGTAAAGCTAACATCGAAATTTCTTCTGATGACTCCCTAACCCCCTCTGATGTAGAGATGGACCTGGAGGAGCCCATCATCCATGACGAATTTGATTTCTCCCGAGATAGACATGGGGTGTGGAGGTACCATCCATGGGATTCAAGGAATAAAGATCAGATCTCCAAGCCCTGTCAGTTTGATATAAGTACCTCTTAGTGGACTACCGCATCCGGAGAATTCTTCTGAAAGATTGCGAAGCTGGTGTCCACCAATTGGTTTGACAGATGTTGGGGATGTGAAGCTGATCCCGTGGGCTGCAGATATATCTGAAAGGGCGGAGCGGAGAGTTACTAAAGAAATGAGGTTACTCTACCCTGATATTCTGGAGGAGGAGAATGAGATGATAGATGTCCTGAAAGAGGAGTTCAGGAGATGGAGATGCTTTGACCTGGTGAAGCACGAGCTAAATGAAGAAGATCATCCGATTATGCAGGCAAGGCTAGGGATCAACTTCTGGAGGTCAGAGGAAGTATCGACAAATGAATGGAGTGCTCAGAGGGAGTCAAAACAGATGTCTGATGGGGAGGTCAGGCAGAGACTTTAAAGCATCAGAGCCTATAGGAAGGAAACTCTAAATGCAATGGCTGCATACTTGGATCTCTACAGGCTCCCCCTATTGACTTCTCCTACGAGCCTGGAACTGAAACTCCAATTTCTGCAATTCCAATCTCTCAAGTCTCTCTCCAAGCTGAAACTGAAGAATTTTAAATTCCAGCTCCGAATCGGAAGACTATCATAAAATTTTTACTACAAGGATAGAAAAAGTAAGAGGCTTTCTAAGCAGCAACAAAATTTGGAAGCCGAAGTGCAAAAGGCAAAGCAGGAGCTTACTCAAGCTGAACTTGAGAATGAAGATTAGAGCAGGCTCTCTCTCTCTCTCTCTCTCTCTCTCTCCATGGAACTGACTGTGCAAAACACCATAGAGAGAACAACCGAGCTGATCCATCTGATCATAGGCCTTGGTTTTGAGAGTCTTGCTAAATTTTTCAATCTCATAAGGGCGAAGAAGGTTGTGAATATGATCAAGCTCCGCGAAGCTGAGAAAGAAAGGAAGAAGAAGGAGGTTGAGAAAAAGAAGGAGGAAGAAGAAAGATGGGCCAGAGAAGAAGAACAGAGGAGAGTGACATGTGGCATGGTGCCTTTTGAGCCGACTGTCATCATTACCGAGATGCCCATGGTCCATCGTGCCGCAGTTCCTTATCAAGCTACTACCTCAAGTCACTCTCCATTCGTATTGTTTGTCGAAATGCGGAATTATGTTGAAACTCAGCTTTAGGCAATGAGGCAGGACAACCAAGAGATTAAGGGCAGACTGGATGAGAAGGACTAGAAGGATGCTCAAACTGTAGAATCCATCTCCTCCATCAAGCAGACTGTCTCGACTCTCTTTGATGTTGTCAAAAAGGGGGAAGAGGAGCATAAAAAGGAGAAGGAGGAGAGGAAGAAGAGAAGAAAAGAAGGGAGCAAGTATAGGCTGAGAGGCAGAGGCGAGAAGAAGCTGAAGAGTAGAGGAGGGAAGCTCACATGAAATAACAATATTATTCTAAACTTCGCAAATATAAAATTAAATTTTCTTCGGCAATAAAAAAGTAACAAGATTCATCAAGATTTCAAATTATTATTAACTTTTACTTGGAAATACATGCGGTAATTTTTTATTAACGTGAAATTTCAACATGTCCATTCAATTTTCTGTCACTGAAAATAAATGTGATCCTATATTGGCATATTTTAAAATTTTTAGAAACTAAGTTTCAGCTTATCCCTTGTTTGATATTTTGGTGTAAAATTGATTTTAGCTTTAAGTTTCTATAGTGTTTCTAAATGTAATCCTTGTATAGGATTTATTGAGTTGTAATAGACTAGAAACTGAAGTGGAAGATCGAGCATATAGAGATTTAGTCTCTAAGGAAAAAATTAGAGATATCCAAGCTCAAGAAGTCAAGAATCAAGGTCCAGAACTTAATGAGAAGTTGCCATGAAACTTGAAATGACGAAGACTAAGTGTCGTGCTTAAAACTTAGAATATCCAGAAAAGTAAGTTTCTTGAAACTGAGTTTTCACTGAAGAAAAGAGAAAACTTAAACTGACTTTAGAGAATGTCAGTTTTCAGTTTCAGAATTCAAGAACACGTGAAAGACAATGAAACATAAGGAATCCGAAGCCAAACACAAGATTTATTAAAGTGTCAATCAAAAAGTTAGTACGAGGAAACTTAAACTTGGATTCCTCGGACTGAAACTTAGTCTGACAAGGGCAAGTGAGTAGTACAGTGCCAAAAGTGAAAAGCAGACGACAGAGTAGAACAGAGCAGACCAGAAGAATGGGCTATGATTGGACGACCCTATCTTTGTCTCTAACAGACGAATCAATAAGTCTAAAGTCAGAAAGCTCTCAAAAGCTATCTTCTTACTTCGCATTATCTGAACACGAGGCTTAAGTCTTTAAACTTAAGCTACTCATTTTGTGCATCTGTCCAAGTGCACGAGGCTGAAGCTTTCTAAGCTTAAGTTATACTTGGTGATTATTACTTTTCAAGTAATAATCACACCAGTCAGTTTTCCTACTCTGGGATTCTGATTATCACAAGTGATTGTCAACGACCTCAGTTCTGGGAAGAACAATAAACATCCAACCATCCAGATTGAAGGCTGCGGGGTGCGTCCTCACTTCAGGCTGAAGAAGAAGCATACTACAAGGAGTTTCTGGGCGAGTGACGTTAGCAGACCGAAGGACGGAGGTTTCCTTTGGGCTAACCATAGATTGTGAGAAAGCTTGTAATCTGTGACTTAGTGGATTTCCGGATTAATTTCCGAAGAGTGGACGTAGGATTTTGATTCTGAACCACTATAATATCCTGTGTTATTTACAACTTTCTTTAAGTTTTTGCACTTTAAGTTTGCGTACTTATTTGAAACTTTCAATACTTGGCTAAGTATTGAAGCGTATACTTAAAACTGAATTTACACCTTTCTCAGCTAAAACTGAGTTTTACCGAAACTGAAAACTAAGTTTTAGTCAGTTTTCAGAACAAGTGCAAGATTCATTTAACTTCCGCTTCATATATTTTTGTAATGTGATTTCGGGACTAACAAATGGTAATTTGACTACTCAATTTAAAATATTGCTAAATATATGCACAGTTTGGGCTTAAGACAAATTAAATATTGTTTGAATTTTTTTTTTATATATTTGGTGAAACTTGTTTCTTAAGCTATAAATGTTAGAAATGAGATCGAAATTACTTAGAGAAAATTGTCTTTTTCAAAAATCAACAAACTCTTCTAGAAACTCAATATATTATTGAATAAAATACTACTTTCTGATTTATATATACATATATAGTGTGAAAATATAATCCTAAACTTCTAACTTTGCGAGATTTATACTTATTGTGTATACATTGACCAAGACTAATTCATGGATGTAATATTGAGTTAAATCTCATTAATAATTTAAGATAAAAGTTTGTACAGGATGGATTAATATTTTTTTTGTCACACGAATCGAAATTCATTCATCTATTTAATTTGAGTTTTTCAATCAATATTTTCATAAATTAAATTGCTGCATACATGGCCTCTATTGCTCTGACAACGTTGAGACTCGAAGAGTCCGACAATTGTGTTTGTGGTTGTATGAATTGGGGAACGTACGTTGTCGCAATCGCAATGAAGAGCAAAAATAGTGTTGGGGGGTAAGAATAGGGTGTAGCGCATGAGTGGAAGCATTTGGTGATGGTGTTTCCGAGGATTTTAAACAAATTAGGGGTTGTGATTAAATAATGTATTTTTTTTTTAATTGTAAATTTGAGATGTGTACGGTTCGATATAACTGATTTGAAGGAGAAATATTGGGTAAATAATGTAGTTGATTTGGAAATTTTACGAACAAAATTGCCAAATTAATTTGAAATCAAACTAGGCAAACCACATTAAAATAATTTGGTTCGTTAGATTTAACGGTATAAAATACCAATTTAATGATCATAATAAAAAAAAATTGATCATTATTATTTTTGAAAGAATTTGTTTTGTGAAAGGAAAACAATTTATGCATATATGGGATATTATTACTTTAAACATTAATGCTATCATGCAATATAATTTGTATAGATAGTTCAAAATCTTAAATAGCGTCTAACTATCGGTCAAACCAAATTATATAATTTGTAAATTTCAAACCAGTCACCCAAATTTTTCATTCATCAAACTGGTGAAACCAACCAAATTATTTTGATTCAGCTGGTTTGAACCAAATCGTGGTCACCCCTACTGTAAATAATGCATTCATTTATTGAAAATGATGTAATTTTTATTAACGGATCAAATGCATCATTCACTTAATTATATATAAAATACCCAAATAATATATTTATTTAATTAAAATGATGTATTTTGTTTTAGCAAATGATATATTTAGTTTTATTTACATTTATTTGTAGCTGTATTAGGTTGATAAAATGCATTCATTGAACGTAAATGATGTGACTCCTTTATAATGTAAATGGAATACACAAATGAAACAATAATTTAATTAGTTTAGTGTATTTTTATTTAATAAATAATGTATTTAGTAAATAATATATTTTTATTTAATAAATAATGTATTAGAAATCAATAAGTAATATGAATATTATGAGATTCGCCTCACACAATTTTTGTAAAAGATAATTTCTTACAAGACCATCTCATATGTAACGCCCTACCCTCGTGCCCGAACGAGCTCACCCGAGGTCGACTGTGCTTCCTACCAATGGTTTGATCTTGCTTCTAAATTGATGGCTGATCCCAAACTAACACATGTACTTCCTAGGATTTTTCTAGAATGAATGCTAAAATAGATGATGCTAAAATAAATGATGCACTGTGCTTACATAAGTAGGTCAATCAAATCCTTTAAACACTTTTATACTTGCATTGTTTTAGAATCCATTTCATCCCATCGTAACTTCTATTAAAAATCTTACAGGACCTGCTACTTGTCCGAGCTTCTTAAGCACTAAGGATTACTACCTACTAGATTATTGCATAATAATTTAATAATTAAATGAAAATGACACCCGATTCTTTCCTCCAATAACTCAATTGCGTGGTGATCTTAATATTCAATTCATATTTTATTATGGTGGACAAAAATCTATATATTTGTGGACAAAAATGTTCCAATCATAATTGCTCAACGAATTAGCCAAATAGGTCCCATATCTTAAATAATCTATATTTGTGTACAAAGACTATAAATTGGGATTCCAAGTCTACCACAAATTGAAAAAATTGACAAAGTTGTATCAAGTCATCTATCACATTATATTTAATATATTATTCTTTTAACATATTTAAATTTTAAATAATTACATTTCGCTTGTTTCTTATTCAAAATTACACAAATAATATATCAAATTTAAACACTTTCGTTCTCTTTTAATGAATATCCCTCACGCCATTCTATTTGAGAAACATGAAAAAATGGAAAAAACAATATTTGTTCAGGAGTTATTTGATCCAGGGACTTTATTACATCTCAATTACATTTTACTCAATCCAAGTAGGATTTGTTACATCGCACGGTTTATTGGAGCCAATTAAGATTATTATACCCTCCATTTGAATTTATCCATTCCAATTACGATTATATCTCAAAATTGGTATATAATTTTTTAGTACTAAGGCTTAATTATGTTGTGAGTTAAGCGATTGCAAACATAAAAATAAATAATATAATAATTTATTCGATCTTAAGCTCTCAGTTCATTATTCAAGCCTTTTTGGTGATGATTTTACTATGGTAGAGAGAATACAAAGTATGAGACAATAATGAACATAATACAATGACGGGAAGTAGGGATATTTTATAGGTAGAGATTGTTAGATACATAAGAAAAATCTATTATGATATGGTAAAAATATTTTATATCCTAATTTATCATCAAATTGATTAATACTTATCTAGATCCTATTATGATTTGGATAAATCTCGCCAACATGGGAAACAAGATACACAAAATCTTTTTCATATTCAGTACCTCTCACAGTTCTCCAGTTTACAGACTATTAGGAATTATTGTTAGAAATTCCTTAAATATTATTTTGATGAGTCAAACATCCAACTAGAATAGAGAGTCTCTAGCTTATGATTAGTCCATGCTTGTAATGTCCTGTATAGAAATTATTTAGTTGTATTGGAGTTGATCAAGCCAATTTGGGAAGAATTTGAGCTACCAACTGATACGATCCTCGCCGGGAAGGTTTAGATCGCAGCCTAGGAACTCGGACTAACGAACTCAGACACGACACGGAAGTAAATTGAAACTGAAGATGGAAGGATCCAACACCTTTGGATTCGAAAACCTTCAAGTACCGTAGTCAAGAATAAATTCTCCTACGACCCAAGAAGCGGATTGACCTAACAACAAAGGATATATGTGAAGACACCACCAATGGATATGACTGTCCGATTGATTAGTCGAAATCGAAATCCTATGGATGAATAAGGAATTCAAAAATTTGAGCTTTCAGATTTGAAGGAGAAAACCTAACAAATTTTATTAAACTGAAAACTAAATCAAAATTGTTTCATACAAGGCCTATATATAGGCAACTCAAACCCTAAACTAATAAGGAAACTATAATTTCAAAAATAAACTATATTTCAAAAATTAACTTATTAATTCAAAAATTAAGAGAGCAAGACCTAAACATATTGGCCCAAAATAATGGAATAAAATTAAACTAAGCCCAATCACTACAAATAATTAAATTAATAATTTTTTGGCCTTCGTTTAATTCTTCAATCAACATCGATTCTTTGGAAACATTGGCAGCCCAAATGTCTTTAATTAATAAATTCAATCCATCCATCAAAGTCCTTGCTCGAGCTCTAGTCATCGGCCCACTCGGAATGTAGACTAGATCATCTCTCACAGCTGCTACTTGGGCTCCATCACCAACAAACCGAATATTGTTGATAGACACATCACCACCAGCAAGGAGTGACCAGCAACTGTTAACTAGTAAGCGTGATTCCGAAACGCAACCAAAGACATCAAACCCAAGACAAGCTCAACCTTTCAAGATCCAGACTTTAAGATTGGAGAACTTAATGTCTGTGGAATATTTAAAGTTTGTTTGTCCGAGAAAAAGATTGGAGAACTTAATGTCTGTGGAATATTTAAAGTTTGTTCGTCCGAGAAATCAACATGTAACGCCCCAATTTCATAAAAGTAAAATAATAGACAATAATTGCATTAAACGGGCATGCCACTTTTATTTTAATAAAACTTGAAAAAATAAATTAAAAATTTATTTAAAATCTTCTTCCATCATCTCCATCTCCGTCACATCACCTTGCCTTAACCTGGAAAAATGTAATAACTTGGGGTGAACGTTATTAGCTCAGTGGTGGAAATTTTATCTGAGCTATACAATTATGACAAGTATAATATACAACCCATGACTGTAAGAGAACAACTCGTCGGCTAAAATTTTTAGCATTCAGTCGGTCTGCATAAAGCATGACAAGAATAAATTAAAATGTACCACACAAAGATCCCCCTTGACTTGAACTTGCTTAGAAAGCGAAGAAATAGTTGTTAGTTCCACACGCTGCCTAAATAATATAAATAATGAGATAAATAATAATAATAATAATAATAATAATAATAATAATAATAATAAATTACATCAAATATGCCCAACCCGACTAAGAAACAAAATAAGTAGCCCAACACCGACCTAATAGATATATTTTTTAAATTATGCAGCCCAACAAGACTTAACCAACATAAAGAGTATGACATGACCCAAAAATACTCAGCCCAACATGAGTAATTAAAATGAGATGGCCCAAATCTCACTCCAAATAGACTAACACTTAAATAACATAAACCCATCATCTTTTTCCTCTCCCTCCAGGCCTGAAACAGCAACAAGAAAGCATGAGTTACTTCTCTCCCTTTTCTTTGAAAATTCTAAAGAATAAAATTAAAGATTCTTAGCTCTCCCTCTCTACCCGGATGCAATGGAGACGAAAAAAAAAAAAAAAAAAAAGAGAAGGTATTGCTACCTCTTTGGAAAAGATGAGAAAGATTGCTTTGGTGTGTTCTAAGAAATGATTTTGCATTCCTGTTTATAGGAGAGTTTGGTGAGGCGAAAAGCTTGAATTTATGTCATCTCTTAAATTTGGTGAATTAAATTGAAGATCGTGGCGATGCAAATGATTATTGGGCCACATTTGTTGGGCTAAAGAATTTAATAGCTAATGAATTTAAATAGAATTATTTGTGGGCTGAAATAAACATGGGCTAAATCAACTAGAAATTTGGATCTTAAAAATAATATTTGGGCTTATGAATAATTCTGGCTAGAGAAATAGGCTCACAAAAATAAAAGGAACACAACAAATATTTAACTCAATTAAATTATGGATAATAATTTTAGATGAAATTAAAAATAATAATAATTATTATTATAATAATAAAAGTATAAATTTAGGCGCGAATTATAAGAATATAACTTAAATAATTTGCATGCATGGAAGAACATGGCGAAGGGCCCAACATGAACCAAAATAATTGTCGACCGAAACAGAGACATGTGGCCTTCGGCGCAAAAATAGGATTTTTTTGGGCTCAAACGGTTATCCGTGTTCATCCAATCAATTTCCATCAACACCAAATGATTTTCTAATATATATAACGAATCTAGACATGATTCTAAGTATAAAAAACATCATAAGCATGGTGAAATCGAAATATATGCTCAACATTTCTAAATGAAGATAAAATCTATAAAATAATCCAAAATGATCACAACTCGATTCCTATATTATCATACGGTTTCTAATATTTAGAGAAAAATGAACACATGCAATTAAACTTGGAAGGTGAAAGAGCTAGTATGGTAGACATCATCACGGCCCAGTAATTGGTTACCACCATGGTCCTCGGTGGTGTCACGGCGGCGCAGTTAGCCTCCGCGGCTTCTGGAACTATTTTAAAATTTGTATATCTAATTAATTGAGCTTTAACCAGTTTTTCCTTTAATTTTAAAACTATTTTAAACATATATATTTTTTCTTACAAACTAATTTTCTTCAAATATATATTTGTATACACACATATAAGATAATATATATGTATTAAAGATAATACAAATCAAATACTTTATTAATAGTTTCAATTAAATGGGTCCTAAACTATGTAGTAAATGAATAACCTATACTTGGGAGACAAGTTAATAGTTATGGAAATAAACAATTGATTTTTATCAAATTAAAAATAATTAAAATCTAAATTGGAGCCAATAATAAAGTCTAAATTAATAAATAAATTATCTAACTTCTAACCAATCAATTATTAATTAAAATTGAAAATCAAATACAAAAAATATTTCTCAAATTTCTACGACCAACACTACTTAATCCTTAAAAAAATTACCGCAAGAAAATAAAATGAACTTATAAAAAAAAAAAACTCTTAAAACTCAAATGTATACTTTCACACTTTCACCACGATTGCAACAAATCTCTAAACATTATCAGCAAACCGAACTTCCGGCCTACGTCCACCATCGTAGTGGTGAGGCGGCGGCGCCACCGTTCCTCCGCCATGGCCAGCCACTTTAGCCGAAGGGGGTCGCTTATCGAGCCCGAATTCGATGTCGGCTCTCTCTCTCAAGGTGATGCGCGGTGCCTCCCTAGCCTCCAATTCCTTGGCCCCTAGGCCATGCAGTCTCTCCTCATGAGCAGCATCAGATTTCGGCGGGTGGTGGTGGGCCTGATGGTGGTTTATCCCGGCATCACGGTGGTGCCGGCGGCTGCACAGCCTTCCTAAAACACAAGAGACCACGCCTATGACGAAGATCACTGCCAATACGATGAAAACTGGACTGTAGGATCCATTAGAGTGGGTAGAATCAGGCTGTGACTTGATTGCAGGATTATAAGAAGGATATACATCTAGGGTTTGTGACATTTCCTTTTAAATAAAAAAAAATTGTAATTTTGTTTTTGTAGAGAAATCTTTGTTGCTTGAGTGGAAGAATTTATGGGTGATGAATTGAAGAAGGTGTTTTTTTTTTCTTTTTCTTTAAGTAGACAGCTAGAGATATTCTTTTCTTCCTTTTACTATAGGAGAAAAAGGTAATTTTATTCCTTTCTAAGAATATAAATTCACATATTATCACGGGCTTAAATCTAGTTCAAGTAATTGATATATTTTTATGCATATTAGCAACTTTTCTTTTTGTTTCACAATAAACAAGATTATATCCAATTGATCATGCATGCAAATTATCATAAATGATAATGAGTACTACAATGTGTGATTAGAATTTAATTTCAATATATATATATATATATATAATGTGTGTGTGTGTGAGACATGTAGATAGGTGATTATTTTACATTAGATAAATGTAGAAGACAGCCAATGTGTGATGCATGGCTCAACAAATTAAAGACATTCTTTGCTTGATTTGTCTTTATTCTTTGCTTTTAGGAAAGGCGAAACCATGTCAATGAAGGTATTTGTTATTGAAATTTAATGTATTCGAATCTTAATTTTTTTTGAGAACCTAAATGATCGAACACACTTAATTACATGTATAGATACGTGTGTTAAAAAAAATTTAGAAATAAGATATTTTTCACAAATGAATATGGTGATGAGTCAATTAGTGAAATCATATATCAAGTAAGTTATCATTGAATAAAGCTGGCGTAGGTTAAGTCCACTACATATAATTATATATAAGAAATTGAGTAGTAACTGATAAGTCAACTTTGAATTAGACGATTGGACAAAATCATTGGAGAACAAATTTGCAGTTAAGTAAGACTTAACTACAAAGATAAAGACAAAGTCATGAAGAACGACAAAAATAAGAAAAGGGATTATTTCTTTGTGGAACAAAGAAGACATATAGTTGGAATTCCTCGGATGACTAAAATAGAGATGTTCTAACGAAATATTTATCCCTCTGCAAAAGGCACATTCACCTTTTCAGCTAAGGACAACACGACCAACGACTACAAACAACTACTTTTCAAACGGGAACAGAGTTGTCTCTCTCCTATAAATAGAGTAGAACATCAGAACGAATAACATATTACGAGCTACAAATGATTCAATTTTAGGCACTCTCTGCTCTACTTATTATCGTGTTCTTAGACACGAGACCCAAGTTATCGATAGCTTGAGATTCAAAGTTCAGCTATTCTTCTAAATAATTGAATCCAAGACTGCTTCTTAGCCTGTGAGAGAAGCACAATTTCTTCAACCAACAAACAACATTCTGTAAATAACTAAACATCACACTTATCCACCCTTCAAGCCTAGTGATGTGTTCGCGATAAATCTTGTGAAGATTGAAGTCAACTAGGAGCCTAGCAAGATGTTTGTGGTAAAGGTGTTGGCCCAAGACACTAAAATAACATAATCGATGGAAAAACACGAAGGAAGAAGAGAGAAAAATATGGAAGAATTTTAGATTTTTATTTCTTATAATCAACTATTACAAAAAAACTCTATGAAACTTGACTAAATAAACTGAGTTATCTACTGTTGGGAAATTTGTCTAAGTTTCCCTCCCTCAGTAGCTACTTGTATAGATCTTAGTTTTGGTGGATCAAATCCTAAGTCCTACCAGC
>JAPKLW010000416.1:512897-543102 GCA_026898455.1 Plectranthus barbatus
GTTCTAAATTTTTCTAAGTCTTGAATCACCAGCTGACAGGTCCCAGTTAGTTGGTTAACCAGCAAGTGCAAGAAAGCGTTTACTCTTTCATTATTTCCGCTGCTAACGTGTTAAACTCTGAAAAACCGGGACCAACATCTACCCCTATTTATAAGAAAAAAAATAACTAGAATACTAAGGAAAAAATGAGATAAAATAGGACATATCTAGAAATTCCTAAATTTCCTATCCAAACTAGATTAGGAAGCCAAATCTCCTTAGATCAAGGAGTAAATCTCTACATTCTCCCCCTTACTCCTTGAGTAGTTCGAGATCCTTGACTTTGAGCAAATGCTGCATTATCACCAACTTCGGTGCTGACAATGACTTTGTAAGTGTGTTGGCCTTTTGCTTATCGAATTGAACGAACTCCACCTTGATCGGACCTCCTTTAACACATTCTCTAATGAAGTAATACTTCGTGTTGATGCACTTGCTTCGATCACATAATACTGGATTCTTCATAAGTGCAAGTGCAGATTTATTATCGACGAAGAGCTTCACTGTCTTGGGTTTCAAACCAGTCAATTTGAATAATGATGTTTTTTAGCCAAAGTTCTTGACATGTTGTTGTTGCTGCTACCTTGAACTCTGCTTCACACGTCGAAAGTGCAATTATCTTCTGCTTCTGAGAGTTCCACAAAATAAGACAATCATTGATGTAAAATACCATGCCTCATGTGCTCTTTCTATCATCCAAGTCTCCTGCAAGATCACTAGCAGAATAACTCACTATCTCTTCATCACCTCCTCATCCTCTTCGAAACACTAGACTAAAGTGCATAGTGCCTCAAAGATATTGGAGCACCTGCTTCATTGCCTTGTGATGCATCTCGGTAAATCTCTCCATTAATCTGCTGGTAACTGCAACTGCATAAGAAAGATATAGACTTGTATGAAGAAGATATCAAAGTCAACTTATGCCTCTTCGATATTTTGTCTCGTCGACTGGTTGTCCTTTGGGGTCTCTGTGGAGTTAAGCCCAACTCCATTGGTATTCTAGTGGAATTACAATCAAGTATCTTAAAATGGGTCAGCCCCTTCTAGGCATAAGTTGTCTGCTTGACCGAAAGAAGAACTCCCCCATCATCTGCTTCTTGAAGATTCCAACCTCATTTGGATCTTCACCAGCTACAATCAAATCATCTACATAAATTCCTACTATCAACCTGGTGTTAGAATCTCCCTTTGCATAAATAGATTGCTCCTGTGAGCATCCTTAGAGGCCCATTTGTTACAAATTTCGATCGAGCTTCCAATTCTAAGATCGAGGCACTTGTCGCAGGCCATACAATGTCTTCTTTAACTTCAACTCCATATGTTCTTTCCCTATGAGTTTAAACCCCTCTTGTTAAGTCACATATACCTCTTCTTCGAGCTCCCCATTCAGAAAAGCAGACTTGACATCAAGATGGTGTTCTTGCCATTCTCGATTAGTTGTCAAAGCAAGAATGACTAGAATTGTGCCCATTCAAGAGACTAGGGTGAAGACTTCCTGCAAGTCAATGCCTTGTCGTTGCACATAGCCCTTCGCAACCAAGCGAGCCTTATGCTGGATTACTTCTCCACTTGAGTTTTTTTTCAAATTGAATACCCATTTAAGCCTAATCGCCTTATGTCCAACAAGTAATGGTACGAGCGACCAAATCTCATCCCTCTCAATGGCTTTCATTTCTTTTGTAATTTATTCTTCTCATTGTGGTTGACCTACTGACTCATTGTAGCAAGACAGATCATCCGTTTCTACAAACAATGATTCCTTTAAATTCTCAGGGAGATTGACTTGAGGAGCTTCTGCCATTATACATGTCATGTCCTTGAATCGAATAGGTCCATTACTACTCCCAACATGTTCGTCTGACCATAGAGTGGGTGGACCATTGCTTTGATATACTCTTTCAGCAACTAGTTGAACTACAGAGTATTTGAGACGGTCTATTCGAATTCATCTGTAGCAACCTGCTCCCATATTGAGCCACTCTTCAATGGGGTTGTTAGAAAACCAACTTCCTCGTGATTAACCGCCTTGAAAACTTTGAAGGGCTGACCATCATCTTCAATTCGGACATTTTCGTTAACTCCTTTGTCCAGCTCGAAGAACTTTCCTTTATCACTCATATGTTTACTGGCTCTATTATCTAAGAATGATATGTGCGTAAAATGACCTATTATTCGATGTGTGTGCATGTTTGTTTTGTGTCCATTTTACACCCATATCATATGTTTTTCGTGTGTTTTTGCTTTGTTTTCGTGTTTGGTGTTATTTGTGTTGTGTAGGGTCATGATTGAGAATATTTCATCAATTTTGGCAAAGTTTTGGTGAAAAATCGACCGATCTGAGTTTCATGTGTTGAGAAGATCCACCCGGATGAAGCAAGGATGTAGCAGGGAAGAAAAGAGCTGATTATCGACCCGAACATTTCTAGGTTCGGTCGATTTTTGTCTCGGTCCGACAGAGATCGACCGAACCCTTGCCCAGATCGGTCGATTTGGGCTCTTCAGAGCTAAAAACATGTCGAACCCATTTCGGACCGGGCTATTCTTACAGAGCTATTTTGGTGGCTATTCAGTTTTAAACCATCCCGGGCGATCCGATCTCAGATGGGGCGATCTCTGGTGCTGCCAACTTATAATAAAAGGGGGAAATCACAAATGTTGAGAACTTTTGGACAAAATTAGATGGTTTCTCACCCAAATTCCACATCCCATCCATCTCCAACACCAATCCAAGGGTTTCAAAGGCAAATATACTCCAAAGTGATGAAGGATTGGAGGATTAGAGTGTAGATCAAGCACAAGCAAAGTCAATTGGGGGATAATCATTTCTTTACCTTTCTCTTGTAATGGATAGATCTTGTATTTGCTTTGTTTTGAGACAATTGAAAGGTATGTGTTTCTAAACTTCCATTGGATGTTGAATTGAGCAAAGTAGTATGAAGACTGGGTTGATTGATTAAATTTTTACTTCTCTCTTTAAGATTAAGGAATGCTAGAGCTAGATTTCATTCAATTGATGTAGGTAAGAGCCAATCCTTTGATAGTTGACACTAAGATCGCAACCAAATACGCGGATTGGTGTGTCGTGATTAGTATACCCTTATGCACGTCTCGATTTAATCCCTGTGCCGAGGAAGCGTGTAGATCGATAATTCACGTGCCTTTAGGAGTATTATAGAGTTTGATAATGTAACGGTTTAATGACTCTATTGCATCTACGGTTAATTTTCCGGTGCTAAAGGAATTGACTAATCTAGGGTGAATTGATCATCTATTGAGAGATTAAAGAGAGTTTACATCATTGCACAACCTAATTGGATCACTACCAAGTTCATTTCAATGTCCTAACTTTCTCATATTGAATATTTGTTCATCTTGTTTCTACATGCTTGTGGAGATCATTGATGTGGAAGTTTGAAGAGTGAAAAATGATGGCTGCTAGTTTCATTAATTACTTTATTACTTGTTGTTAGCATTTAGTTTAATTCAATTGCCTAGGTAGAAAAATACTACTTAACTATTGTTTGTGTTCTAGCTATTAGATTACAAATAACAACGACCACAACATATGGTGGTCTCTGCCACATCATCATATTTAAGAATAAAATATTTCATAATGGTTGGGGCCCACTTTTATTTCATTTTTATTTTGGAAGTTGAGGTCGACGGGCAACCACAACAATGTGTAGGTCCCACTTTTATTTTTTTTTAATATTTTAATTATGGACCTATAGAATATTGACATTTGTCTTCATTCTATTCATCAATTAATTTTGTATAAATGTATTATTAACATTGTTATATCTTTTAAATAATAAAATAAAAGTAAATAAAAAATATACCAGAATTTATAATTTTTTATTATCTACAAATAGAGACTAATTTTAATATATCTATTTTTTATTTTTATTTTCTATATAATTCATATCTTTCTATTATTTTCATGTTTTATGTAATATTATTTCGTTTCAAGTAGTTAGGTTGTTTTATGTAATATAGTTTTTTTCCTAGTAATATAATTTAATATGTAATCTATACCAATTTTATGTAATTAACGTGATTTTGTTTTGCCAATCGTTTTATAATTATATATATTTTTAATATAATTAAAAAGTTATATTTTTCAAATAAATGAATTATATATAGTGTGGTTGGATGGTTGAGTGGTCAATGATAAACTTTGTAAAAATATTGTGGTTGTGTTGGAGTAAGAATTGATGACGTGGAAGAGAGAGAAATTAATTAAATAATGAAAATGTTGGCTGGTCGGGTGGTTGGGCCGGTTGCTGATAAACATAGTCTTAGCATTCACATTAGTACACGGTAATCTAGTGGGCGAACGAAATAAGATCCTGGATTGATAATTAATTCTTGAATTGCATTGAGAATTCGTGTGAGTTTTTAGTGCGATCGAGTTTTTGGCGCCATTGTCTGGGAACTTTATTGAGTAGGCTACTGGATATTGGGGAAAGTGTGAAGCTTGTAGGCTAGGTGTTTGATTTTTTGTTTGTTTGGATTTTTTTATTTATTTTGTTAAATATTGTTTTGTTGTTGGTTTGTGATTGGAGCTTGTGGATTTTGTAGGTGTTGTATGATTACAAGATCCAAGGCTCGTTTGTTAGAAGAACAAAAGTTTCGACAGAGAGTTGAAGGAGTGGAGATAGAATTTTAGATGGAGAATCGACATGAAGACAAGGGGAGAATTGATAAGCATGAGAGACAACTTGAGGTGATGAGAGCTTTCATGAATGAGAGGAATGACCCAAGGAGGCCTCTCCAAAATCTCTTTAGGCCTCAAGGAGAGCATGCTACCAAAGGATTCCGATTGGGGGTCAATGCGACCCGATTTGAAATTAAGCCACAACTGGTACAAATGATACAAAACGACCAATACGGTGGCTATGCAACGGAGGATCCTAATGCCCTTATCTTGCGGTTTCTTGAGATCACCGACATCATAAAGATTAATCAAGTACCTCAAGACCATATCCGCTTGAGATTGTTCTCATTTTCTCTTTGAGACGGGGCAAGACATTAGTTCGAAGGCCTCGACAAGTCAAGCATTGCTACTTGGGAAGAGCTTTGGGAGAAGTTCTTATTCAAATTCTTTCCTCAAAGTCTTACATTGAAGAGAAGAGCCAATATTACTTCATTCGGGTAGAGGTATGATGAGCCCTTGTATGAAGCTTGGGACCGTTTCCGTGATCTACTCCGAAGATGTCCAAACCATGGCTTGTCTAGAATCCAACAAATATGTCAGTTTTACGGGGGTCTCAATTACGAGACAAAGGTGATGATGGACGCTTCTTCGGGGGGTTCTTTTTTTGACCAAGAGGAAGAAGAGGCATGGTGGACTATTGAGAAGATGGCGGAGAATAGTTACCAATGGTCCAAGGAGAGGAAAGATTATAGACCGGTGAACTCGGTAAATGAAGTGAAGGAAAGTGAAGAATTGAAGGTGCAAATAGCATTAATGCAAAAGAAGATGGATTTGTTGTCTACCTCGGGCGGAAGAAGGGATGAGATGGTGATGGTGATGGTGATGGTGAAGCAAGAGAAGATGTATCCGGAGAACGTCAACTTCGTCAATCAAAGGATGGGGTTCAATGACAACGGTGGCCCCTATAATCCACCGGGTAACATGTATTATCACCCTTCTAATCGGTTCCACCCTAATTTCTCCTATGCCAACCCTAACAATGCGTTGAATCCTCCAATGCAATTGGAGAATGGGGGGAGTAGTGGCCAAGGGAGATATATGGGAGGAGGAGGTAGTCAACATGACAACCGTGAGACTCGAAAGAATCCAAATGAAGAGATTGACAAGAAGTTTGAAAAGTATGATGGGATGTTAGTTGAGATCCAACTCCAAATTTCCTCAATAGCGAAGCAATTAAGTGGGAAACATCACGCCAGGAAGTTTTCGAGTGACACGGAGATTACCCAAAAGAAGAGTTGCAACGTTGTGAATAAAGAACGAGGGGAGGAGGAGCAAGTTTTGGTGATGACTCCAAAGGTTGGAAATATGGAAGTTGAAATAGAATCCAAGGTTGTGGATGGTGAAGAGTTTGCGAAAGATGAAGAGAAAAAAGTGAACAAGGAGAGTGAGGTGCAAGAAGAAGAATTTAAGTTCTTTGACTACATCCAAAAGGGTGATATTGAAATGCCACATCCGGAGGAAATTTAAAGGGTGCCAATGTTAGATAAGTTGATTGAAGAGGAATTGAAACCGGGTAGTGGACTTGAGGATGATGAAGTTATGGAGGATGAGTGTGAAGGAACACGCCGGTGAAGGTGGATCGTCCCCACAATCGATGTTGGATACTAAACGTACACATACATGGTTTAATTAAATTAAATCAAGGAGATCAAGAATTACCAATAGATCTTTACAGATCTGAAGATCGATTCCACTGGAGATCTTCTAGCCTGTGTCCCACGAACCACGATCGGATACCGGGTGGACAGCAATCCTCCGAATCGTAGATGCCAATCCAAAATACTAGATCTACAATGTTAGAGAGAACTAAACCCTAACCGTCGCTCAACACATGAGCTTATGAGTATGACAACAACTAGGGTTTTTCTCTCAACATAAGATCCTATTTATAGGCATCTTCTAGGGTTTCTAGTTGGGCCAGGCCAGGGATCTCTAGAAGGTATAGGATTGGGCCTCCCATAAGTCCAAACACATATATTCAGCCCAGAATATAAATTGAACTTATAACATTAATTCATTCCACTAGAGAATTAATGTTGCAACTGCCATCCTATCCCGATGTGAATCAGGGCTTCTATTTGACTTAATTAATTCCCCGTGTTTAAGATAACGCACATCCATTAATTAATTAAAAGTTCTGACAGCATTAATTAATTAATTAATATCTTAATCCTTAAGTAGTACCCGCTCAACATTATTATCGTATTGGAATAAATTCCACCTGCAGGGTTTAATACGATAAAACTTATGAACTCCTTAAGGGGATGTCATCAACCTAGATGTCCAGGACACGGTGCCCTAATGTGACTATATAAACACATACAAATAATGTTGTTACCCAAGATACGGAGTATATTGAATCATCCTTTTGATTCTCACCCATGGTAAGTCAAAGTAACAAACAATCATTTGCATATATCTAAATATCACATCTAGGGTTAAGAATTATTAAAGTCGCCGAGACCTTGGTTCTTCATAGAGTCAGAACAGAAGAACACGTCTCACCGCGATCCATTCAATGCGACACCACGCACTAGCATAAACTAATAACCAAGACTAGTTATCTCAAGTTTATACTACAACCTAAAACGATAGTTTATCCAGAACTATCTCAGTTGTGAATACGTTTTATATCTTATAAGGAACCCAACAATGCGATCTTCAGTGGGACGACGCACCCACCACATTGTCTACAATATAAGATAAGTGGATATACATGCAATCATTAGATTGCATCAATGTGATAACGTTTGTTTCAGTTATTTACAGGAGATTAAGTACATGACAAAGCTCGCTTAAAAGTTCGCTTTACTATATACTCCAACAGAGTGTTGTGAAGGTAGTAAAATGCAAGGAGAAAAGAGGATAGCAAGTAAGAAAGAGGATCCCGGAAGTTTTGTAATAAGTTGCAAGATTGGGGGAATGACAATTGTCAAAGCCTTGATGTGATTCCGGGGCAAGTGTCAACATTATATCTTGGGACTTATTCAAGGATTTGGATTTAGGTGAGTTGAAACCTACTAGCCATGTCTTCCAAATGGCTAATCATGCCATATTTTGCCCGAGGGGAGTTTTGGAGGATGTGAATGTAGAGGTTTTATGTTTTATTTTCCCGGGGGATTTCTTGGTTGTTGACATGAAGAACAAATGGGGAATCAACTTGATTTTTGGGCGACCATTCTTACACACGGCGGATGCTTTTTTCAACATGAAGAATGAGGAGCTTACCTTCCAATGCGAAGGAAAAGAAGTGGTGTTCTCATTTCCCCCTAAGGTTGTAGAATATGAGAAGGAAGGAAAGAACTTGGAGTTTGACATAGGAAAGAAAATGTGGGTTGAAAAAGGCATTGGAGTGAAGAGAGTGAATGAATGTGATGATCATAGGTTGGCTACGAGGGATGAAGCTAATGAGAGTATGATGATCCGGGGGATTATTTGGAGCAAGAACGAGGAAGGACAAAGAAATCAAGAGTCGAGGATGATCCACCCCACAGTGCAAGGAGGAAGCTTCTTTTTCCGGACGAGCATTGGCATATGGAGCAAGGTATGAGTTCCGGTTCTTCCCCTTGTGACAATGATTGAAAATGATGAGGTAAGAAGTCAAGCTAATTACTATAAAGAAGCGCTTGTTGGGAGGCAACCCAATGTTTGATTGCTTTTGGTAATTTGGTTTTTGAATAAGTGTTAGGTTGATTAGTCTAGTGAATTTTTTGGTTGTTTTGATGATTTTTGTTGAAGGATATTTGATCTAGTGATGTTTTTGCAGACTTACATTGCGTTGTTATTGAAGAATTGAGCTTTGGGGAAGTGCAACTAGAAATTGAGCTGAAATGTTGAATAAAGAATGCAGGGAAACTGAAAAACTGAGAGGAATTTTTCCCCGGACCGATTAGGATTGCCCCAACTCAGGAAGGATCGATCGAACCCTACCTTTGCTGCTGTGGGTTCGGTCAATCTCGAATGATTTTCAAAATTTATGCAGGTCAGGGCTCTGGATCGACTGAACCCTACCTTTTGCTGCTGAGGGATCGTTCGATCTGGAACGAAAATAAAAAAAGGTTCGGACAAAACCTCTGATCGACCGATCCCTGTGCAATTTTAAAAAGTGATCTAGGGCTCACTTCGCCCCATCTCGATTTCTATCGAAATTTCACTTTCCAAATTTCATCTCTTGTCTAATTACTCAAATATTGCTGATTCTTACCCTTTAATTTTGATCATGTCTAGCAAGAGAGCTCGTGGAGGTTCTTATTCATCTTCCCTTAGTCGCCCAAAGAACTTTGATG
Organism: Plectranthus barbatus; assembly: GCA_026898455.1. NCBI lineage: Eukaryota > Viridiplantae > Streptophyta > Magnoliopsida > Lamiales > Lamiaceae > Plectranthus > Plectranthus barbatus. The sequence continues at coordinate 521,940 of JAPKLW010000416.1, forward strand.
ATGAGGAGTTCGCAAGGTTCAAGAATCTTGTGGTTAAGCAAGTTGTGGGGACTAAATATCCGTGCAAGGATACATTGGAGGCATCGGAGCTCAAAGAGGATGTTTGGAACCTCTTAACTGGAATGGGGTGGTAGAAGTTGTTGACGGGAAATTGGTTGGCTTACATGAAGTTGACAAAGGAATTTATGGCCTCCGTCACATTCATGAAAGGCGCAAATAACATTCCTGTTTCTGTGAAGTTCAAGGTGAGAGGTAAGGAATTCATTTTACGAAGGCATGAGATTGATGAGATTTTTGGGTGTGATGAGGAGTCTATATTTGTGCCTGATGAAATTAATCTTGCTGCATTTTTGGAGTCTATCTCTGGGGTAAAGTCTGAGGGTACATTCCATATTAAGTCTTGCAAGGCATCATCGATTAGATATCCTGTTATTTGTTACATTCATAAGGTTGTAGGAGGGCCCATTTGTGGTAGATACGAGTCGAGCAATGTGATCTTTTCTGAGATGTATATGTTGTTTGCTATGAGTCCCTGGGTATTCAGTTGACGGGTGTTTTTGCTCTGGGATTGCCTCTCGATGCTACTTCACTAGTTGCTGGCAAGTTTTTGGTTCCTTCTCGCGATGGCGAATGCTATTATTATCGGTTTGGGGAGAAGGTAATCAAGTTGCCCTGTTCAGGGTTAACTATTGTGGATGACTTGGAGGATCACTTCAACTGGTTGTTGGATTCTGAGGACCATCTGAGCTTTGTTGGGGTTTTATCTAGTGATGGATACTTTACCTCTTTGAGGAATCTGCAGCAGAGGACTGGAGGAAGAGGAGCAGGGACGAGTACGCAGGCACCGCCACCCGTTGAGGATTGGCAGCAACATATGTTCTCGATGATGCAATGGGCTATTGACTCAGTTGAGGCTTTATCTGTTTCCGTGCAGGGTCTTGACATCTGGATGACTACTATGCTGGGGGATTTCACTGCTTACCAGGCATTTACTGCTGCCCGGTTTGAGAGCATTGATCGGTGGATGGATAAGATCCATGGGGATGTCTGAGAGTTTCATCGTCGGGTGCTCGTGTTGTACAGCCGCCACCGAGACCATCCACCACAGGACCGGGAGGAGTGATGGAGCACCGTCCACCTATTTGCAAACTTAGTCTAACTTGACTAAGTTTGAGGGGATGTGCCGATTGTCGGTTCTTCGGTTTACTCTTCTTCTCTCTTACCTCCTTATCTACTTTAGTTTCTTAGTTGTTGGATGATTTTCTCTCTTGATTCGATATGGTTGTAGAATATTTGATATTTGGATTTGGATTTGGATGAATGTTTTTATGGTGTGATCTTCTGTGGAATTATTTTGAGTTGTGCATGAGCTTATTCTTTCTATATTTTTGGTTTTGTGGATGTTGATGTATGAATGGTGGATGTTTGGTGGTGCCAGTGGAAAAATGTTCAATTTGTTTAGATGTTGGATTGTGGCATGTTGGTGGAAATGAACTATTGATTGAAATGGATTTTGCTAAATTGGTGGTGTTTGTGTTTGTGTTTAGTAGGTACCATAAGGCAAATGGAGAAGCAGTTTGATCGTGGATATTGATGGGTAATGCATTCTATCGTTTCTTTGCCATTTAGATTTGATTGCATTTTAGTTGTTTTAGGTTGTTTGTGTGTGATTGTGTGAATGATGAACCCAAACTAGGCTTGAGATATACTCATGATTAGCTAGTGAAGTTTGAAGTTTACCTTAATCTATGATAGGGCGAAATCTTTGACATCAAAGCATGTTTAGGTTAAACTTTTGAATTGCCGAGTTTTGTGTGTGGTTAATGCGTAGGACTTGATAAAAAAAACCGTGAGAATTGAGCCTTGACATTGTCATATCTTTTCAGTTGTGAGAAGCGAGTTTGAAAGCAAGAAATCTAGAACATGCATTCGTTCTCGATCTATTAGCATGAGCATGTGACTAGAGAATGATATTAGGTCATCGATTCCTAGTCCTACCTTGCACATCGGGAGTATAAGGTGTTTTTATTTGACTATTGTTCGCCTTTCATATCTTTGATCCCCGTGATTGAGCATGAATGAAGAATTTCTTTGATATAATTAGGACAAAGTTTGGGGGGAAATGAGAGTATGAGGGTGAATACAGAGTTGTGAGATTGGGATGGGAATTGTTTGGTATGGTGGTTGGTTGATATCTCATTTGATGAGGCAAGAAAATAAAGTAAATGAAAAGGTAGGTGCATATCTTATGAAAAATGAGCGCCTACACAAAAAAAATTTTGGGTTGTGTTATTGTGGAAGGAAAAAGAAAAAAAAAAGAGAAAGAAAGAAAAACAAGGAGGAGAAAAAGAAAATATTGAGAAAAGAAAAAAAAGAAAAAAAAGAAAAGAAAAAGGAAAAATGAGAAGAAGAGAATAAGCCTCGGGATTAGTGGTTCGAAGTTGATAATTGGGGGGTTCTTGGGAAATTGAGGAGTTTAGCTACTTTGGCCCAAAACCACCTACCCTTTTAGATAACCACGTTATAACCGAAACAAAGAACTTCTTGATCCAGGATCTAGCTCATTGTAGTATAGTGGTGAGAATGGATGCAAGCTTATGGAAATCGAGCTTGAAATCTCGTGCTTGTGTGAATTGTCCCTAAACACATAAGGGAGTGCGTTTCATTTCTTTTATCCAATTTTGTGAGTGGATTGAGTCTTTAGCATTAATCGTGTCACAAAGTTAGGTGATAATCTCGTTTGACTAGGGCATGCAAAGATGGATAAGATGAGCTATGAGGTATTGCACGAGGTAGAACGATTGCTTTGCTTTGTTTTGATTGAGGACAATCAAAGGTTCAAGTTTGGGGGATTATGATATGTGCGTAAAATGACCTAGTATTCGATGTGTGTGAATGCTTGTTTGTGTCCATTTTACACCCATATCATATCTTTTTCGTGTGTTTTTGCTTTGTTTTCGTGTTTGGTGTTGTGTGGGGTCATGATTGAGCATATTTCATCAATTTTGGCAAAGTTTTGGTGGAAAATTGACCGATCTGAGTTCCATGTGTTGGGAAGATCGACCCGGATGAAGCAGGGATGTAGCAGGGAAGAAATAGAGCTGATTATCGACTCGAACATTTCTGGGTTCGGTTGATTTTTGCCTCTGTCCGGCAGAGACCGACCAAACCCCTGCCTAGATCGGTCGATCTGGCTTCTTCAGAGCAAAAAATTGGTCGAACCCGTTTCAGATCGGGTGAGCCCTGCCGAGCTGTTTTGGTGGTTATTCAGTTTTAAACCATCCCGAGCTATCCGATCTCAGACGGGGTGATCTCTAGTGCTGCCAACTTATTATAAAAGGGGAAAATCGCAAATGTTGAGAACTTTTGGCAAAAATTAGACAGTTTCTCACCCAAATTCTGTAGGGATTTCAAGTGAACCGAATCACAAAATCCAACTGAAACGGATCGATTTGTGGATATTGCATACAATCATAATTCACAATAAAACCTAGCATGCTCCTATGAATTTAATTCTTCGAATTGTGGATTGAGAGATTACCGTAATTTCGTAGAGTCTGATCCGATCTTTCGCGTTTGAATATCCAACTTTAATTCAACCACGCGATTCGATTTAATCTGCGGAAACATAAATTAGAAATCTAATTTTTAAATTAAATCAAAAATAAAGAAAAACAAGAAGAAAGAATTCTGTTTTCCAGATCAGATCTTCAGGGTTGTGTCCCAATGTTGTTCAGATCTGCTACTGGTGAGGATTCCACAGATCTGTGATGTAGGCCGGAGCCAAAAAATCTCTCTTCTTTTCAGCATGTTTATTTGGGTCAGTCATGGGACCTGATCACTGTAATTTCTACAGATTAATTATAGAAATAGTGGCAAATAAATTTGTAAACCCTAAGGTTATCGATCCAGGGGAATGAAGCAACGAAAAATCCTAAGTACTAAATCAGACGTTCTTAAAATACTGGTTAGGAAAATCAGATAAAAAGTTTTGGTTGTTTTGAAAATCGCAGTATTTGCTAATGAAAATTAAACAGGAAATTGAAAAGCTTTTGAAATCAAATAAGAGAAGCACAGATTCCAGGGATATCTATCTATCAAGTATGACATCGATGAATGAATCGATTAATTCCCAATTTTAATTCCTCTTCGTAGTGAAACATCAGAAAAGTATTACTAACTTCTTTGTTGGACAATTCGTAAAGTAGATTAATTAATTACCTATCTCCGCTCGGTCTCAAGATAAATTAACTAACTCCAAAGATCTATAGATTTATTCCTACAATCAATCTCCTTCAGTTACGACAAGAAACCAGATTATATTGTGAAAATCTCTTTCGATTGAAAACTATCACAGTTACGTCTCAAGTAATCAACTAGATAATCATAAGATGTGGCCAACAAATCAAGATTATGAATAAGCACAGATTTCACAAACTACGAAGGGAAAGGGAAAATAATTCAATTAATCATAACAAGCATACATTGATAGTTCGAAACCCTAGAATCTGAGAAAGGATTTAGTTACACATATTCAAGGTAATATTCATCATAGAAAAATACAACCTGAATTGCATAAAAACTGGAATCCGGAAATCTTCCCGCAGGAACTTGTCTTCAAACATAAAACTCTAAAAACTCTAGAAATCTCTCAAAATCTGAAATCTAGAAAAAAACACGATTGGGAATGAGTGGGGCTTCTGAAAAATCGAATTTACAAAGTTATATATAGAGGTGGAGGTGTATCATATCAAATCTAGGGCTAGATATGCATTAATATCCAAATCAGATCTGGATTAGGTTTCCCGCATGCGCGTCGATCAAGGCTGTTTGGCATCGATCGCTGGACCTGGAACCTCTTCGTCGATCGACGAGGATTGGCAGCGATCGATGCGGCCTTTGCTTCCGTCGATCTGCCTTTTCGTTCGTCGAGCACTGTGCCTCGTCTGCGCGGTCTCACGGTTTTGGCCATAACTTCCTCTTACGAACTCCGATTGACCCGATTCCAGTTGCGTTGGAGAGCTAACTAAAAGAATCATCCATTGCCATGCACTAACAGCTCAAATTCCTCTTGTGAAAGAACTCTTCATTGCTACTCTTACACATCACTGCTTCCGGAACGGTTTTCTCGTGAGTTTAGGCCTAAATACCTGCATACACATCAAAATACACCTAAAACCACCTAATATTGACATCACGCATAAAATATATATATAAACTTAATAAAACTACATAAAATAGTATAAAAACAATATAGATAAGTGAGTGAAATAATGAGCTTATCAGGACCTAATGCAAATAATAAAGTGGACCTATAATTAATTAATTCCCATGTCCACAACACATGACACAATTAATTAATTAATATTAATTCTTTTTCACCACAGAATTAATACTGACCTACCCCTTTATTACCACGTAATGAGAACGGGCTGCATTAATTGAGAATCCCCATATTTAAGGTTACCGGACATTCAGTAATTAATTGGAGCTTCTGACAAGCTCTAACTACAATTAATTAATATCTTATTATTCCTGAGTAGTACCACTCAATCCTTATCACTCGTGCCTTAACTTAATCAGCCTGCAGGACTTTGGCACGATGAATGTCATTGAGCTCCTCAGGGAATGTCCCCATCCTATTACTCGAATATGGTTACCTAAATCCAGTCTCAGGCGGTACTACACGAACTGCTGTTACCCAAGATACGGATATACGAGCACGTTGCTCAGGCTCTCCACCATGGCAAGTCAAAGAAACAGTCAACCCGTGCAAACCCCTGAACCTTCGTTAGGGTTTGGTCTCAATCAATATCGAGATCTTGTATTTGCTGATGTTAGACAGACGAATACATCTTACTGCGGTCCATCAATACGCCACCCCTGCGTACCAGCATGTCAAGTAACCAAGACAGACTACTTATTCTGACAATGCCGCAGCCATCCGGACAGACGTATCCTCATACGCTTTCTCGGCTGTGATCAGGTTTATGTCTCACTAGGTCAAGTGATCATACTGTCTTCTGCGATCTACTACACGCCGTATGATCATCCCTATCGGTGAGACAAGAGGATAACATTGTTACATACATGTAAGATTGTTTTACAGATAGGAGAAATAAACCGTTGTATACTCATTATAATACATGCTTTCAGTATACAAAACCCATCAATATCCCACTTATACTCAAAGCAAAACTAAGCTATTACAATGTATACAGTCCGTCTACCTGGCCTGCTATCTCTTTAACCACTGTCAGTGGTCGGCATCCTCCTCAGACCCAGCTCACGAATATGTTTTTCGTAAACTTTATGTGGCAAGCTCTTTGTAAATGGATCAACAAGGTTGTCCTTAGTGTCAATCTTCTTGATCAGCACATCACCTCTCGATACGATCTCTCGTATGATATGGTACTTTCTCTCTATGTTTTGCTTGCCCTGTGAGACCGCGGTTCCTTTTGAGTTAGCCACTGCACCAGAGGATGTGCTTTACCGCAGTCCAATGCACCTGTCCAGTGGTAGACTGATATCTTGCTACCATGCCAACGGCATAACAGATATCTAGCCTGGTACACAGCTTCGCATACATGAGGCTACCCACCGCCGAAGCGTATGGTACAAGACTCATCTCATCTTTCTCCCGCTGTGTCTCAGGACACTGCCCACTAGAAAGATGAACGCCATGTCTGAAAGGTAGCAAACCATTCTTGGCGAGTTGCATGCTGAACCGGGCTATCACAGTATCCACATAGGATGCCTGAGATAAGCTCAACATAGTTCTCTTACGATCTCGTAAGACATTAATCCCAAGAATGTAGCCAGCTTCTCCCAAATCCTTCATTTGGAACTGTTTCGGATAACCAAACCTTGATTTCCGACATCACTCCCTCGTTGTTTCCAAATAGGAGTATGTCATCAACGTATAGTGCAAGGAAAACCACGCTCCCACTGACACAAAGTCGGTAAACACAACTTCCGTTTTCTAACTGTGCAAATCCATTGGATTTAATCACATCGTTGAAACATAAGTTCCACGATCTCGAAGCTTGCTTAAGCCCTTACAAGGACTTCCTAAGCTTCCAAACAAGATGTTCTTCGCCCTTGCGTATGTAATCCTAGGGTTGCTGCATATAGATGTCCCTACCTTCTTCAAGGTAACTGTTTATAAAAGCGGTTTTGACATCCATTTGCCAGATCTCGAGGTTCATATGTGCAGCTATGGCAAGGAGTATCCGGATGGATTTGAGCATGGATACGGGTGAAAAGGTTTCGTCATAGTTAATGCCCTCTTTCTGACTATAACCCTTTGCCATCAGCCTGGCTTTAAAAGCCGTGATCTTTCCATCCGCCCCTTTCTTTCTCTTGTATACCCATTTGCACCCTATGGCCCTAAAGCCATCCCGCAAATCAGTTTTCTGGTATACATCCATAGCAGTTATAGATTTAATTTCGGAATCCATGGCGACACGCCATTTTTCAACATCCTTGTCCTGCACTGCCTCTTTGTAAGTCAGTGGGTCAGAGTCCTCATGTCCGTCTTCCGGGCTCAAGTCCGAAGACTGACCCACGAACATGTACCTTTCTGGCTGGAAAATAACTCTCCCACTACGACGAGGCATCGGTGCCGTGTCAGTAGTAGGTGCAGTAACTTGTGGTTCTACACCTTGCACTGAAGAACGTGTCTGTGGTGCTGAACCTCTCACAGGTGCACCCACATCTACACATTCCCCTTCCCTTGGTATCGCAATCTTGTTTTCAATTTCTTGAAGTACGATATCACTTTTCGACTTGTGATTATTCACATACTCGTCCTCCAAGAATCTAGCGTTGGTGCTAACAACGACTCTCTGACTCTCAGGACAATAAAAGTAACTACCTTTTGTTTACCTGGGATACCCTATGAACAACATTACTTTTGACCTGATTTCTAACTTATCAGGTTCCTTCGACAGTACGTGTGCCAGACAGCCCCATACTCTAAACTTGCACAAACTCAGTTTGCGACCAAGGAAGAGCTCAGAAGGCATCTTAGGAATAGATTTAGAAGGCACCACATTTAACACGTAAGCTGCTGTTTCCAATGCACAACCCCAAAACGAAATTGGTAAGTTTGCATAACTCATCATTGATCTCACCATCTCTAGAAGAGTCCTATTTCTTCTTTCAGCGACACCATTTTGCTGGGGAGTACCCGGTGCAGCCCACTGGGATGTAATCCCGTTATCTGACAAATACTGCAGGAACTCGTTACTGAGGTATTTGCCATCGCGGTCAGATCGCAACGACTTGATCGTTTTCCTGACCTTCTTTTCTACCTCAGCCTTGAACTCTTTGAATTTCTCAAAGCATTCAGACTTGTAGCGAAGCAGGTAAATGTATCCGTACCTTGAGTAGTCGTCAATGAAATTGACAAAGTACTCGTACCCTCCACGAGCCTGCGTGGACATCGGTCCACGTAAGTCAGAATGGATTAATTCCAACACTTCCTATGCTCGAGACTGACTAGCCTTGAAAGGCCTAGTTGACATCTTGCCCTCGATGCAGGATTCACAGACTTGATAAGGTACAGCCCGGACTAAGTCCAATGTACCGTCATCTGCAAGTCGCTGAATCCGCTTCAAGCTGATGTGACCCAGTCTCAAGTGCCAGAGATATGTAAGATCCTCATCAGCAGAAGTAAGTTTTCTCTTTCTAGGATTGTCAATTACGGACGAGTTACATGCAATACTTGCGAAAGACTTATGATTACATTTAATAACATAGAGAGAATTATTCAGCATCCCATGACAGATAACACCATTATTACCAATGATAGAAACACTACTATAAAAAATAACTGAATATCCATCAACATAAAGTTTGGAAACTGAAATAAGGTTCCGCCGAAATTCCGGCACGTACAAAACATCTCTCAAAGTTAAAACTGAATCATCAAAGTACAAGGTGAAATCTCCAATGGCGGCTGCACTCACTTGTGCTGCGTTTCCCATTGAGATGGTAACCTCGTCATTCTTCAGTACCCTCCTCGGTGTGAACCCCTGCAAAATGTAACAAACATGATCAGTAGCTCCACTATCCACTACCCACGAATGAGTAGAAACCAATGCTAAACATGTTTCTGTTACAAATGCAAATGACGTATGTTGGGAAAATATTCCTAAACTCTCCTTAGGATCACATTTGTAAAAGGTTTTGTTGGATCAAACCTTAGTAGGCGGTCGATCATTGCTTAACCTTAGCATAGCTTAACAACTCTTGTAATGTCTTGTATAGGGTGAATATTGAGCTGTAATAGAGTAGGTTGCTTGAGGAACTCTCAGCAAACATCAGAGAATGCTAAAGAGGAAGAAAGCTAGTGATAGCAGAATGCTGAGGAGTCAGCATTTGCTAACACATCACAGATTGCTAAGGGCGTTAGCGATCCGAAGTCAAAGGTTGCAAAAGAGCATTTGCTGCGCAGACAAACATCTAGTCCAGCAAGTATGCTAAAAGATATCCAGCAGCCCGTTTCAGAAAAGCTCAGCAAATCAAATCTCAACGACTGCTACACCGTCATTCTGACCAACACGCGAAGACTAGATCTGTTAGAAGTAGGTCGGAAAAGCCTGTACGGAGACAAAAAAGTTGGTGAAAAGCTACCTGCAATTAAATGAAAGATCCATTATGTCTAAACGAAAATGCCGACTCGAGTTTCGAATCTCCAACTATAAAAGGCAAGTCAAAGGAAGATACAAAAAGTTGCTCACACTCTTACACAAATATATATTCGAAAGATTCCAAAAAAGCTCAAGAGCAGTTATGTTGAAAGGCATATCACAGAGACATCGAAAAGCCTTCAACAACTTCAGTGTCTCATTGTACGTCTGACACTCATTTGAGAGATTCTTGAATTGATTCAAGAATCTTCAATTATTAGGATTGCTTTCTTTATAGAAACTATCCAGCAGTCAATTTCTTGAAAATGAATTGATTAGGACGGGCACTGAAGCCGCAAAAGAAGGACAGTTCGGAAGGAACTTTAAACACTTCCAAAGCTAGTAAAAGCGAGTTTTACGAAGGTGCGCCCTTGACTCAGCCGGAGCCACACCTGAGAAGTTCGGAGTATCGGAAGATAGCCGTGAAGTAGCCAGACCTTACGTCGGCTGCCTGCTTTACTGGAAAGGCAACTCTTTGTACACCGTATACTTTCTTAGTGAAATTCTTAGCGATACGGCTAAGGAGTGGACGTAGATCATTTGATCGAACCACTATAAACCTTGTGTTCTCTTTCTGATTAATGTTTTATTATTTATCGTGCGACTGTGATTTAAAACCTAGCAACGGAGTTGCTAGTGTATAACTGCAAGAAGGAACGTAAGTAAACTTGAACAAAACCCTATTTGGAAATAACCTAAATACAAGTATACGCTATATTATTCCGCTGCATTTCGTGTTTATACTTTATCGCTACCACGACTACTCTGATCTCATGGACCAACAAGTGGTATCAGAGCAGGAGGTTGAAAAACCGACTGCTTCTGAGTCGCTTATGACCTAGATCCTAGTTTTCCTTGCGTTGCTTGTATCTGTATCTTACATAGCTCAGGTAAAGGCGAAGATAATCAAAATAACGAACCACGCTCTTTCAAAGTACAACAAGGATGGATTTGAAACCTGGAAGAAGAAGGCCATGATCCAGTTGCAGAGCATACATCCAGAAATGAGGGACATTCTCACGGTTGGTCCTATAGAGATCCTGAAGGTTAACACTGCACCACCTGGACCTGCTGATGGTCCACCCAGACCTGAGATGGTGAAGAAACCCTACGTGGAATGGACTCTTGAAGACAAAAAGAGAGGCCAACTGGAATTTGTCGCCATAAAATTAATCATGGATTGTCTACCTCCCTTGATGTATGACAAAGCTCTAGACTATAACACAACAAAAGAGATGTGGGCGTACGTCTGTGAAGTTTCTCAGGAGACGGAATAAATGAAGCAAAATAAGCTACAAGTAGCTGTGGACAAATACGAATCCTTCGCTATGGTTCCTGGTGAAACCATTCAGCTGATGGAAGAAAGATTCAACACTATCATAGGAGAACTGAAAAATGTCGGCAAGACATATGACAAAGGGGAAATGAATAACAAGATTATATCCAAGCTTTACCCCAGAAGTGATTGGCTTGTCAAGATGACAAGCTTGAGTGAAAAGGATCTTAGCAATATGTCTACCGCTGAAGTTTTCTCTCAATTAAAGGCGCATGAATTTATTATTCAGCAGTCGAAGAAGAACGAAGCTGCTATAGTACATCCTAATGCAACAAGTACTGGAACTCAAGAAGACGTAGCATACTTTGTCAAAAAGGACGGAAACAAATAGAAATCTCCTAGGAAACCGTTCCATAACCAGTAGAGATCAACACCAGCAACATCGACAAAGGAGACTTCCTCAACTTCTAACTCAAATAGTGAAGATCAAAAGATAAATGAGTTGGAGGAGCAGAAGAAGAAGATACAGAAAATGATTCTGGAAGCAAAGGCCGAAAAGGAGGAAAAGGCAACCTCGATGCAGCACCCTACTGAGAAAAAGACAAGGACATGTTTTGAATGCAAATCTCCTGATTACCTGAAGCATGACTGTCCAAAGGTGAGTCCTGAAGAAAGAGAACGTTTGCGGCAAAGATTTGAAAGACGAGCAGTTCGAGCTGTGACAAAGGCGCTGCTGACACGGACAGAAGTCCCAGATATTCCTGACAACGAAGAGGAATATTACCCTACTGACGAGGAAGATGAAGCCTTGATGGTTTTCATGGTAAGAATCGTTGAGGATGGTGAACCATCTGCTGATGCTGAGCAACCTTTTGAATCGGCCCTAGCAGTCGACAATCAAGAGGTAACATCTATAGCTAACATTTCATGCTCAACACACACATTTGAATAAGAGGATTCCTTCTTGGATTCCGAGGAAGATTATCTTACCAAGCTTTCTTTAGAACTTTCAAAGGTATACACCTTGAAAAATACTATCGTAGAAGATAATTCTTCACTCAAACAGAAAGTCATAAGTCTGACCGACGAAATAGAAAGACTAAGGTCCGATAGTAAGAAGCTATCAAGACTTAGAACTGAATTTTCTGATCTCTCTGAAAATTTCAAAAATCTTGAAAAAGAAAATCTGATTTTGAAAAATAAAGCCAATGAGAAGTGTGTCTACGCGTATATGACTAGTCAGGATATCTTGAATAACCTGATAAGCCAACAGAGACATCACGGTGACGGATCTGGAATTGGGCACAGTTGTCTTGATGAAGATGAAACTTCGAGGCAAAAGAGAAATATCACCTTTGTTTTTGCCGGAAAAATATTTGGTGATGGCAAAGAGAAGCATACATTAGTTGCTGAATCATCAAATGCTAGGACAGATGCTAAGCAGATCGCTCAGCAGAATATCAAACAGCCTGCTGGACCCAAGCAGAGTGTCAAACACTATGCTAGACCTCAGCAAAAGGTCAAGCAGAATGTGATATTTCAGCAGAGTACCACAAGAGATGCTGGATCTCAGCAAAGTTCTTATCATAGGTCTGCTAAGCAGAACTATTCTGCAAATTCAAGGACAAAGGCTGAGCATCATGTTTCAAATGCTAGGAAGCCAAATCCTATCCTTACTCGGGGAAGACAAATTGAATATCATTCAGTGAAACCCCAATACCATCATTACACTCCACATAGGAGAAACACCTATGTGAGGCCCGAGTCCAGATACGTGTATCACCAAAGGACGATGAAGGCGAAGAAGCACAACACACAACCACATGCATACACACATCAAAAGGTTGAGAAGGTTGACAAAAAGGATCTCAAGGAGAAAATCTTGAAGATTACCAAAATGTGGGTTCCGAAAGGAACAATGACTCAAGCTAACCCTTCAGGACCCGACGCGAAACGGGGACCTATATCAACCTAATTGTTTTTGCAGGATCAGGATTCAAGTGCAAAGACATCAGGCATGTCAAATGAGTGGATCCTAGATAGTGGTTGTTCGGCGCACATGACGGGAGACGAAGAAATTTTCTCAGATATTCAAAATCATATGGTCCATCTGTCGTGTTCGGAGATAACAGTAAAGGCAGAGTACTTGGCAGAGGATGTATAGAGCGCAATGGACTAAGGATTGTCAATGTTGCTCTCGTATCCAACCTCAAGCATAATCTGCTAAGCATAAGTCAACTATGCAAAAACGGCTACACAGTATCTTTCATTCATTCAGGTTGTTCTATAGCTGACAATGTTATGAGGAATCTGGAAAGGTGGTCTTTATGTTATCGATTGGAAAAGTGGCCAACAACATTCATGCTTTTTAGCCCTGAGCAAAGAAGAAACCACATGGCTATGGCACAAAAGGTTAAATCATTTGAATTTCAAAACTATTAACCATATTGCCAGAAATGAGCTTGTCGCAGTTCTACCTGATGATGTCACATTTCGTAAGGAAGGCGTATGCAAAGCCTGTCAACAAGGGAAGTAGACCAAAGCTTCGTTTCGTTCCAACCCAGAGAAGAATACCTCAAGCAGGATTCTTGAATTATTGCACATGGACCTATTTGGACCAGTCACTCCACCCTCTGTAAGTAGAAAGATATATACTCTTCTGGTAGTTGATGACTATTCTAGGTACACACGGGTTCACTGCTTAAAGCCAAAGATGAGGTTAAGATCATTCTACCTGAGTTAATTCTCAAGGAGCAAAACAGTAAACAGGTTACTGTGAAGAGGATCCGATCTGACAATGGAACCGAATTTCGCAATGGAATCCTCTTGGATTTCTGCGCAGAAGCTGGTATAAATCATGAAAGGTCCACTGCTAGGACTCCTTAGCAGAATGGTCTAGCAGAGAGGAGGAATCGGACGCTGAAAGAAGCAGTGCGATCTATGCTAGCCGACGCTGATCTACCTGCTAAGTATTGGGGAGAAGCGATGATGATGGCCTGCTACACGCAGAATAGAAGTTCCATTACTGACTGATTCAACAAGACTCCTTACGAAGTATATAACGGTCGTAAGCCTAATTTAGATTATCTACGTGCTTTTGGTGTGACATATTATATCCATAACAACGGAAAGTCAAAACTTAACACTTTTTCACCTAAGTCAGATGAGGGTGTACTTCTGGGATATGGTCACCCCACTCACAAGGGTTATAGAGTGTTAAACAAGACTACTGGAATTGTGGAAATAACACGCAATGTTATTTTTGATGAATCTACTTTAGTGCGCAGAGCTATAAAAGAGACGAAGGTTGACAATCATGAGACTAATGATGTCAATGGTCAATCGATTCTGAATTCTTTCAAAAACTTATGAATTGACCCGACTAAGTCTATGTGTGATTTCAATCCAATCCAGATACATTCAGCAGATGATCAAACTGTTGACCAGGCCAGTGATGCTAACGATCATGCTGAGGCCAATTCCCAAAAAGATATATTTGACCCGCTTGATGACTCAGATGAGGAGATTTCAAATTCTCCATCTGTTGCTGAAGGAGTAGGTGCTACTGAAGATCTTGGCAGAGGAGCTGCTAAGATACCAGCTGCTGAAGTACCTGCTGAAGAAGAAGCTCCTAACCATGAAGTTCCTGTAGCAGAAGCCCCGGTTGCTGAAGGAATTCCTGCTGCTGAAGAGCAAATTGCTGACATTCCAGATGCTGAGGATCAAGCGAATGATGAAGAGAACGTCAATAATCGAGAAGGATAAGGAAATACTGGAGAACCTATCAGACCAGCATGGTTGCGTGCTCATTCTCTAGAAGATGTTCTCGGAGATATTAATGATCCTATTCTGACAAGACAAGGGTCCGCAATGTTTTCTTGCTACCTATCTAGTGAGGAACCAACTAAGGTTGAGGATGCTCTTCACGATCCAGACTGGGTGAACGCTATGCAAGAGGAGCTTGCTGAATTCACTCGCAATCACGTATGGGATCTGGTAGATAGACCAGAACATCATAATGTTATTGGCACCAAATGGGTGTTCAAGAATCAGAAAAACGAATCAGGCGTAGTGGTGAGAAATAAAGCACGTCTTGTAGCCAAAGGTTATAAACAGTGCGAGGGCATTGACTACGACGAGACATTTACTCCAGTAGCTAGATTGGAAGCAATAAGGTTGTTTCTTGCATATAATGCACATCAGGAATTCTCGGTCATGCAAATGGACATCAAAAGTGCATTCCTAAATGGCGAGCTCAAAGTAGAAGTCTATGTTGAGCAACCCCCAGGATTTGAGAATGAAAACCAAGTCTATAAGCTAAGGAAAGCTTTGTATGGCTTGAATCAAGCGCCACGAGCATGGTATGGAACTTTTTCTAAGTTTCTGCTCGACAATGGATTCAAGAAGGGGAGGATTGATCAAACTCTCTTTCGTATTAAGGACAAAGGATGCATTCTACTTGTGCAAATTTATGTTGATGATATTATTTTTGGCTCAAAGAATCAAGATCTCTGCGATAAATTCTCCAAGCTAATGATGAGTAACTTTCAAATGAGTATGATGGGAAAGTTGTCCTACTTCCTTGGACTTCAAGTTCAACAATCCAACGAAGGGATCTTCATTCACCAAAGGAAATACACGCGGGATCTGATTGCAAAGTATTGTCCAGAGAGAACCAAGAGCTTGAGGATTCCCATCCGCAATTCATGTATAGCAGCTCTTGAGAAAGAAGGAGAAGCAGTGAATCCTACTTTATATCGAGGGATCATCGGATCTTTGCTATATCTTACAGCTAGCACACCAGATATCTCATATGATGTGGGACTATGTGCTAGATATCAATCAAATCCTAACAAAACACATCTAGACACAGCAAGGCGAATCGTCAGATATTTGAAGTGCACAGAAGGCTTAAGAATTTGGTATCCAAGAGCCGACAATCTAGCTCTGAGTGGTTACTCAGATTCTGATTTTGGAGGATGAAAAATTGATAGGAAAAGCACCAGCGGCACATGTCAATTCCTTGGACATAAGTTGATCAGCTGGTTCAGCAAAAAGCAGCATTCGGTAGCAACATCAACCACCGAAGCAGAGTATGTAGCGGCTGCTAGCTGTTGTCAGCAAATTTTGTAGATTCGACAACAACTTCAGGATTATGATATTTCTCCTGAATGTGTACCAATCTACTGCGATAACAACAGTGCTATGTGCATCACAAAGAATCCAGTGCATCATTCCAGAACCAAGCATATTGACATCCGACACCACTTTATTCGTGATCATCAGGAAAAAAAGGATATTGATATTCAACGTATATGCACGGAGGATCAAATAGCAGACATCTTTACTAAACCTCTAGCAGAAACAAGATTCAAAGAATTATGCATCAAATTACGTCTGATGGAATTAGACGTTGCTGCGGATGAATGAGATGCTATTCTCATTCTTTCTGGTTTTCGTGATTTTTAATCTTACATCTCAGCATATGATGAAGGTCTCTGCTAAATGAAGTCTGCTAGGATGATAGCAAACGTCAAATACACTGCTAAGCAGTCAGCAGACTGATTGTGTCTGCTCAGCAGAATATATGAGGATGAAGATCAAATTCTATCTTTCGTCTTGAGGACATATGTCAAAGATCATTCTTTTGATATGATAAAGTTAGGAAAATTTTCATTTCTAAAGGATGGACATGCATTGCAAAAGGACTTCATTTCATCTTAAAGAGAGGGCTATTACATCATAAGTCAAAAATCAACAAAAGCCTACTATAGAATTCATATTCTTCAGAAAGGAGAAACAGGCTTGTAGGGATAGAAATCGGCTGCCTGGAGATTAGATGGTCCTTCAACAATCTCCGGAAAACTTTTTTCCATCAACCAGTTGAGTTGCATTCCATTCCGAAGTGGCATGAAAGGGTAAAGTTTGACGCTTTCCCAGACATTCTTGAAGAAGAAATTGGCCCAGTCTACAGAGGCAACATCGTCAATAGCCATCATTACCTGCCATATATCCCTTGAAAAATGAAAGTCGTAAGGCTCCTCTCCAAGCAGAATACCATGGGCAATGCGGAACATCACCCAATATGAGGTCTGAAGACCAGAGGCTGGAACATTCGGGCTGAACTCAAAGCGGGGAGAATGACGCCATCTCTCCCATGACTGCCATTCTGGAGCCACCTCTGCTCCAAGATAGTCCTGCATGGACAGCGGACCTTGAGGAAGGCCAAAATCCTCAGAAAAGGTGTCGGGGGTCCAACAGACGAGCTTACCATGGAACACCCCGTAAATCGCATTCTGCTCAGCACGACAATCACCAAGGAAATCCCGGAGAATTTCTTCCTGGAAATGATGAGGGGTAGCACATGCAAACTGTGAGAGACCTCCCCACTGCAATGTGGCCATGACTTTCTCAGCCACATCATAATCCTCCTCATAGTACCCACACAGACCGGACTCATCAAGAATTATGTTGCGCCTGATCTCTAAGGTCCTTGATGGAGAAACCATCAGTGGAGAAGGAAGTTTGCTTTTTCTTTTTGGAAGGAAAGGTTGCGATTATGGAATTAGGTAAGGAAGAAAGTTGTGATGTTTGGATAATCTTAAACGAGAGTATTTATAGAGAAATTACTAATCATGACGAAGAAAAAATCTATCGGAAGATCACAATGATTCGTATCTCGGAATACGAAACGTCGCGAGTAAGGGAATCGACGTGTATGCATGGGAGTCAAATCATTTCAGCAGTAACTCATAATGGTCATTGAGAGGCTCGAGGCTCTCATCATTATTTTTTTGTAGAGTCACAACAGAGCCTCAGCAGAGCTTCGAAAGATGCTGACGAATCATGTGGAAGGTTAGCACATTCTTTTATAAATATTGGTGTTGAGACTCATTATCACCTATTAGCATCCTTGGACGCCTGCTAGATCAGAAGCATTAGCATATTCGAAATTGAGACGGGATGACTCTAAATTCAAACTTGATGGGACCCGATAAGGCGCATTTAATGTACGCAAACGGCTGCATCAACTGAGGAGACGCCACGTCAAACGCACTCGAGTGTTTCTCAGAGCATGGGAAGCCATATGGAAAGACACGTTCATTCTGAACTGTTGATCTAACCCATCGCAGATCTTCCCTCAACCGTTAGATCTCACATTCAAAATATTAACCCTATTTTGCTCTAATCACTGTTCACTTCCATTCATTCTTTTCTTTCGAAACCCAGAGCAAAAATTCCCAATTTCAAAATTTCAAAATTCTTCGAGAATACTCACAGTTCCTTTCCTAAGACATGGCCTCCAACCCCAAATCTTCATCATCCCAGAAACCTACTTTCCATAAACATCATCCGGAAACCAATGAACCCCCTCTCTTCAATCTTCCACCAAATTCTGAAGAACCCTTGCATGCGCGTCATGCACCAGGTTTTACTGGCATTTTAAAGAAGGAAGATATTGATGATTCAATAACATATGGTTAACTGGTTATGATGGCTCGGAAGAAAGAGCAGACCGGTCACTCAAAGGAGCAAAGGCGTTTAGCTCAAATCATGAAGGATCGCATTTTGTATAAATGTCTTGCTGCTGAACATATCCCAGATTGGATAATGGATATCCTCGACAGCGAACAGGTAATTCAGTACTTATCCGCTCAACCCATGCATTTTCATCCGCATATGGTTTCTGAGTTCTATGCCAGAGCAGTCATGAGTAAGGATGTAAAATCCATTAAAACTTGTGTTTATGGAAGCATCATTGAAGTGAATGCCGACGTTCTTGCTAAGATTTTTGGTCTTCGGAATAAGGGGGAACGTATATCTCAATACAAAGTAATAGATTATGATGAGATGGAAAGGCGTTGGAATATGTGGAAAAAGCCTGAGAAAATGAAGGATAGAAAAGGTCAACTCATTTCATTCAAGGCTGCCACCCCCATTAACGCTCTAAAGGATGAGTTTAAAACTCTTGCTGAATTGGTAATCAAGATGTTTCAATGCGATGCTCGATCATATTCCGAGCTCTCTGCTAAGAAATATGCAGTGATGATGGCTCTCATGGACAGAGTGAAGGGCAATTGGGCAGAGTTTTTCTTCGAACGATGGGCAGAGCACGCCAAGAAGAATGATCACATGTCTGTAGATGAAACATTCTCATCGAATGTTAACTTTGGATTGAAAATAAGCAAATTTCTGGAGGTAGTCATGCACCCCAAGAAGATTGATCAAGGTGTGCAGTTACTTCCCACTGATTTCATTCTTGTAACAGGGAAGGAAGCCAACCCTCTTGACTTCAAGAAACCAAAGAAGTTGACCGGCAAGTCCAATGTCGATAAGGATAAGCCTACTTCTGATGAGGAAGTAGACGAACGCTCCTTAGGACAATAAGTGCTGCGGACAGCGTCACCTGTCACTGCTGAAGAAATAGCAGTACTGACTAAGAATGCTGAAACAGAGCAGTGCTTTCAGCAACTTGAGGACATTGTAACCCTCGGTGATATGCCTACCGAAAGGATAGAGGAAATTATGGATAAAAAGGCAGCAGAACAACCATCACTTGTGATTTGTCAACTTGCTGTTCCAATTTCATCTGAATAACAAATAGGCGTTGTGCCAACCAAAAAAAGGAGATCTACTCGTCCACGACTATTCAAAACTGCTGAACTTCAGGAAATCGAAGAAGCCAAGAAGAAAGCAGCTGCTGATCAAGCTGCTGCTGCTGCTGAAAAGGAGGTTGACCCACCCTTGTCCTCCAAAAGCTTTGAGGATCGTGTCAAAGGAGTACTTGAAACTAATAGGAAGCGTGCTGATGCAAAGAAAGCACATGAAACTAAAGAATACATGAAAGAGATGGAAAGAATTACATTCGAAGGAAGAGATCTGAATTTCGAACTGGTAAAGCAATCTCACTACGAGCGAGAGGCTCAAAAGAAGATTGCTAGTGCAACATCAAATGAGGAAGCTGCTGAAGAATTAAGCAGAGCAGCAAAGAAAGGCAAGACAACAGTAGACTCTACTCAGAAATGGAAAGAGGTGGAAATTCTTGTTGAAGTTACTAAGTGCTTAAATTACACCTGAAGAAGACGACATGTCTGATGAAGAGCTAGATAAGATGATCCACTCTGGAGCCTTCAATACTAAGGAACACTCCAAAGGCACACAGGTTCAGATTCACGAACCAACCGATGAACCCAATCAAAGGGATAGTTCAGAGGAGGACGTACCACATAAAGCAACAGATGATATACCTCCCAGAGATAAGGATGCAGGGTCGTCAGGAACCGCAAAGGAGATCAAAGATACCAACATGTCTGCTAAAGAAAATATTGTTGGGTCTGAAAAGGAACCGTCTACTGAAGACATGGCTCATACAAATGCTGAAGAATCTACTATAGCTGAAGTAATTATGGTGGACACAGCTGAAGAGGTCCATGTTGCTGAGGAGCCAACAGCCACTGCTGATAATGTCGATCAAGCAGATGATACAATGGAACAAGAAGTCTCCTCTGCTGGACTTATGAATGAGTCCACCTGTTCATCAAAATCTGATTCTGAGGGGGAATCTATTGAGGTATTTGACGCCAAAACTCTTAGAAAATATCCCACCTTAAAGAATGAACAATTGAGGATCCCATTTCATGGATTACCTGGAAAACTCTTTCACTCAAGAAGAGTAGCTCAATGGTGCGCATCTGTCTCGCTTGAGGATAATTTGAATGCTGATATCCGAGATTGGAGTGATGAGATCTTAACATTTGTGGATCAAGAGGTCAATAGGGACATTACCGGGGTCTTCTATATTGAAATTGATGAAGGAACAGACGAAGGCAAGGCACTTGGTAAACAATTCAGGCGATGGAAAACGTATGATTACATTATGCATGAACTTTGCTTTGAAGAAAGGATGATTACCATTGCCAGAAAAGGTCTCAACTTTTGGCGTTTAGAAGAATCTTGGGCAAATGAATGGATGGATCAGCCCTCCTGCACAAAACAGTACACCGATCAACAGGTGATTGCAAGATTGAAAGCCATCCGTGCCCACAGAAAATTTTCTGCTTCCCAGTCGCTGCCCCCATCAATGTTTGCTCCGGATGAGAAGTCTGTAGCACATATACAGTTAACCAAACGAGAAGTTGCGAGTTCGAAGCCTAGAACTAGCCGCTCTTGAACAGGCGAAGGAAGAAGAGGC
>JAPKLW010000417.1:0-167234 GCA_026898455.1 Plectranthus barbatus
CGGAAGGCAGCCACCGACCCCCTCTCAAATTTTTTTTTTTTTAAAAAAATTTTATTTTCTCCTCTCAATTTTTTATTTATTTATTTTAATTTCTGGTCGGTGGCAAGGGTCGGTGGCGAGTCGGTGGCGGCAGGCAGCCACCGACCAAAGTTCAATATTTGAATTTTTTTTCTTTATTTTAATTGTGGGTCGGTGCCAGGGTCGGTGTCGATGGCCTGACACAGATCCGACACCGACCTTCTCTCTCCTTAATAACAGAATTCTGAAATGTGTCAGAATGTGCAGTGGGTATTTTGTGAATGAATATAATGTTTTGGGTATTTTCATAATGCATATAGTGAGAATGGGTATTAATAAATTCCACTCATTATTTTGTGTGACATTTAATTGTTTATCATTGTAAATAATTTTGGTGATAAAGTTGCACTATTTTAGCACAGAAACTGCGCCTACTACAAAGTTTTTTTTAAGGGAAGGTCTTGGGTTAGGCAGGCCTAAACGATTTAGGCAGATTTTATCCATTAACCCAAGCTTTAAGCGAATTTTATCCATTAATCCAAGCCCAAACCCATATAATATACCCTATTTGGGATGGGTGAACCCATTTACGTAGGATAAAACCCGCCTAAACCGTTTAGGCCTGCTTAACGCAAGTTTTTGCCTTTTTTTTAATAATTGTATGTGGATTACATTTTTTTTAGCTACCGAATACACAAGATAAAAATATTAGACGTGTCACACAAAAACTTTATAATAAAAATTTTGGAATCGATGGTGTTGAATTTTGAAGAAGAAAGCATGCCCAGCTCAGCTCAGCTCTGGCGACTCTTAACCAGAGAAGCAATGGCGACTGATACGATCCCAACAGAATATCCCAACCCTAAAGGGATATTATACCACAAAATCCAGTCATCCTCTTCCTCATCAGCTTCGTTGTCCACGTCCACGACGCTGCAGCTTCTTTGCAGTGTATCCCCACACAGTTTGGGGTTCCCTTCAAACGACTCCGCCGGGAATGTAAGAAACTGACCCCCACTAGGAATCCGCCCTTGAAGATCATTGTATGCCACGCTGAAGGAAGACATGAAATGGAGCTGCGTCAGTGATTCTGGGATCTCACCAGACAGACGGTTTTCTGAAATATTCATGGTCTCCAAATTAGTGAGACGCGACAGCTGATCGGGGATGTTGCCCTTCAAGTTGTTGTTGCTGAGGTCCAGCTCCTGCAGAAGATTCAATTGCCCAATCTCTTCCGGGATTCCGCCGCTCAGATTGTTGCTGCCGAGTCTCAATCCGCGGGGGAAATTACACATGCGATTGTATTCCATTGTGTTGAGAAAGAATGGCAATGCAAATTGACCCAAGTGGGAGTCTCCGTTGTCGACAATCAAAGCCGGAATCCGACCGATCTCGTGGGGAGTGTCTCCGGTGAGGGTGTTTTGGGTGAAGTTGAGCAAAAAAAGGTTGGGCATGGTTGCTAGCCAGGTCGGAATAGGGCCGGAAATTTGGTTGTTGAAGAGATCCAAGATTTTGAGTTTCTTGAGCCTTGCAATCCATGGAGGGATATGCCCTTTGAGTTTGCATCTTGCCAGAGACATAAACTGCAGATTTTGGAAGCCGGTGAGATGCATTAGATCATCATCACCGCCCAGATCAATTTCATCATGGAAGCAACTCCCTACTAACAAAACTGCAAGATTATCGCAATGCCCAAGAATCTTGAGAGCTCCAGCTATGTTTGATAGGTTGTTATACGCGAGGGAGAGATGAGATAGGGTGTTTAGAGAAGCCATGCAGGGTGGGACTTCACCAACTAGCTGGTTAAACGCCAACCTTAGAGCCACGAGGGAGGTGCAGGAGCAGAGGCTATCTGGAATACTCCCAAAGAATTTGTTTCTTCCAAGATCAATGGCTTGTAGCCTCTGGAGTTTAGAGAAGTTGAGAGTAGAAATATCTCCTCCAAAGTGGTTGTCTCGTAGCAGCAGAGTTGTGAGGCTGGAGCAGTCCATCAAGGAGGGAGGTATGGTGCCGTTGAATCTGTTGGCATGTAGTAGGACTCGCATCATTTTGGACAGCAATCCAATATTTGAAGGCAGCTCACCGATGAGTTGGTTGTCATTGAGCTCTAGGATGGTGAGATTCGAGAGCATAACAATGCTGCTGTTGATGTGACCTGAAAACTGATTCTTACCCAGTGATATCTCCTTCATTGTTGGAATAGTGTAGAGATCGTCGGGGAGCCCTCCCGAGAGGTAGTTGGAGCCTGCCTTGAAAACTTTCAGATTGTAGCATTCAGAAAGGCCGGGAGTAATAGGACCAGAAAACTGATTCATTGAAAAATCCAGCATCTTGAGACTTGGGGATGGCTTGCAAATCGATGAAGGAATGGAACCTACAAAGCTGTTGTTGCTGAGATTGAAGCTGATGAGATTTAACGCTTGATGAAGAAAAGAAGGATTTATGGAGCCATTGAAGTGGTTGCTGGATAAGTCTAGAGCTTGGATGGAAGAAGGCAAGCTGTGAAGAAGTGGGCCGGAGAGAGAGTTGAAACTGAGGTCGAGTGTTCGGAGATGATTGGAAGAGTGGAGGTGTTGGAAGGAGAAGAGGCCGGAGAAATGGTTGTGGGAGAGATTAACGTGAGCAAGAAATGGGAGGTTTGCGAGAAGAGATGAATTTATGGGTCCGGAGAGATGAGTCTCGGGCAGGGAGAGATGTGTGACACGGTGGCTGCTGCAGGCTATGCCTTGCCAATGGCAGCAATATTGGGTGGATTGAGACCAGTTGAGAGGAGGGGGGGAGATGAGTGATAGGAGGGAGTCACGTTCTAAATCATTGCAAGAAAGAGCAATTTGAATGGGATAATTCAAATGTACTATCACAACAAACAGAATTGACATTGAATGTTGAATTACTAGTGCCATGGCCTCAAATTCAATGCTGCTGTCGATTTCTCCAGACCACTACCCCTTATATATATATAAACAATAACAAAGACTTTGAAGTTATTGTGTCAAAGACTTTGAAGATTTTATTTGGGAATAAATAAATATATTTTTAAATAACAATGAAATTAAGCATGATTTCAGACTAAGATTGTTTGTGTTGTGTGTCATGACAAAAATTCCAGTAATCCTCTGACTTTTTCTCTACCTCCAAAACTGAGGAGTAAAGCAATGCTTGTTCCCATCCCATGTGTAATCAAAGGTTGTTTGTTTTCTCGTTTTTTTTTTGTCTGATTGAATTCTTGTGTGTGAACAGAAGCATTTTAAAAATAGATAATATCAATAAGAGTTAGCTTAGCAAAGCTAGACCTCTTGAATATCCAACTAATGGAGTATCTAGCAAGTTTTATAGTACTGATTTATGCCTTGCCTTGCCTTGTACAACGGCAACACCAATCCATGTTGGACTACTTCTGTGCTTCCGTTATTGCATCAAATCATTGCAGCTCCTCCTCTTTTCTTTTCTTTTTTTTATTGGAGTAGCAATGTTATCATTCTACAATTTTATTTATTTATTTTTTTTGTTGAAATTTAATACTATGGTGAGTTTTTTTAAAAAATAGCTTTATATAAATTGTAAATACACATCTCCGCTCGCACAACATATTAATTTTAAGAGAAGTTTGAATCTGTGACCTCTCAATTACAAGTAAAATATTTTAACCACTACACCCCAAGCGAAGAGACAATATACTGTGGTGAGTTGTATGTAGTATTGTGTGCAATATATAATAACAAGAAATAATAAAACTACATTATTTTATTTGAGATGTTCTTATCTTAATTTTCAACTTATACACTTTTTATTTATTATGATACACGTACTATTTGTAGTGCTCAATTTTATTTAGTTATATTTTAAACAAAATATTTTTTTAATAATTATAATATTGCATAATACTGTTAGGTTTAAAATGCATAATAAAAATATGCTATGAGTGATTGATTTTATGATGCACAATTATTTATTGGGGTAATGAAAATAATAATGTTGTTGCTTTTACCAATGAAATACATAAATTATTGTTAAACAATACACCAAAAATGTATATAATTCACGACAAATTGAATGTGGATTTTAGTGTATTTTTTGGTATAGTAAATTATATTTTAAAGTTCAACTATAAGCATTTGCAATAAATTTATATATTTTACGAGATCTTAGTCCATTATTACATGATTTATGCATTTAATCATTATTTTGTGTCTTTGATATGATGTTATTCTCTATAAACATGCAATAGTAATTAAATTATTTTACAAAACATCTTTCAACATACATGAACGATAATTAAATACAACAACAATAGACATTTAATTACTCCTTGATAGGATTGACTTGATTTGTCTTATCCTCACTCCCACAGGCCTCTCTTCAGGGAGTTTTGCTGAGCATTCCAAAGCTAGTTCAATGGTTGATGTCAAGCACTTAAGATATTCAACTCTTCTACTCTGATTATCCATGTCTACCAACAGCAGCTCCTTATCCTTGGAGTTGGGGAATGACTCAAGCATCCATCCTCTCCACAAAAGATTGCATCTGTTGGCTTTCTCCTCGAACACACTTCCATCAGCAAAATACCATGGCTGACATCAAACCTTCCAACCCATACTCTACACAAAAAAAATAAAAATACATCACTACTTATTGTAGCTCCATATAGAATATTCATTGAGTTTCAGACAAAATGTTTGATTACCTGGTGCCATGTATCCAATGGTACCCAAAGTTCTGGTCTGGTGCATTCTCTGTTCTTGACTCAGAAATTTGGCAATGCCAAAGTCGCCCACATGGGCAACCATGCATATTTTCATCTAGAAGGATGTTTCGGGGCTTCAAATGGGAATGGATAGGCCTCATGTAGATACTCCAAAGCATTCGCCACGTCCACCATAATTTCCAGCCGTTGGAAAATGTTTAAGGAGCTGCATGCAGAGTAGAGCCATTTCTCAAGGTCTCCATTTGGCATGAATGCCATCACCAAGGCCTTAACATCAAGGTTTGAGCAAGAGGTGATGACCCTAACAAGATTCATATGGCGTATGCTGCATAGAATATCACATTCTCTGTCAAAGCTCGTAGTTGCACCTTGTACATCTAAATCAAAAACCTTCACAGCAGCCATCATTGTATCAGAAAAAATTCCCTTGTATACTGAGCCACAGCTCCCTCTTCCAATCAAGAGCCTTTCATCAAGATTGTTTGTGGCACGTAGATATCCTTTTATGCTCGGGCATGAGCATAGGAGGTATATCTGATGGAGATGCAGGTGATGACCTCACACAGCAGTTCCTAATAATTAAGAACAGAATAAATGCAGCAATAAGAACTGAACCTATGGCTGGTGGTAGTATAAATTTCAAAAGTCGGGTGTTTCTTGAATGAGTGGGCATTTTCCTTCTGCATTCCTCCACATTGAATCGCGATGCTCCACACAAACCTTTATTACCCACGAAGAACTGAGATGTAAAGTTGGCAAAAGGACCTCCTTCTGGAATTTCTCCAGTGAGCTTATTGAAGGAAACATTGAAGTAATGAAGATATGTAAGTTCCTCTAAGGTTTTGGGAATCATCCCAGAGAGGTTATTGCAGGACAAATCTAAGTGTTCCAACCCCTTCAACTCAGAAAAAGAGTAACTCAATGGCCCATCTAGTTTGTTATTTGACAGTGATAGAAAGACTAAATTCTGAAGCCTTGAAATAGTGTCTGGAATCTCTCCAGAGAACTGATTCCCAGATAGATCCAACTCTATCAGGTTCTTCATACCACCAATCTCTTGTGGCAAAGAACCATGAATGAAGTTGTTAGACAAGTTCATTGAATCAAACTGCTGAGTAAGCCAAACAGATTAATGACTCTCAGAAAAGGGAGATCCCATATGCACCTTGGTATTTGTCCAGAAAAATGATTCTCTGAGATATCGAGAGAGTACAGTTTTGTGAGATTGCATATGGGCTCTGATTGACAGCAACTGCATATTGCTCAAATGTCCAAGTCATTGTCCCCGAGGTGTAACTGGAGCAGGTTGGTTCAGTTCACTGGGGATGGGGCTTATTATTCTGCAAGATTTAGCACCCAAATATCCAAGTGATTCAGACAGATTTCTGGAGCCTAAGGATTACCAGATACCTCTAAAGTATCAAGGTAGTTGCAGTTTGTCAAGGATGAGAGGATCGGAAGTCTTCTTCGGGTTTGGAAATATTATTTGTCAGTTCATTTCCTCCCAAGTATATTTTTGCTAAATTCATAAGATTTGTTGGTATTTTTCCAGTGAATGAGTTACCACCAAGCTGCAGTCCAATGAGAATATAGAACCGGGAATCCTTCCATGGAAATGATTTTCTGCTACATCAAAATACTCAATGTTGGGAATTCTTTTGCCTATGGAAGAGGGAAGGTTGTTGAATCCAAGCCAAAGTTGTACTAATTGGGAGAGATTGAAAACAGATGGAGGTATGAGATTATTCGTTGCAAGACCCAAGAATCGTAGACGTGGTAGATGGCCTATTTCTTGAGGAACTGTCCCATGGAAATTGTTGTAACCAATCTTCAATGCTACCTTCAATGCTTTCCCCAAGTTTGTTATAGGTTAAAATAATTTGTTTGATTTTGGATAAGTTCCAAAACTGAGGTGGAATGCTACCTTCAGGTCAAGTAATTATTTCGAAGGTTTAGACCCTCTAATTAATGTTGTCAACAATCCAATGCTATCGGGGATGCCATCCTTCAACTCATTGCTCTCCATGTCTAATACACGAAGGCGTCTCAGCAGGGATCGAGCCCCTCAATCTGTTGAAACTGATATTCAACGACTAGAGGAATGAGAGATTGCCGATTTCTATGGCGACGCCATCCATGTTGGAAATGTCCAAGCCGATTACTCTCGACCAATCCAAGTAGAGAAAGAGGTTTGTTCCGACCAGTTTTTGGCCAAGATGTCGGAATTAATGGATTTTTTTGATGGCAAGAAGAGAGGAGTGATCCTTAGTGGAGCTGTTGAGAGAAGCAGCGCACCAGATTCTCAGACATGAATAGCATTGCATATGATTTCCCCATTTACATACGCGGGAGAGAGAAGGAGACTGCAGTTGATATTATGTGTGAAGTGCGAAACACACAAAGAGATTATGTGTGATGTATGAGGCACTTGGCAGGTGGAAATGTTGTCATCCCTCAAACAGTGGGATGTGGAAAAGTCACAATGAAGTCAAGTAGACTTATTAAAGAAATGAACGACTAACAAAAGGTTTGACAACCTTTTGGATACAAGACAACTTCTTTTTTTTTTTTTTTTTTCAGGCAAGGTGCTTTAACCACTACATTCCGAGCGAGACAATGCATGACAACTTTAATAAAACACATCTATTATATATACTAAAAGAGTTCCGGTCAACATAGTCAATATTCTCTATTTCCCTCCAAAATTATTGAAAAACGTGCAATAAAAAATTAAATAAATTAATATTTTTTTCAATTATTAATTGATAGTTAGAGTCACAATCTATATAATATATTTAAAAATGTGTATTTGTTAAAAAAAAAATATTATAATTGCAAAAGACGTGTGGGTTTTTTAAGTTTTACATATTTATATTCATATTTGATTTAATTCTAAATTTGTTAAAATTTACATAAATGGGAATAAATAGCAAGTCAACTTTAGGATTTCTAAATTGCAAAAATTATTTGGAATGAACAACAAAACATACATATTTGCAATGTAATTTGAATATTAAATTCTCATCTTATTAATTTAATTTTATATTAATATTATTTTGAGGAATTGGTGCATTTTAATTTACAATATCTATTTATTTTACAAAGATATTAAATTGGTAACATGAACAAACTTAAAAATTAAAGCATGAAATTTCAAGTAAGATATTATATTATAAATATGGACAAATTTTTTGAGTCAAATTATAATTTTGTAAGTTTATTAGACAAGTTTAGTATTTTTAATAAATTCTTATATAATATGTAATTAGTATTATTTTAAGATGACCACTATTATATTTTTAATCAAACATGAAAATTTTCTATGTGATTATTTATGTACGTATAATACAAAGTAAGTTATTATTCAATAAAGTAAACCATATTATTTTGAATTAGATTACTTGTATATTATTTTGAAAAATATTTGTTCGCGCAACGCGCGGGTGTAAATCTAGTTGTCCTAGTAATAATAACAGTAAAGACAAAACTCAGATACATATAAATCTCAAAACTCTACTACTCTATTATTACCTACCTTATTTTGATTGTTTTGATGTGTCAAATACTGTATAGAAACCACCAGTTAGGATATTCATTGAATTGTAATAGAGCCGATTATGACAAACTGGTCTCCGCCTGTTTGGGCTTTGCAAGGTAATAGAAAAAACTGACTACAATCCTTAGTACCAATTTGGAGAACCCATATGAAGAAAATCGACTGACGTTAATAGCGTGAAACTGACCAGTTCTACTCAAGCCTACCACTTTCGAGCACACGGAGACAAAGAGAACAAGTCAGAGGAATCCTTCTTAAGTCTGAAGACCCTGATGTTGGACTAGTTTTGATTCCTCGGACTGACTAGAAGAGCCATTTTGATACACCGTACAATGTCAACATCCAACATCAGAACTAAACATGGCCAAAATGACTTGGAACCGGTCCGCCAGTTTGTTCAACCATCCCGGAACCGTGTATTACGGTTCAAAATCAGAACTGGGCCCATTTTTATCAGGGCCAATTCTGGGCCCTGATTTTTCGACCCGCAGAATTGTCGGTTCTGAACCAGCTGAGCTGACGGTTTTGTTGATTTTTTTATTTTTTTAAAACTGCACCAATTTAATCGAAACTAGGGATTCCACGGCCCTGCTGTGCGTCATACTTTTTGACTGTTGAAAATGATCTAACGACTGTGAGCTCCACGAGATTCAGAATTTGACTCATTGGAACCGGCAGTTCACAAGTTCGAACTAGCGGTTCCGATGCATTTTCATTTTTTTAAAAAATTTCCTACCCAATTTTACTGTAAATATCTCACCTCCATTCTCATTTTCATCACACCTCTCTCATTCTCTAAAATTGTCAACTCTCAAGCTCAATATTTATCTCTCTACTCTTCAATTCTCATTTCTCTAGCTCAATTTCATTCTTAAGTTCTCTAATCTTAGTCTACTACATAAAAATGTCTTCTTCAACTTCTCATCATAATTCTAACAAAGGAAAGTGAAAGGAAGTCAGCACTAGTTATACTACCTCTTCTTTTCAATTCCGTCGTCGTTCTACTTCACTCAACATAAGGATTAGTGATAATACTTCTCCTCCCACTCGTATTTCTCAACATCATCAAAATCTCATAAATGAAATATTTGATGATGATACATTTGCTCATCAACAATAAGTTGAGCTTTATGGTGATGAATTGAGGCAACAAGAGGAGCTCCTAGCCGGCGTCTTGCATGGAAGCGGAGGTCAAAGCACCGACAACATTCATCTTCGTATATCCGATGACGATGAAGGCGAACGACGTGACAATTTCATAGGTGGAGATGGTGGAGGTGGAAAACCAAATGATGATGACGTACAAGAGGTAAGTCATGGTAAGCAACCTAAAGTTTTAAAGTCTAATCTTTTTACTAAATATTTTTGTAAAGTTAAGTGCAAAAATCAAAAAAAGATATGCTCGAGCAATTCAACCTTTTTTGTAATTATTGTGATAAAAAATATAAATTTACTGTCAGTGGGCACGGTATCTATCGTAGACACATTTCTCAAAAGCATCCACATGAGGAAGGTATCACTCAAGATCAAACGCAACTCAACACAAGTATGTTTTCTTCTCAAGTTGGTAATATTCAACCTTCTTGTTGGTCCCAGATCATAGTTATCTTCAATGCAGCAGAATGTTAAATGTCTTGCACTTATGTTGCTGAGATCTCGACTCAGGAAGTCTTTACAAAAATATATGTTGAAGCTCGATAGGTGTTTAGGTTTATTGCAAAATATACACCAACACTTGAGGTGTTGTGTTTAAAACTTTTTTGTTTTAAACACAAAGGTTATAGTGGTTAGAACAAATGTTCTACGTCCACTCTTCAGTCTGCTGACTGGAAATTCACTAAGGTTGATTACAAAAGGTCAGGCTTGATCTCTAACTGCAAGCAACTCCTCTGTCAGGACACAACACACCTTTAAGTAGCCTCGATCTCAACCTTCTCGACAACACCTGGAGTGAGGACATACCTCCCTTCTCCTTGAATGTCGGAATAGGAATTTTAGAGTTCTTCCTGGAACTTATCTCCTTTGCAGCAGTAGCCCGTACTAGTCAACCTTGCATATCAAGGTGACTGCTAAGTTCTTTCTTAGATAGAAAGAACTCCAAGGATAACCTTACAAGCAAGCTTCTTTAGTCTCCTGATGAACACGGTAGCTTTAGCAAAACCTTGACCGGGTGTTGAATTCGACAGAGTTTGGACGTGTATTAGCGCATAAGTGTTAAACTTTTTAATTAACCGAACTTCGTACTTTTTGGAACTTTTGAACTCTACGATTTCTTCTATTTATAGACGAAGATTTAAACATATTTGTTTGAATCTTTTTATCCGTTAGACACTGTTGGTTCGTCCGCCAATCTCCTTCTTTATTTTTCTGAAAAACGCAGAGACTCTTCAGATCTCTTCCTTGTCTGATTGGCTCTTTCCTCAATTAGCCGACTTGTCGGAACGGATCTCTAAGATAAGTCTGGAAATCTCCTTTTTGTCTATTTAAATCAGCTTTTCGATTTCAGGAGATTCCTTAAACTTTGGAGATTGAAGATCCTTCGATTTCGCGGCTTTAGACGATTGCTAGATTCTATCGGACACTTTTCTAAGTCAATATATGTCTGCTGAGATCTCAACAACATTGCTGAGATTCAGCAATCTGCTTCGTAGTTTTCTTCAACAACTTGGTTTGTTTGTTGAGTTCCTTTAGCAATCTTCGTATGTCTGCTAGCCTTCTGATACTTTGTTGTTTGCTAGCAATCTTAGCAATCTTCGTGTTTGTTGAATCCTTCAGCAACTTCTTTGCACTTTGCTTGAGTCTTCTAGCAATCACTTTGAACTTGGCTGAATCCTTCAGCAAACTTCAGCGATGATTTCTAACTCTATTACAACTCGAGTATAATCATCTTATACAGGACTTTTACACTTTTGACACAGTTTGAAGTTGTTAGAGACTAGATTTGCTAGCTTTGATGCACAAAAACTATTACAAATTACTTAACAACCAAAAGGGTACAATATTCCGAACAACTTCCCCCTTTTTGGTGCGATCAAAGCCCTAAACTTTAACTTATTGATCATGGGAAAGTAGATTACTGAGTTTACAAGATATTCCTAGCAATCTAACTCAACATATCAACTCCCTTAGACTCAACATTTTTCGAAAATGTTCCTCCTCAAAATAAGAAGTTATTGCTCGATTAAAATTTATCACAAGTGAATGGCTTGATAAAATGCTGGAATTTCAGCAAGCAAATAAGCACAAGCATCATTCACACATAAGATAAAGCAATACACAATCGAACACAAACACACACTCAACAGTCCATGGAATTTACTGATTACACAAAATGTGTAAGTTCAGCTAAGGCAAATAATTAGAATTGGACAATGAGTTATTGTCATCAATCTGGGTTAGTTTTATTAAGATTTCTGCAGTAGAGTACATGAAACAAGAACCCAAAACAAAAAACTTACAAGGACTTTCAAGTTAGAAGGATTACTGCTTGGTTGCGGAAGAGTCAGAGTCAGCATTCTTCGAGCTAGGAGATCCAGTGACCTTGGTCAGATTGCTAATTGATTGCGCAGTTATCTTCATGAATCGGTCCACCAGGGCATCCCGCTCCTCCCTCTTAATCATCTATCTCTCCTCTTTATTCCTTCTTTCTTCTTTTTCCTCCTCCTCCTGTTGCCTTCTCAGATCCTCTTCCATCTTGCGGCTAGCGTCAAGGCAGATTCTCTTTTTTTCTTCTTCTTTTAGCCTTTTTTTCTTCTTCAGCCAACTTTCGCTCTTCCCCCTCTTTGATCGCAGCAAAAAGATCGGAGGACAAAGATACAAAATCTTCCTTCAGCGTTTGGCGAAGCTCTTCTTTTGCTTTTGCAACTTTTTCTACCACCTTGGCTTCCACCTTTGCATCCACCACAACATCTATATACATCTGGATATCCTTGTGAAAAGTGCTAGAGCTTAGAGGCTCGACAGATATGACTGGGGATCCCTGAGATGTCACCATATACCCAGAAGTGGTAGGGATGTCGGTAGATGTTGCTAACTCTTGAGATGGACTAGCATTCGGATCAGCAAATTCTTCTTCCATATGTCCAGACTTATTAACAGCTTCTTCATCAACACCTTATTCTTCAGCATCTGGAGCGGGAGGCTCATAGATAGCCATCCGAGTAGGAATGCATGCCAAAGTATTCAGCAACCTCTCCCCGAACTCCTTCATCTTCCTCTCCTCCTCTGCTCTCTTCTTCTCTGCCTTCTCCTTAGAAAGTTTGGCATACAAAATTTTTGGTACACCAATATTTACGATATGATAACAATATAAATTTTATCATACTATAAAATTCGGTACGATGTACGGTATAACAAAAGAACTTCAGTATCCGGTACCGTCCAATTGCACTTATTAGGATGAAATGGTTTTATAGAAGTATCTCTCTTAAATCAATCCATATAGTCAAATAGCAAAATACAATGATATTTCATCAAAAATATTACATAGAATCCCATTACGATGATAAGGCTACACGATACCATATAATCAACAATAAAAAATAATCCAAAAGTAATAATATCCTCAAATATTCGAAGAGATGTTTCATTACTTTACATCACAGAACAGCCACGTGGATTTTCATCACTGAAAGCATCTCCTGTTCTACTTCCAAATATAGTCGAGCTTTCAACATGACTATAACCATGATGGTCGTAGCCATGCTTGTAGTAGTTGTAGGAGGAGCCCGACGGCTGAGTGGCGTAGAATGTGGAAGGGCCGCCGTGGTTGTGCTGGTGGTGGCCGGTGAAGTTGTGGTTCCGCGTCTCCGGATTGTAAGGAAACTGCCATAATTCTGCTCTCCTTCCGGTTCTTCGAACTTTTTTCAGCACTTTCTTTTGATCTGCCCACCCGGTTACTGTCACTTTCTGCAGGCCCATGTCGATATCCACCCCATCTACACCTTCATTTTTAACACAATTAATTTTAGGGTCTAAACAAATAAATCTGATCCAAATCCACTTGAATATGCATAATAATATTTTTCAGAATTTCCAAGTACCTTTCATCTTCTGGAGGGCTTTCTTGATCTTGCTCTCGCATCCCGCGCAATCCATGTGTACGCGCATTTCGGTGATCTGAAATGAAACTGCCTTCAAATTATGCTTGAATTTTATTTTATTTTTTTGATAAAAAAACCATGCTTGGTTTGAAATATGAATTTACTAAAATTTTGAAACAATTCAATAAGTTTCTAATAATTATCTCAATAATTGAAGAAAAACGAGAACATAAAATATCAAAAATCAAAGTCACACATAATGGCTCGCTTGGTGTTAATTGAGTGATCGAGTAGGCCTAGCACCTAAATGGGAACTAAGGATCATCTAATTATTTAATCCATTTTTTGTTTTTATATTTGAATTGTAAATAAAAATGCAACAATATAATTTTCAAAACATGATTTTTAAATGATCCAAAAATATAAAATTACATTATTATTAATCAAAAACTACCAAATCAATATTCTAAAGTGCACCGAAGTAGCAAGATAATATAATAAAATATTATTTCCTAAAATTTGAAATTATCATTTTAAATTTTAAAAATAATAGTAATAAAAATAAAATATTGGTCGTCTGTAACGCCAAATATTCAAAAACCACATTATTTAACCGAATATATGATTTTCATGTGAGATCGGAAATCATTTTACAACAATTCTCAAAAGTGAGGGAGAGAGTAGGGTTAGGGAGTTACCGTTGTCATGTCGGTAGAGGCTGATGAATTCCTAAACTTTTTCGTAGTGAATGGTAAAATTGTATGAGAATGATCAAATAAGTTGGCAACACTATGCGATCGATGACTTATTTCCCTCTATGCGTGTGTGTATATATAGTTTCACAAAAAATCATAAAATATGGGTACCACACCGACCTCTTCCCTGTCTTTTGCCACCGGCAAGATTAAACTAAGCGCCCAAGAATTTTAAATTAAAGAAAAAAAAGTCAACTACATAGCTGAGAATTGAGTAGAATGATAGCCACATGGTGGTGCTATATTTATTGCTATAATGGGCATCTAAGAGAAGCAAAGGAAACGTTGGAGACGAATAACAGCATGTGATTAGTGGCGACTCAAATGGATCCTGTCTGCATCTCTTCACTCGCACTACATTCTACTACTTCACCATTCTTTGAATGAATATTGTTTGTGTTAAATTTAGGAATGTCAAACCGGCCAACCTGCTGGGTTTCGGACCACTCCTGTCGGGCTGGGGGTTAATCAGTTCGGGCTAAAAGGATCGTAACTTTTGTTGGGTTGGAAATTCTCAACCCTAACCTTAACCCGTCGGTTTTCGGGCTGACTAAATTACGATTTTTTTATTTTTATTTTTTAATAAGCTTAAATATTTATTATTTTCTTAATATAATTAATTATATATATAAGTAATTATTTTTATAATTGAATACTAACGTAAAATGTTGTATGTTAAAATATTAGATAAATTAAATAATCATATTATTTAATTGTACAACTCCAATAATATTATATTAAATAAACTAAATATTTTAATTACTAAAGAATATTGCAATATATAATAATAACGAGATTTGCACCCGCACGTTGCACGAATAAATATTATATATAGTAATATACAAATAATTTTACTCATAAAAGTCATGATAAATAATATTATTTACTTTATTGAATGATAACATATAAATAACCATGTAAAAAAATTTCATATTTCAGTAAAAATATTATAGTAGTTTGCTTAAAATAATACTCCATCCATTCAGATTATACGATTCATATTACTATTTTAGGATGCTTTAATTATATGGTCTAACTTCCTTATTTGGTATTATTTTACTGTGATAATTTACAATTACACCCTTTAATAATCTTGGAAAATGGAGCTATTAAATGCAATATAATGAAAAATAGATGTTAATTAATATTTTTAATAAGGCTAATGTTGGAAACTTATTTAAATATTAAATATTTTTTTACAAACGTGCAAGATCAAACTGGACCATATATCGAAATGGGGGAGTACTAATTACACGTTATATGAAAATATATGAAAAACCATAAACTTTGTAAAGATGACATAGTGCTCACAAAATTATAATTTAACTCACAATATTTGTCTATATTTATAATTTAATATCTTACAGCGAAAATTATTGTTTAATTTATAAGTTTGTTCATTTTACGAACTTAATGTCTAACATTTATAAAATTAAAAATATTAAGTTATTTTTGTAAAAACAAATCGATGTTATGAATTAAAAGACACTAATTCTTAAAAATAATATGAATCTAAAATTAAATAATAAAATGAGAATCATGATATTCAATTGCATTGCAAACATGTTATTTAGTTTTTCATTTGAAATGAGTCTTGCAATTTAGAAACTCTAAAATTGATTTGTTAAATAATTCAATTTATGTTAAGTTTAATAATTTTAAAATTAAATTATTTTAGAATATAATTATATTAAAATTAATAAAAATTATATCTAAAATTTTTTCCGAAAAAATCATTTTACTTCGACATGCACACATTTTTCAAAAAATTAGGAGTGAAAAGTTGGAATTCTTTTAGTAAATTATATAGATTATTGTATATATGATGATATTGATGAATAAATAAATAAATAAAATAAAAATTATTGTAAATTTGATGAAATATTTTTGGAGGGAAAGTGGCAAAATTATAAATACATGAAACTTCTTTGCTTTAGTATATATATAGATTTATTTATATCATAAAAATTTGACGAGGTCTCACAATTATGTTAAATAATTTGTTGTGACATAAAGTAAACTATAATAAGTATTTATTTAACAAGATAGAGTTTTACTAAATAATTTTATAAGTTCGTGAATCTAAACAATTCTAAGAATTTAATTTATTTAAAATAATAATTAATATTTTAGAAATCAATTATTTCTTAAATATTCTTTTAAATTATTTATTTAAAATAATATTTTTTAGTAATAAAAAATATAGGTATATCATTTGTGTAACATAAAATTTATTTAAATATTTCCATCTAAATATAAAATAGTTGATATTTATTTTTCCAAGATTTAATAATTTAATTATATTGAAATATTTTAATATTTTTTTAAAAAATGGAGTGGCCCGTCGGGCCAACCCGTAGCCCGGCGGGTCCAGCCCATTTAACCCGCAACCCGTTTAGCCCGGACCATTTAGCCCGATTTCTTATCGGTTAAGAAATTTTCAACCCAACCCGGTGTTTAGCTCGGGTTATTCGGGCCAACCCATCAGTCCCGGGCTAAATTGACATCCCTAGTTATATTTGTAGGAGTACAACTGTACATTTAGAGAATGCAATTTATATAGGGTGATTCTAAACATAGCCCCAAAATTTCTCTCTACAGTCCCAAAATTAATTTAAATATAAGTATAATTTTCTAGGACCATTATATCCTTACAGTCCCAATTATTTCAAATTTTCAATAATCAATATACAATCCCAATATTATTCGTCTTCATCTTCGTAACAACATATTTGTCTTCGTCGGCAATTACATCGGCTTTGTTGCTTCCTCATTCATTTTCACCTCTTTTATACTTTTCCCTTCACTCCACCTCACACCATCTTGAGCACAGAAGCTGAAAGTCATCTCTATTTTCTACTCCCTCCTCCATATATAAACAATTCATACCCTCCCACTAATCCCTACAATCCTACCCCATGGCTAGGATCCAGCCACCATCCATATCTCTCCGATCAGCCCTCCAAATTATCAATCTTATTGTAATTCAATCATTATAATCTAATTTTAACTAAAAATAATTCAAATATACAGATGAGAGGAGATTAAAGAAATTGAACGGTTTTCACGATATCGCCGGTAGAGGAAGCTGCCGGAGCTGCACGGTGAGTACCAACACCATTGAAGAAAATGACGAGAATAATTGACTGTATTTTAAAACATTTTAAATAATTAGGGTTATAAGGATAAAATAGTCTTAAAGTATTAAATTTATATTTTAATTAATTTTAGGGGCTACAAAGAGAGATTTAGGGGTTGTGTTTAGAATCACTCTTTATATATTGTTTGATATGATAAGGACTCGTATATAAGTCTCCGACCTCGAAGCACAGTACTTGAAGTGTTTTGTCTATGATTAATTGATCATGGATTCGAGGATAGAAACCGGCACCCCATCCCCATTATAATTATTAAAAGAAGAATGAGATGCCATGTGAGAACACTTTACAAGTGAACGTCGCCTCCCTTTTATTATATATACTCTTATGATAATCAAAAAATTCCCTTGCTTAATTTGCTTCAAATGAATTCTATTACTCACACATAAGTGACACGAATATCTCAGATATTTCATTTATTTCCATCAGTCGAGAAGTTTGGAATATGCATGCTGGGTGATTTTTTCCCTATCTCACAAAAACTCTTGATGAAATGGAGAAAAAGAGGGTAGAGTGTCTTGAATCTTGATGTTTGAACACATTAACTAAACAATTTCTCATAATCCCATTTTCCAAAGTATTGTTTAAATATAAAATACAAACATGTAAGCAAGTTTTTAACTAATTAAAATTTCCACTCATCCATTTACCCCTAAAAGCACAATCTATTGGCTGAGCCTAAAATTTCTCTACAACATGTTGTCGTCAGCAGCATGTACTCCCTAAAAAGAATGAAGAGCTGTGTTTTCACCATATCCTTTGCTGCCTATTTCTCATGTAAGAAACTCACCTTTAGCTCCACATCCCCGCCTTCTCCGGTGACGAACTCGCAGATGATCCTGTCGTTTTCCTGCGCCAAATTTACATTGCAAACGGCTTTCCAACCTCCATAGAACACCACCCTCCCATCCTTCCCTTTTCTACGATTCATCCGAAACCTCCTCCCGGTTGAATCCACAGTCACCATCGTTTCTGGGAGTTCAACGTCGTAGCATCTCACAACCTCCACCGGGATATACTGTCCAGAAACAAATGTCAAGCTCAAGCGCATACAACAGATTTCAACTACACGTCAACCTAAATTACTCACCAATACATTTACTTTTGTTTGATTTACAACTGTCACGAAGTAAGGATTATCTGGTTGGGTAAATTCTCCGGAGTTGAAAAGCTCTTCACCATACAAGTCGCTATTTCTATTCCTTTTCTTTTTCCGACCACCGGCCCCATCTAGCAGAATCACCAAGGACAGATAAACAAAGGCAGTTTACTATGACCTACACAACAGAAAACTGGATGGAAAGAAATAAGTAGAACTCACCATCAACCAATGTCAGCATCTTCTGCTTACGTTCAGGATGATGATCTTGTAGAGCTGTAGGAAGAACATTATTGTCATCAGCAGCATGTACTCCCTCAGCCCTCCCGTCCACTCTCTCCTCCTGCCCCTTTGCATCCATGTAGTCAAGATGCTCAACTCCTTCTTCCAAACCAGACGGACCGAGGATTTTGAAATCAAGCAAACCTTCACAAGGGCTTTCATAGACTAACACATCACCTCCGGTAATCTTGTTATCTTTTACAAATTCTTTCCAACCATCAGTAAAGTACCAACTATCACCCTGTTTTTCTATGTTAAGATGCCACAGTTTGCGACTACAGCTGCGCAGGGTTATTCTTTGTCTCTGAGCTCCCTGATCAGAGCTAATGAAGATTGAGGGAACTATCTGAATACATGTGAAATTGGATTAATATTTTTTTTGTGGGTAAAATTAGGTTAACATTGATAACAAACAGAAGTCTCTAAACATTAAATTAGTTACTTTCTATTGATCCATATAAACACTTGAAACACCAAAATTAACAGAAAACATGAATTACGATCAGCAAGTAGAAAAATAATCCTAGTAACTTTATGCCTTGTGCACACTGTTATTATTTATTTGTGAGCCAAGAAATATGAATTTCTTCAGACAATAATCGGGAAAGAGGCACAAACAGAAAAGAGAGAAAAAAAATTAAAAAAAAAAAAAGCACCCGTTGAAGGCTCTCTTCTATTTACTTGAATACTAGAGTTTCCAAAGAGAAGTTATTTGCCTACAAGGCACAGCAATCAGATTTTCTTTTTCAGAATCTTAATTTGATAAGATTTTATTATCAAAATCAAGGCAACAAAGATTGAGATCATCAGCTTCTCAGTCAC
Organism: Plectranthus barbatus; assembly: GCA_026898455.1. Classification (NCBI taxonomy): domain Eukaryota; kingdom Viridiplantae; phylum Streptophyta; class Magnoliopsida; order Lamiales; family Lamiaceae; genus Plectranthus; species Plectranthus barbatus. Next base: position 19,438 of record JAPKLW010000417.1, read on the forward strand.
TTTCGTGCATATCTAGAATTTATTTTATGTACCATCAGCCATAATCTTCAATTTGATTCATCACAAGAAAGTACCAGATTCAGATTTCAGATATCACAAGAACATTTTAAGATCCCTAATATTCATGAACTCCATCTATACTTTTACTTTCATTAGAATTTGCTTTCTGTTATATGATTTCACATCGAAGCCCAAAACTTATGGTTCAATTTGTAAAAGAATATCAAACAGATCTTCTCTCTTTTGCTTTTAGGTACGGTGTCGTGAAATTACTATATTTAAGGTACAGCACCTAATTAAGTAAATTAATAGGAAAACCTAAAGCGGGGCACGACTGCCAACTCAGAAAATGCATCTTCATTAACAGAACCAAATTAAACACAATACAAATTAACAACACAATTATAAACCTAAACAACATTGAATACTGTTGATAGATGTAAAACTGAAACTAGAATGGTGTAAATTACGAATCATAAAGCAAAAAGAAGAAAGCAGCACATAAGCATTGATATAAATGTTTAATACCAGAATGGTAGATTGCAAAAGATAAAACAAGAGAAATGAGCACACTACATTTGGTATTGGAGTTCCACCAGTGTTTCCTGCATCTTCAGGCATTGCCATCTGCAATGTACCGCTTGAACAATTTTTTTTAATAAATTCTCAAACAACAAATAAGGATGCTTTTGGATGAAAAAAAAAATATGCCCTTTCATAGGTCAAAAGAAGGAATGGTATGGCTATGAGTTCGGTGTGGGATAGACACTATTTGCTACAAACTCAATATGGGGAAAAGATGTAAGTCAATCAAAAGGAATTGTTTCCGTTACCATGAGATTCGACAGAATATATATAGCCATTGGCCAATAGTAGCTAGATTTCCACTTATATATATAACACCGATCAAAGCTAAGGACTTGCTATGTAATCTTCTTTCATGATAATAGGCTATCAGCAGCATGCCTTACGCAAATGCTCTTCTCATGAGTAGCCATTGGCCAATAGTAGCCAGATTTCCACTTATATCCACCTGTAAGCTTCTAGTTTCCAAAGAATAGGCCTCGCTCTCACCTAATTGAGTTCCAAAATTCTGTTTTGGAACTCAAACATTTTTGTATAGCATTAGGCATAATGTTTCAGGATTCTGCAATGAAACATGAATAAGTGTTCCAACTACTTCCATATTTAATTGAAACCACTTGGTATCAAATGCCACATCAGTTGATGATGCTCACTCCATTCAGGCTTAGATTTAACTTGAAACAAGTTTCCTAATTTAGCCAAAATATGTAAAACTTCTTAACTAGAACTAGATGGTATTATCTATTTATTTTCCAGAACGTATCTGAAATGGCTAAACTAAGAGGAAGTTGGATCATTCTTTGTGATAACCATGTGGCTTAACTCAAGGAAAGACATTAAATGCATCTACATTGATGCCTTTTTCAATCCATACCATGTTTGCAACATGTCCTTGAAGATGTATTTCAAATAGTAAGGAGTAATAATAGTGGTGCAATTACTTTAGTGGGCATTGGGAAATAGTTAAAATACGGGCGTGTAGAACCTCAAGCCAAACCATTTTCCTGAATTTCATAAGAGTATTGGAAACATGGGAGCTAAAATCTATATTATATATTGTGAAGGTTGTACTAGTGAACTACCTACTGCATATAGAGTGAGATAGCTAAAAACACAAGCGAAGAACATCAAGCCTAGAATGGGAATTGGTTTAAATTCTCCTAACCAGACAATCAATAACAATTTAAATGATCTTCATACCCTACAAAAAAGAGTATGTTATTTTACAGCAATGTGAATCAATTCCACTAGCCTTTCTCAAGCAACCACTCTTCTTAGATTTACATGCCATCATGTTTACTCTTGGAATCAACACCCTTGTGAATGGTATGTATCTCATCTGATCTTTGTCTTCCTTCCCTCGCAAACTCATGCAATATGATTGGGGTTGGTCCATCTTGATGCTCCCAGCCCCTACCTGAATCGCATAGTTGATGTAGATGACCTTTTCACAAAATTTTCGCCTTTCTCCACAACCCATTCATTAAAATTAGGTTTTTACGTCCACCCCTACGCCTCCAATGCCCAAGTAATAAACATACAGACATATACAAAATTTATATGGATTGTTATGTGCCAGGATTTTGAAATGAAACATGTAGGGGGTCCTCTTCCCATGATCTGTTTTTGTTTCACTTGGAGACAAAGTGTTACATTAGATGATCATCACTGCATCTATGATCATATCTAACTTGGTAAAACATTTTTTTTTTCCTTTTATAAGTCAAACTTCAACTGCTAAACAAGAAGTAATGGGTATTACCTATTCAATTTTCAGAAACAGCCTCAAATGGTTGAAAAAAACATATATAGAGAGGAAGCTGGATTTGTTTTTTGCAAAAAATCGTGTGGCCAACTAAGAAAGGACATTATTGATTCATCTAATTCGAAGATTGTTCAAATCCATATCATGTCTAAAACATTTCCTTACAAATTTACTTCAAATATTTGAAGGCGATAATAGTGGGTCAATTGCTTTGGCGGACAAAGGCACATAGTTGAAATGTTGGCAAAATTGTTGAGAGACCAAGCAGAGAAACTCAGCCTTTATTGGAGAGTGATTTAAACATTCCTGAACAAACATCAACAACTTAAAGCATCAAGAAAAATAGTATGCTTCTGATAGCAATGTGTCAGAGAGATTTTGTTCAGAAACTCTAGTTTCTCTCCAAGTGAGATTTCTCTAAGATTGCATTTGGATCAAATCCAACATAAAGTAACGAATACAGAGAATCAAGGATTAAGTCATCTACCCTTTTCAGTCTGACTAACCTTTCACTGCTTTATTCTCCACCAAAATGACAGCAATTAATGAATCAAAAAATACGGTGAATACAAAAGGCTATAATTAAAACAAGGATTTAAATAATGGAAGATACCGAGCTCGCAGCGATTCTTCAAACGCGAAGAAATATGAGGGATTCGCCATTTCGTTCCCCATCTGCAAGATACTGAAGAGTTAAGTTAATCTCTATGAAATAAATAGCAAAATAAATCCATTTCAAATCCGGCAATAACCTTCCGAAATATTAACCAAATTTCTACCGAATTGAGCTTCATTAAAAAAATTAAAAAATTTAAAAAAATGAACTGCAAATCTTAACGCATAAATCTCAACTACATATGGGCCCGCTTTTGACTGTACATTTCCTGTAAAATTGGTCCGTTTGCTCCTATAAATAATATTGGCAAAGATTTGCGTTAGACACGTTGAAACGGTTTAAGCGGGTTTTATTCATACTCAAATGATTTATCTATCGGAAATAGAATTTATTAATCCTCAATTAAGGTATATTAAATGGATTTGATTTAGATTAATGGATAAAACCCACCTAAACCGTTTAGACGTGTCTAACATAAGACATTCCCATTAATATTAGAGTATTCACTGTGTTCAATAATGTGTTCCTTTTTTTCTTTTAATCCGTGAATAAGATAGAATATTTCTAACCAATCAATGTAAATATTAAAGTAAAATATATAATAAGAAAAAATTGGAATAAATTTTTCTAATTTCATAATTCTCTAATGAAAAAAAGTTAGACTAAATGATACTATATTATGGTAAAATTTATAACTTTTATTGTATTTTATCCTAATTCAACCTCACTTAAATAAGCATTGTTATTTAATATTATAATTATTTTAAAGATTTGATTAACCGTTTTAAATTGGACTACACCCCGAGCAAAGCATGCAGCCGGGCATTTTGCTAAGGCAGAAAAATCGTGGTTATCAACTTAATAGAGTTGCTGTTTTTTGGGGTGTGATTTTATTAGTTGTATGCCACGTGTCATATTTGTATTGGTGGGAGGGAGGTATTATCTTTGTTAAACACGGTTCCCATGCATTTGGGGTGCGTGATTCAGACTCAGAGCGAGAGCATATATACACGAGAGATTTGTGAGTTACATTTCTGTTATAATCCTGCAAGATTATCAATAATATCATCTATTCACCTAGATTTTAAAATATGATCAAACCATGTAATTATCTGAGCTCTTATTTTTCGATTGTATTGCGATTTGTTTGCTGCGAATTCGATCAAGAAACTGTAACAATTTGAAAGACGCGGTATTTTTTATTTTGGTACAACTTATTTGGTCTTCAAATTATAAGCTATAATAAGTTTTTAGAGAACATGATATCCAAATATGGATGTTGAGTGGTAGGAGGATTAATTTAAAGACCTCTTATTTAGTTATTTATAATAAGTCTCTGTATATGAAATTTCTTCTAAAAAACTTTATTTTAAAAAGAATTATATATAGAGAGGGAGAGGAGAGATCATGTGAGAAAAAAGATTAATGAACTATATTTATTAGATTTAAATAAATCAATGGTTGATATGCAATCAAGCAATACCTAAAACACAATAGAGCAATTGCTCGATTTTGTTTTAATTATTGCTTGATTACTATATTGTTTGACTGTATTTTAGTTGTTGCTTGATTTTATATCAATCATTAATTTATCTAGATCTAATGGATATTGATTCATTTTTTTTCTACTCGACATATATATATATATATATATATATATATATATATATATATATATGTGTGTGTGTAGCTGTGAATATACATGGTGAGTGTGTAGAAAAGAAATGCATGCAGATTCGTGCATGCACAATGAAGGGAAAAAGATTAGTAAGAAAAAGAAGAGAAGTATTAATATAATTTGCAGGAAACAGCATTAACATATGACATGAATATGAATATAAATATAAATAAAAATAAATTAATTAATATTAGAGCATGAAATCAGAATCGCCCCACTGCAAAACAGCAGACTCCAAATTCTGCTCTCTTTTGAGCTTGTCTTTGAGGAACCAATCGCACACCCTCCCCGCGTTCAGCTCCTCTATTCCACACCCTTCCTGCTCCGATATCACTCGCAGCAGATTCAACGACGATATCTATAATCCACTACTAATCAACATTCTGTAAAACTCAAATATATATTCATTTCATTTCTATTTAGATTTTTACCGTCAATCGGCATAGAAACCGCTCGTGCGAGCTGAGGCCCGAGATTTCAACTAGACCGGCTTCTTCTAGCGTCAGGAAACTTCGTCTGTCAGTTTCTTCTTCCTCGTCGCCGGCTTTGGCGGCCAGCTTCCTTCCCCGGGCGGCGGAGACGTTCTTCGGGAATCTTATTGAGTTATTGTTGGTGAATGTGGGAGGTTTGAAGGGCGGAGTTAATTGAGAGTGCAAGGCATGTGGTTTGATTGTGTTCATGGTTTATCTCAAGGTTGGCTTGTGTTGTGTGGTTCTAAATTGAATTCATAAACTATCCAAATTTATCGCATATATATAATTTTTTGCTTTATTATTATTTTTTTTTTCAGCAAACTTGGGCCAGCTTCATCATTGTAATAGTTTTAGGCTATTTTAGATTGGACTGTCTTCATTGAGTCTCCCAGCCCTTCTCATTCCGTTCTTGTTAATATATTCCGACTTAGCTATTGCTGTTTTATCTATGATTAATTGATTATTGACAAGTAATCTATATAATTTGTATATATTAAAATAAAATTGGGGGAAAATATGGAAAAAAATTGTTAGTATAACAATACATGTAACAGTTATATCTATGTAATAAATATTGATTTGAATTGTAAGATTTTCTTTATTTAAATTTAGTGGATAATATATTTACAAATCTTACATAATGTTTATTAAACATAATAGTATTTTGGATATATTAAATATTATTTATACATAATATAATTAACATTATATTTATGATTTAAACATGTAGATCATTAAAAAAATTGGACATTGTTGATTTGACATATATAATTGATATTTTTTTATGATTATGTTAAAATTTCTTATTATTTAAAATGATACACAAATATCAAACACACAATTAACAAACTAGATGTTTTTTTTCAACTATAACAATATTTTATCTTTTTAGATATATCAAAAGTATATTCATAAATCAACAGAGTAGTAACTTTAAAAAATTAAAATAAAAACAATAATGATCTAAATTAATGAATATAATCAACAGTTCTCATATCGTAAAAAGGTTTTCCTACATGGGCCAAGTAATCACCGAGCATAAGAAAATTGCATATTTTATTTTTAAAAATCAAATAAAAACTAATTGTTCTTAAAAAAAGAATTGAAAAGAAAAAGAAATTGGGAGATAGGTTCAAGATTAAAGACAATAATCTGAAATGGTTAAAAAATAAATAAATTTGGGATTGTGCTAAATTTTAACTATGCAAAATAGCAGTCATTTAATTTTGTATACTCCCTCCGTCCCAGCTGAATTGTCCCGGGTTGACCGGACACAATAATCAAGGAGTGTGAGTGTAAAGTAAGTTGAGTGAAATTAATATTTTATTGTTGAGTGTGAAAAAATTGCATTTTTAAGTAATGAGACAATTGAGGTAGGACGGACGAAAAAGGAAAGTGGGACAATTGAGGTGGGACGGAGTATCAAATTCTGAAACTAAACATTGATCAAGAAAATTAGTATTTAGATTTGAGACTTTAAAATATTATTTGGATATAACTTTAGGTATTAACTTAGTTGCTATGTTTTATGTAATTAAATTGCGTAAAATTTTTAATGTTTTATTAAAAATATTTATTATGGTGGACATTTTTTAGATGAGAATAATATTATTATTATTATTATTATTATTATTATTATTATTATTATTATTTGTTATTTCCGACATCAGAGTATATAGAATCGGAAATTTTAAGATTTAAACTTTGTTAGGAAATTTGATAGAAATATTATTCATTTTTTGTTATGTTTTGGTGGGTCAAAGTATGTAAAGTCATCTTAAATAGATTCAGTTTAGATTAAAAATGTAAAGTCTTGTATTGGTTTCTTTTTATCAAGTTGGAAGCTGATACTAATCTGGAGATTAGACAGACCAGTAAGTCTAGTACATGCGAAAGACTCAGCAGGTTAAAGTACACAGTAAAAAGCCTGAAAAACGAATCTAGCTGAAGTATGGATATCGCCAAGTATGAATCCAGCAAGTATGAACTTACGCAATCAAACCATACTTAACTGCAAAAGGGATCCAGTATACTTCAAAGGGTGACGTCATCAGTATGGAGTTACGTGTATGACAGCACCAGCATAGACTTCCTAGTCTAGGTCACAGTACATGAAGACAAGAAGAAACGCATGAGAAATATACTGAAGAAGAACAGACTTTAAGGATTAGAGAAGCCTTAAAGTATGCAAGCATGAAACATCATGTTTCGCTACCTAGGACAATCAGTCCGGGATTCCTCATACTGGCAAATACTGTAAAAAAGTTGAACCATCGCTGTCAAAGTCAGAAAAAGGTAGAGCAAGCGTAGACCATCTGAAAAAGCACCACCTACATGTCGAACACTACAACCAATAGAGACATTCGATTGGACATCTTCCAATTTATATCTAACAAACATTTATTCAAACATTCAAATCTCACGGCTATAAATACCGTAGAAATCTGCGGAATGAAAAATTAGCAACAAATCTAATTTCAAGATTTAATTAACAAAGAGAAAAGAAGAGAGAAATCGTTCTCCAAATTAGATCTTCAGATCTGTGTCCCAATATTGTTCAATCCTGCTACTGGTGAGGATTCCACAGGACTGTGAATTGTATAAGCCAGTGTCGAATTTCTTCGTCTCCCAAACACAATAGAGGCGTCGCCCACTCTGCTCTCTCTCTCTCTCTCTAAGGTTTCAACTGAGAGAGAGGACTGTCTATTTATAGACCTAGGGTTACAACCTTAATGGGCTATTGGGCCTCTTTTCAGCATATTTAATTGGGCCAGACCTGGGACCTAATGCAAATAATAAAGTGGGCCTAACAATTGATTAATTCTCATGTCTACAACCCAGGACACAATTAATTAAGTAATATTAATTCTTTTTCACCACTGACTTACCCCTTTATTACCACATTATGAGAACGGGCTACATTTACTTGAGAATCCTCATATTTAAGGTTATTGAACATTCATTAATTTATTGGAGCTTCTGACAAGCTATCACAATTAATTAATATCGTATTTCCTCAGCAGTATCACTCAAACCTTATCACTCGTGCTTGAGCTTAATCAACCGACATGATTTTAGCACGATGAACATTATTGAGCTCCTCAGGAAATGTCCCCATCCTATTACTCGGATATGGTAACTGTTGGGAAATCTGGCTGTTTTCCTTCCACAGGGGCGCACGAATTACAAGGCATTTTTGCTAGAGCCTAAAGGGGGAAATTGTTAGATATTAGCCTTGGTGTTTTGGTGGATCAAATCCTAAGTCCAACCAGCGTCAGTTGTCTCTAGAATAGCTCTAGTCTCAAATGTAAAGTCCTGTATAGGTGTTTTGAGTTGTAAGTCGCAGCTGATCAAGACTCATGCTGGCTACTGTTCACCAGCATGAGATGTGCTTACCAGTTGAGGGATGCCTCACCAGCAAGCGACTGACCAAGACTCATGCTGATACTGTTCATCAGCATAGAGTTGAGCTATCGACTGGCTACTGTTCACCAGTGGGAAGATTTCATCAGCAGGAGGCTGACAGATCTACCAGCAGAATATGTGTTCTGGTTGACACTATTCACCAGCGGTGAAGCCACCAGTCACGGGAGAATTCAAGAGATAACATCAGACGAATTGGTAGACCTTGATTGTGCTAAGGCAAGTCACCAGCAGAGACTGCCAGCACAAGATCACCAGCATGATCTGCCAGTCGAAGGTTATCATCAGAATTGAAGATTCGCTCTCCCGAAGACATAGAGACAAAGAGAAGATTCGTCTGAGGAATGTGCTGACAAAGAAGGACTTTAAGGACGGCTAACTTAAAGTCTAATCAGCTCAAGACTCCAGTTCTTGATTCCCTACTGACGAATAGTACCGTTCTGACACAAAGAGATCTGTGTCAGATAAAGCGGTCGCAGGCATGGCGCTTTCCTGAAAATGCTACCTGCAGCCGTCTGAAGTACATCTGGAGTCAGAAGACCATTCCGGATGTGTGCAACGGCTAGTATTTGAATCTGAATCTCACGTCTATAAATACGTGAGATCCAACAGCATTCAATACTCTTGACCTACCGAAAGCTCAAACGCATTCATATCAGCGAATAAGCAATCTTTCGAGGCTTTTCTTAAAGCTACTCCGTGTGTCAATCATTTGAACACGAGACTCCAAGCTTCTAGCTTGTGAGTTATTGATCTCATTTGGTGTTCTTTCTCATTCCGAGGAAGAACATAGCAGCTCTTGAGCCAGCCAGCTCCAGAGTTATTACGGGCAGTTTTGCCGCCAGCAAGAGTCAAGTTCTTGGGAGAACTCAACACTCAATCAGTCGGAGGAGGAGGTTGAAGTGACGTGCTCGCACTCCATCCATCTGACGAGAGTTGAAGAAGGACAAGGACCGGGAGCGGTTGATCCAGTGGACTGGTAGACAAGGCATCTACCAGCCCGAAATAGATCGTAGGAAATCTTGTACCGGATTACTCTTTTTAGTGAATTTCCAGTGCTTCGACTGGAGAGTGGACGTAGATCAGTTGATCGAACCACTATAAAATATCCTTGTTATTTACTGCTTTCAGCATTTACTTACTGATTTAAAACCCAGCACCCAAGTGCTGGAGTATAACTGAAACCAGTTTATAACTGTGCAAACTCGACTCTAAAATTTTCTAAGTCCTGAGTCATCAGCTGACCAGCCAGTTGCCAGTCAGCTGAATACTCAGTTGCCAGTTGACTTACCAGCTGACAAGGTCCCAGTCAGCTGTGTAACCAGCAGAGTGCAAGAAACGAACTTACGCATTTTCCGCTGCCAAGTTATACCCTGATATCCGGGACCAACAGTAACCTAACTCCAGTCTCAGACTGTAATACACGAACTGTTGTTACCCAAGATGCGGATATACGAGCACGTTACTCAGGCTCTCCACCATGGCAAGTCAAAACAACAGTCAACCTGTGCATACCCCTGAACCTTTGTTAGGGTTTGGACTCAATCAAGATCGAGATCTTGTATTCTCTGATGTCAGACAGTAGAATACATCTCATTGTGGTCCAATCAATACGCAACCGCACGTACCAACATATCAAGTAATCAAGACAGATTACTTCTTTCTGACTATGTTGCAGCCTACACCGACAGACTTATCTTTGTACGCTGTCTTGGCTGTGATAATATTTATATCTCACTAGGTCAAGTGATCATACTATCTTCTGCGATCTACAACACGTAGTATGATCGTCTCTATCGGTGAGATAAGAGGATACCATTGTTACTCGCATGTAAGTTTGTTTAGCAGATAGGAAATATTATTGAATGTATACTCATCGTAATAAATGCTTTATGTATACAAAACCCAACAATCTCCCACTAATACTCAAAGCATTACACTCGTTATTACAGAGTATACAGTGAGTTTATCTAGCCTAGCTATTACATTAACTACTACCAGTGGTAGGCATCCACCTCAGACCTAGTCCACGAATATGTCTTTCATATACCTTTTGTGGTAAGCACTTTGTGAATGGATCAGCTAGGTTGTCTCTAGTGTCAATCTTCTTGATCTGCACATCACCCCTCGATACGATCTCTCATATGATGTGGTACTTTCTCTTTATGTGTTTGCCCGCCTTGTGAGTCCGTGGTTCCTTCGAGTTCGCAACTGCACCAGAGTTATCACAATAAATTGTGATACTCTTACGCAAACTCGGAATCACATCCAACTCCAAGAGGTAATTCCGTAGCCATACCCCCTTCTTTCAAAGCGTCGGAGGCGGCGACATATTCCACCTCCATGGTAAACACATAACCTAAGGTCAATTTCTTCTCGTCCCGGTTGTAGGGTTTTTCCGTGAACCGAATCACCAAAACCAAACTGAATCGGATCGATTTATGGATATTGCTCATAATTAAAATTCTCAAAACCCTAGCATGCTCCTATGAATTAATACAGAGATTTGTGGATTTAGGGTTTACCGTAACTCCGTCGAGTCTGAACCGATGTTTCGCGTTTGAATTCCAAATCTCAATTCAACCACGCGATCCGATTTAATCTGCGGAAACAGAAATTAGAGATCTAATTTCTTAGATTAAAATCGAAACAGAAAGAGAAGGAAGAAAGAAAATCTGTTCTCCAGATTAGATCTTCAGGGCTGTGTCCCAATGCTGATCAGATCTACTACTGGTGAGGACTCCGTAGAACTGTATTCTGAGCAGGACCAGAATCGAAATTCCCCTCCTTTCACTCCCAAAAACGGTGCCCCTCTCTCTCTCTAGGTTTAGTGTGTTTCAACTATGTTACAACTTATGAGAGAGAACTGTCTATTTATAGACCTAGGGTTGTAAACCCTAATGGGCCATTTTGGGCTCAATTCAGCATATTTAATTGGGCCAGACCTGGGACCTAATGCAAATAATAAAGTGGGCCTATAAATTAATTAATTCCCATGTCCACAACCCAGGACATAATTAATTAATTAATATTAATTCTTTTTCACCACAGAATTAATACTGACCTACCCCTTTATTACCACGTTATGAGAACGGGTTGCATTAATTGAGAATCCCCATATTTAAGGTTACCGGACATCCATTAATTAATCGGAGCCTCTGACAAGCTCTAACTACAATTAATTAATATCTTATCATTCCTGAGTAGTACCACTCAAACCTTATCACTCGTGCCTGAACTTATTCAGCCTGCAGGACTTTGGCACGATGAATGTTATTGAGCTCCTCGGGGAATGTCCCCCATCCTATTACACGGATATGGTTACCTAAGTCCAGTCTCAGGCGGTACTACACGAACTGTTGTTACCCAAGATGCGGCTATACGAGCTCGTTACTTAGGCTCTCCACCATGGCAAGTCAAAGCAACAGTCAACCCATGCAAACCCCTGAACCTTCGTTAGGGTTTGGACTCAATCAATATAACGAGATCTTGTATTCACTGATGTCAGATAGACAAATACATCTCACTACGGTCCATCAATACGCCACCTCTGCGTACCAGCATGTCAAGTAACCAAGACAGACTACTTATTCTGACAATGCCGCAGCCATCCGGACAGACGTATCCTCATACGCTATCTCGACTGCGATCAGGTTTATGTCTCACTAGGTCAAGTGATCATACTGTCTTCTGCGATCTACAACACGCCGTATGATCGTCACTATCGGTGAGACAAGAGGATACCATTGTTCATACATGTAAGATTGTTAAAAGATAGGAGAAATAAACCGTTGTATACTCATTGTAATAAATGCTTTCAGTATACAAAACCCATCAATCTCCCACTTATACTCAAAGCATAACTAAGCTATTACAGAGTATACAGTCTGTCTATCTAGTCTGCTGTCACTTTAACCACTATCAGTGGTCGGCATCCAGCTCAGACCCAGCTCACGAATATATCTTTCGTAAACTTTCTGCGGCAAGCTATTTGTAAACGGATCAGCAAGATTGTCAGCAGTGTCAATCTTCTTAATCAACACATCGCCCCTCGATACAATTTCTCGTATGATATGGTACTTTCTCTCTATGTGTTTTCTTGCCCTCCGAGATCGTGGTTCCTTTGAGTTTGCCACTGCACCAGAGTTGTCACAATAAATTGTGATGCTCCTCGGCAAACTCGGGATCACGCCCAACTCTAAAAGGTAGTTCCGGAGCCACACCCCTTCTTTCGAGGCGTCGGAGGCGGCGACATATTCCACCTCCATGGTGGAGTCAGCAATGCATTTCTGCTTTGAGCTCCTCCAAGATACAGCTCCACCTCCCAGGGTAAACACATATCCTGAGGTCGATTTCTTCTCGTCCTGGTCCCCTTGGAAATCTGAGTCTGTATAACCCACAGGGCACAAATCCTCTTTTTGATAAACTAGGCAGAAATTCCTAGTTCTTTTCAAATACTTGAGGATGTGCTTTACAGCAGTCCAGTGCACCTGTCCAGGGTTAGACTGATATCTTGCTACCATGCCAACGGCATAACAGATATCTGGCCTGGTACACAGCATCGCATACATGAGAATACCCACCGCCGAAGCGTATGGTACAAGACTCATCTCGTCTTTCTCCCGCCATGTCTGAGGACACTGCCCACCAGAAAGACGAACGCCATGTCTCGAGCAAAAACAAGTATTTATAGAGGTAGAGGTGTATAAATTGGGATCTAGGGCCAAAAATATGATTTAGCCATAAAAATCTCAAAATTCCCTTTTTTGGGCCCATTTCAGTCGACGTAGGGCTCATCTCGGTCGACGTGAAATTCCTTGCGTTGGTCGGCGTGGTCTTCATTTCGGTCGAGACAGAGACGTTTTCCCTCTTGCGATCCTTCTGCGCAGTCTCACGATTTTGGCCATAACTTTCACTCCTGAACTCCGATTGACCCGATTCCAGTTGCGTTGGAAAGATAACTCAAAGATATTTCCATCCATGTGCCCCATTATCTCAGATTCCATCTTTGGAAGAAGTCGTGACTATTCCATTGAACATCTGCTGCTTTCGGTACGGGTTTCCATTGGATTTGACCTAAAACCTGTGAAAATCCAACATGGCAAGCATCATACCCCATAAACTTGACTCATGCTCGATTATTAACTAAAACTCAAGTAAAAGCAAGAAAACAATGTGATAAGTGAGGCAAAATACGAGCTTATCAGTAGTGAAACATCATAAAGGTATGATGAACTTCTTTGCTGGACAATTCATAAAGTAGATTAGTTAATTACCTATCTCCGCTCGGTCTCAAGAAGATTAACTAACTCCAAAAATCCACAGATTTATTCCTATTATCTATCTCCTTCTGCTCACACAAGAAATCAAATTATATTGTGAAAACTCTTTCCGTTGAAATCTATTACAGTTACGTCTCAAGTTCTCAACTAATTAATCCTAAGATGTGGCCAGAAAACTCAAGATTATAAATAAGCTCAGATTTCACAAACTACGATGAGAAAGGGAAAATAATTCAATTAATCCAACATGCATACATTGATAGTTCGAAACCCTAGAATCTGAGAAGGAATTTAATTACACATATTCATGAATAGAATCATCAGAGATAAAGAAAAACATGAATTGCATAAAACTTGGGTGTAGATGTCTTCCCACAAAAACATGTCTTCAATCATAAAACCTAAGAACTCTTGGAAACCTCTAAAATCTTCAACTCTAAAATTCTCCTAATTCTCCACAGATTTCCACCCTAAATTTTGAATTTTACATGGCCTTATATAGTAGTGATAGATGTATCAAACAGTATCTATGATTAGATATGTCTCTATCTTCAAATCAGGATCAGATCAGGAAAACTCGTCGTCACGTCGATCGACGCCTATGAAGAACTCGCGTCGATCGACGCACATTCTTGCATCGATCGACGTGGGCATGGCCATCACCTCTTTGCATCGATCACTCGTCGATCTCTTTCGTCGATCACCCTCCGAGCAACTACGTCGATCGATGTGGCATGGGCATTGATTGACGCAGGTCTGTAACACGAGCATCTTTCTGATTCTTCCCTATTTCCGACTAAAAACCTGCATAATTCACCAATCACGATATTACGAGCACAATAGCCAATCCATGCACAAAAAGTTGGTAAAAATACTAACTTATCACCGCAGTCCAATACGCCTGTCCACGGTTAGACTGACTCGCTACCATGCCAATGGCATAACAGATATCTGGTCTGGTACACAGTATTGCATACATGAGGCTACCAACCGCAGATGCGTATGGAACAAGACTCATCTCATCTTTCTCCTTCTGTGTCTCAGGACACTGACCAAGAGAAAGATGTATGCCAGGTCTGAAAGGTAGCAAGCCTTTCTTGGCGAGTTGCATGCTGAACCGGGCTATCACAGTATCCACATAGGATGCCTGGGATAATCTTATCATCCTTTTCTTACGATCCCGTAAGACCTTAATCCCAAGGATGTACCCAGCTTCTCCCAAATCCTTCATTTGGAATTATTCGGATAACCAACTCTTAATCACCGACATCACTCCCTTGTCGTTTCCAAATAGGAGTATGTCGTCCATGTATAGTGCAAGGAAAACCACGCTCCCATTGACACAAAGTCGGTATACACAACTTTCGTTCTCCAACTGTGAAAATCTGTAGGATTTAATCACATCGTTGAAACGTAAGTGCCACGACCTTGAAGCTTGCTTAAGTCCATACGAGGACTTCCTAAGCTTGTAGACAAGATGTTCTTCGCCCTTGCGCATGTAACCCTCGGGTTGCTGCATATAGATATTCCTACCTTCTTCAAGGTAACTGTTTAGAAAAGCAATTTTGACATCCATCCGCCAAATCTCGAGGTCCAAATACGCTGCTATGGTAAGAAGTATCCAGATGGATTTGAGCATGGTTACAGGTGAAAGAATTCATCATAGTCTATGCCATCTTTCTGACTATAACCCTTTGCCACCAGCCTGGCTTTGAAAGTCGTAATCTTTCCATCCGCTCCCTTCCTTCTCTTGTATACCCACTTGCACCCTATAGCCCTAAAGCCATTAGGCAGCTCAGCTTTCGGGCCTACATCCATAGCGGTTATGGATTCAATCTCAAAATACATGGCGATACGCGATTTTCAACATCCTTGTCCTGCACCGCCTCCTCGTAGGTTATTGGGTCAGAGTCTTCATGTCCTCTATCAGGGCTCAAGTCCGAAGACTCACCCACGAACATGTACCTTTCCGGTTGCAAAATAACTCTCCCACTGCGACGCGACATTGGTGTTGTGTCAGCAGTTTGTGCAGCAACTTGTAGTTCTACACCTTGCACTGAAGAACGCGCCGGTGGTGTTGTACCTCTCACAGGTGCACTCACGTTCGCACGTTCCCCTTCCCTTGGAATCGCATTCTCATCTTTAATTTCTTGAAGAACTGTATCACTCCTTGTCTTGTAGTTTCTCACATACTCGTCTTCCAAGAATCTAGCATTGGTGCTAACAACGATTCTTTGACTCTAAGGACAGTAAAAGTAACCACCTTTCGTTTGCCTAGGATACGCTATAAACAACATTTCCTTGGACCTACTTTCTAACTTATCAGGTTCCTTCGTCAGCACGTGTGCCGGACAACCCCATACTCTAAACTTGCACAAATTGGGTTTGCGTCCAAGGAAGAGTTCACAGGGTGTCTTAGGAACCGATTTAGAAGGCACCAGGTTCAAGACGTAAGTAGTTGTTTCCAATGTGTATCCCCAAAATGAAATGGGTAAGCTTGTATAACTCATCATTGATCTCACCATCTCTAAAAGAGTTCTATTTTTTTTCGGCTACACCATTTTGCTGGGGAGAACTCGGTGTAGTCCATTGGGATGTAATCCCATGTTCTGACAAATATTGCAAGAACTCGTGTTGTTGAGGTATTCACCACCATGGTCATATCGCAATGACTTGATAGTTTTCCCGACCTTCTTTTCTACATCAGCCTTAAACTCTTTGAATTTCTCAAAGCATTCAGACTTGTAGTGAAGCAAATAAATGTATCCGTATCTCGAGTAGTCGTCAATGAAAGTGATGAAGTACTCATACCCTCCACGAGCCTGTGTGGACATGGGCCCTCATAAGTCAGAATGGATCAATTCCAACACATCCTCTGCTCGAGACTGACTAGCCTTAAAAGGCCTAAAAGACATCTTTCCCTCGATGTAGGATTCACAGACTTGATAAGGTACAGGCCGAACTAAGTCCAATGTACCGTCATCTGCAAGTCGCTTAATCTGCTTCAAGTTGATGCGACCCAGTCTAAAGTGCCAGAGATATGTAAGATCCTCATCAGAAGAAGTAAACTTTCTCTTTCTAGGATTATCAATTTCAGATGAGTTACATGCAACATTCATGGACGATTTTGATAAAAGTAAGCAATATACAGAGAGTTAATCTACATCCCAAAATAGATAACATTGTTATTCTCAATGATAGAAATTAAATTACTATCATAAATAACAAAAATATCCATGTGAAGCTGATAATTATTTGTCTTGTCGGAAAAACACGGCCTAAAATAAAGCTCTCAAAAGTACTTTATTCATCAAAACATAAGGAGAAAGAAAACTTAATGAGGCTCCGTCGAAAATGTTGCCTTCCATGCAGCTGGTATTTTCTTGCTATTACTTTCCAACATTCTCGGCACGGTTCCCTGCAAAGTACAACAACATGGTTAATAAGTCAGCATTTACAGTTCTTGGAAGAGCAACAACAGACTCTAATCATGCTACAGTTATACATGCAAATGACATACCTTGTCTAGTTTTGTTGGCCTGACAATCTTTTCTCTAGTGTCCTTTCTTACCACACTTGAAACACTTGTCCTTCTTTGTTGCAGCCCTAGGCTTCTTATCAGCCTTCACATCCTTTGCAGTTGCCTTTTCAGCTTTCTTCTTAATCCCTCTTTTCCTCTTCATACCTTTCGATACAACAGAGAGGCTACCAGAAGTAGCTAAAGCAACCTTCTGAGGATTCATGACTGATTCCGCTGCCATCAAGTCATTAAGCAACTCATTAAGACTATACTCTTTATTGTTCATGACAACATTCAGTCTGAAACTCTTAAAGGAATTGGGTAGAGAGTTCAGTATGATATCGACCTTAGCTTTAGCGTCGATACCTCCACCGTGCACAATCAGCTCATCCATGAGGTGAGTCATGGAAACTACGTGCTCTCTCACTGAGCTACCATCAATCATTTTTCTACTCACGATTTCCCTCATGAGATTAAATCTGACAGCTCTATCAGTTTCCCCATAGGTTGCCTCTGGACTAGTCATAATGTCATAGGTATCCCTATGGTGTTGATGCTGCTGCTGCAAGACTTTCGACGTAATGGTCATCATGTAGCACTTGACTATATTGTTCGATTTCTCCCACTTGTTGTAATAGTCTACTTCCTCCTGAGAGAACTCAGCAGTGGGCACTGTAGGACGAAGTACTTGCAGAACGAACATGTGTTCTTCTACAATCAGGATGTATTCGAGATTGCGCTTCCATTCCAGGAAGTTTGGACCAATTAAAGAATTTTGTGCAAGAATATTGATAACATTAGATATAGACATATCTAAAACAAATAAATAATCTAAATAAGAACATACATGCAGAACATTCGAAAACAAATGCATTGAAAACCTCTTGATAAATCAAATACAAATGTTTTCCACGAATAGCCCAAGAGTTCCCACCGCAAGTTACACTCGTAGACGTTTACGATGTCATCCTCAACCAGACTGCGGGTTTTAATCCCCAATCCTTTCATTTTATACTATGTCAGGAACCATTAGACACATGAAAATAATAATTAGTGTAAAACCTTAGAGCAATCCATCTCTCAAGAATAGGGAAACAACAACTGTATTATATTCTAAGATGCTTCTAAGCACTTAACCACAAATTTAACTCCAGCCAAAAGAGACAGTTTGGAATGGCACGTAACCATACCGCACGACCCTTAAAGCCTTCGTTATCTATAATTTAAATCAATCCTAGAATACTTATGAGAAAAGAATTACGCAAGCTACACTCGTAGACGTTTACGCAAAATCCTCACACTATTCACTTGATATAAATTGTTTGTCTAGAAATCCCAACAACTCTAGCCCATGCACCTCCGGAAATTAGCAAGCTACACTGGTAGACGTTTACTAAGACAGGGGATACACTTACAACCAAGGATCACTTTGTGGAGGTCTATTGATTTCAATTAAAAAATCCGCTTAGTATTTTTTATTCAAATGGTTTCTTAAATGCACACATAAATAATTTCATAGTCATTATATTTTTCCAAATTTTTGCATGTAATTAAACAAGTCCAAAAATTCAAAAATATAATCCAGCAAGAAATTAATCACATAAGCATGCTATTTAAAGCTGTAAATAATAAAACAGTAAAACATGTTTTTTCCTATTATCTACTCATGCTTATTGCACAAATAATAAATCACACATCATACGAAGACAATTAAGACAAACAAAATTCCTCGTGGCCCCAAAATTAGGGCTGTAAATGAGCCGAACTGTTCGTGAGCTACTCGGATCTCAACTCGATAAAAGCTCGTTCGAATTTGTTTTGAGAAGCTCGTTTATGAAATGAACCAAATTTGAGCATCATAGTATTAGACTCGTGAGCTCGTCAGCTAAAATTAGTAAGAAATATAAAATGATTAATTTTATAAAAGTAATATCTTTCATAATTTAAGGGTAACAATAATGATAAATCTTTCTAATAATGATAAGATTTAGAATTTGAGCATGAATAAAATATTAATTTAGAGATAAATAACTTTTACTTTCAAAATAATAATGGATATTTTAAATATATTCCAAATTTAAAAATTTCGTTTAGGCTCAATAAAGTTCGTGAACTTCAAAACGTTCGACAAAAAAACTCAAAGTTTGACTCGATGCTAAACGAGTCAAACTTGAGCACGACACTACTTAGCTCGACTCGGTTTGATTACACCCCTACCCAAAATAGGAAAATAAAAATCTATCTATTACAAAATTTGACATTTGAATTTGGATAACTCCAAATCTTCTTCAAATCTTTCACAAATCTTCAAGGGCCTTGATATCCTCAACCACCAAATCTTTTTGGATCTAGGGTTTTGTGATTTGAAAATTGGTCCCACAATCCAACTGCAAACCCTAGGGTTTACAACTGAACTGCACAAGCCGTCAAACCACGAACCACCACCGCAGCAGCAGCAGTCGCCGCCGACAACCACCTTCGCCGCCCGAACCGGCCGCACGTCGTGCGCACACCGTCGCATGTCTGCCACGACGGGCCGCCTGCCCGCGTGGCTACTCCTTGTAAGCTTAGTCTTCAGACACTTGGCCTAGAAATTCACTAAGTATTATACAAGCCTCCTTATGATCTATGCACAGACCGTCGGCACTCCGTCCTTCGGTCTGTTGTGGTCACTCACCTAGGAACTCCTTGTAAGCTTAGTCTTCAAGTTGAAGTGAGGACACACCCCGCAACCTTCTTCTTGGTGGTTGAATGTTTGTTGTTTTTCCCAGAACTCAGTAGGTTGGCAAAAGCCCGTGAGAATTAGAATCATTGAAGAAGGAAACTGACTGCTTAAGCTTAAGCTTTAAGCTTAGCCTCGTGCTTTGAAGGATAACACAGAGAGACAACTTGAGTTAGGAATTGAAGTCTCATGTATTAAACACGGAAAGTCAGAGAGCTTGTGTAGAAAGTTGAGCAGAGTGTCAACTTAGCTTTTAGAGAGATTCTTCTTGTGTGGTTCATCATCTTTTAAGGCTGAAGTGCAGACCTATTTATAGAGAAATCCTTGGGTGTTTGAATTTCTGCCCATTAGACACATGACATGGGGAATGTCGTCCAATCATAGCCCATACTATAGGTCTGCTCTACTCTGTTGTATTAGTGTACTTTTCACTTACTTTGTGTCAAGCTAAGTTTCAGTCCGAGGAATCCAAGTATAGATATCCTCGTACTGACTTTTACTTTGCGTTCAATTCTTAAAGTCTGACTGAGCTTGGTTGTCTTCGTGTTATATGTGTTTACTTAACCAAGGCTTTCATACTGACTTCCCATAGTCAGTATAGCCAGCCCTTATACTGACTTCTCATAGTCAGTATGGTAAACACTATACTGAGTACCCAAACTCAGTATAGGCCTTAGCCATACTTGGTGAAACCAAGTTTCACGCACATACACTTCTTCAAATTCTCGAGCATTTCCTATGCTCGGTCTTCAGCTACTAAGTTCTATTACAACTTGATAAAGAACCTATACATGACTTTACATTTTTGTTTCTAAGCTAAAAACTTACTAAGATGGCTTTCACAACCTTTGACCCATCAAAACATAAGATAAAATGAAGGATTTTTCTAACAAAATTCCTAACACGTGTCGATCGACATGGAATCCTCATGTCGGTCTTCTCTTCGGCTTCAATTTTGATCGCTGCTTCTAGTCGACATTGACCCTCTGTATCGATCGATATGCTTCCCATCAATCGACATGGAGGGTTTTGCTTGAGTTTTCAGGTTGTCTTCCACATCGGTTGACATCCCGTGTGTCGACCTAATGGAGCTCAAGTAGCAGCTGTGAGAGACGATCCAGTCTACATTCCGAGTGGGCCGATGACTAGAGCTCGAGCAAGGACTTTGAGGGCTGGATTGAGCTTATTGATTAAAGACATTTGGGCTGCCAATGTTTCCAAAGAATTGATGGTGTTGGAAGAATTAAATGAAGACCCAAAAATTATTAATTTAATTACGTGTAGTGATTGGGCTTAGTTTAATTATTTAGTTATTTTGGGCTAAGATGTTTAGGCCTTCTTTAGTTTATTTTTGAATTTTATTAAGTTAATTTCGAATTTAATTTCCCTTATTAGACTAGGATTTGAGTCGCCTATATATAGGCCTTGTATGGAACAATTTTGATTCAGTTTTCAGTTTAATAAAATTTGTGAGGTTTTCTCCTTCAATTCTGAAAGCTCAAATTTTTGAATTCCCTATTCATCCATAGGAGTTCGATTTCGATTAATCAATCGGACAATCATATCCATTGGTGGTGTCTTCGCATATATCCTTCGTTGTTGGGTCAATCCGCTTCTTGGGTCGTAGGAGAATTTGTTCTGGAATACGGTACTTAAAGGTTTTTGAATCCAAAGGTGTTGGATCCTTCCATCTTCAGTTTTCAGTTTGCTTCTGCGTCGTGTCCGAGTTGAATCGTTCGAGTTCCTGGGCTGCGATCTAAACCTTCCGGCGAGGATCGTATCATTTTGGTATCAATATCTAGGTTGTGTCCTTTCTCTTTCCTGACAATTGTGTTCGTGTTTGTGTCAAAAAATCGAGTCTTACTTATTTAGGGTTCGAGTCTTTGTTCTTATTTCGTGTGTCTTAATTTTTCCATAGTTTGATTTGTACTTCCTCGTGTCTTTGAATTTCGTATTCTTCTGTCTTTAGAGTCGACTTTTGTCTTCCTAAGGTGTTAGGGTTTCGAATTTTGAGTCCTTGTGTGTTAAGATTTGAATTATCTTACTTACCATATTAGATTAAGTCAAATATTTCCTTATACCTTTTTACCTTATTCATACTTTCCTACCTTGGTGGCCATAATATTTCCTTCTTGATTGAATTACGAAACAATTTGGTAATTATTTTATAAAAAAAAGAGAGGCAAAATTAAAAAAAAAGAAGAGAAAATTCAAACAAAATATAAAAGTTAGAGTTCGAAGAGAAAAAAACATTCGTCAAAACAATATCGAAAAAAGTGTTGGGAAAGAAAAAAAGAAGGGGAGTAAAATTAAATCAAAAATCCCTAATTTTTTTATTTCTACTAGTGCATTTTTTGCCTTTTTTGTCGGTTTTGGTCATTTTTGTCGTAACTTTAGCGTCCGGTGTCTGTTTTTGGCTTAATTGTGCTTTTCGGAAATGTCTCGGTGAGACAATCAAGACTCATTGCTTTGTCGTGACATAAGGTGCTTTTTGGCCAAAGTCCTTTGTTTTTGAGTAGTTATTGCCCTCCGAAAGTTTTTCCAAAAAAAATTTTCATTCGTTTTTGGTCGTTTACCTTCCTAGAGTCGTCTAGAGTCTTCCCGTCCTGTTGGTTCGTCGAATTGATGTCCGTGGACTTTTATAAGAATTTTTTAGTTTTTGGAAAGGAGAAAAGAGTGGAAAAAGGCAAGCGAGTGTGAGATTAATAGAGGGATTGAAAAAGCCATTATATACTGAGAGATACACGAGTGTGAGTGTTTTGATATAACTGAGTGATACACGAGAGTCAGTGAGGTGGTGAGGCCCTTCTTTTATTTTGTTATCTAACATTTCTTGCAGGTATGTCGAAACCTAATGATTCTGAGGAGGTGAAAGGAGGTGAGTTTGTTGGTGGTGGTCAGGTCAAATACATGATGGAGGCCATGAAATCCGAATTTGTTAGGTTGCTGAAGAGTGAGATGAATGTCATGCATCAACGAATGGATGACTTTAAGATCTCTGTGATGGAAAAGACTCGACGAGACTCATCTGATAGTCATAGGAGTATTGGGAAAGGAGGACGTGGCAAAAGCTCGCATAGGAGATAGAATCCTCAGTATGATGATGATGCCGATGACTATGCCGATGAAGCGATGAAGATTCTTATGACAATAATTTGGGGACAATCAAGATGAACATCTCGTCTTTTCATGGAAAGAATAACCCCGAGTTATATCTGGAGTGGGAGCGAAAGGTGGAGATGATATTCGACTGCCACAACTACTCTGAATTGAAGAAAGTAAAGATGGCTGCAGTAGAGTTCTCGAATTATGCCCTCGTGTGGTGGGATCAGTTGGTCACTAGTAGGAGGAGGAATATGGAGAGGCCTATAGAGACATGGGATGAGATGAAGGTTGTTATGAGGAGGCGCTTTGTGCCAAATCATTACTACCGAGAGTTGTATAACAAGCTGCAGGGTTTGAGGCAGGGTACCCGGAGTGTGGATGAGTACTATAAAGAGATGGAAGTGGCTATGATCTGAGCCAATGTCGTGGAGGATAGAGAGGCGATGATGGCTAGGTTCTTGGCTGGACTGAATTGGGAGATTCAGAATACGGTGGAGCTGCAGAATTATGTCGAGCTGGAAGACATGGTCCACATGGCCATCAAGATTGAGGGACAGCTCAAGAGGAGGGGCAACAACAGTAATTCGAGGGAGAATCCCACAGGCTGGAGAGAATACCAGACTGAAAGTGGTTCAACACTTAAGCGAGCTCCGTGGAAGAAGGAGGAGGACTAGCCTCGAGGGGAGAAGAAGTCGTTTGTGAAGCACAGGTCAGATTCCACAGCTCAAGGTAAATCTGTTACCACTGATCGCAAGTGCTATAAGTGTCAGGGTTTTGGGCATATCACTAACGATTGCCCAAATCGGAGAGTCATGGTGATTTGAGATGATGGAGAGATTGTGACGGATGAAGAGACTGACCCGGAGATGCCTGATTTGGATGATCCTGATGAAGAGGTAGAAGAGATTGAGGCACCTGCAACGCTGAATTTTGTGATGAGAAGGGCTTTGAATGCACAACCTACAGCCAGTGATGTGGAGCAGAGGGAGAACATCTTTCATACACATTGTCATATCAATGATAAGGTCTACAACATGATTATAGATGGAGGTAGCTGCACCAATGTAGCGAGCCAGTCGATAGTGACGAAGCTAGGGCTACAGGTGATGAAGCACCCTAGGCCATACAAGCTGCAGTGGCTGAATGATAGTGGCGTCATCAAAGTAGTGAAGCAAGTCAAGGTGTCATTTCGCATTGGAAAATATGAGGATGAGTTGTTCTGTGATGTGATTCCTATGCAGGCAAGTCGTATACTTTTGGGGCATCCGTGGCAGTTTGATAGGCGTGTGAAGCATGATGGCTTCACGAACAAGTATGCCTTCGAGTACTAGTAGAAAAAGATCTCACTTGTTCCTCTGACCCCTAAACAAGTCTATGAGGATCAAGTCCAATTGCAGAAGGAGTCGGGTGATGAGATGCGACCACAAAGTAATAAGGAGAAAGGGGTGGTGCAACAGTCATTTCTAGCTTGGGTTGGGGATTTGAAGTGGGCAGTTCAGGAGGAGAAACCATTGGTGTTGTTGATCTACAAGGAGAACCTGGTTTTAACTAACATTCCTGATTCTCTACCCCTTCTATTTCTTCTCTTTTGCAGGATTTTGATGATGTATTTCCAGATGATACCCCAGCTGGACTGCCACCCATTCGTGGGATTGAGCATCAGATAGATTTTGTGCCTGGGGCAACCCTTCCAAATCGACCAGCTTACCGAACCAGCCTGGAGGAGACGAAGGAGCTGGAGAGGCAGATTGGAGAGTTGCTGGCCAAGGGGCACGTGAGGGAGAGTTTGAGTCCTTGTGCAGTTCCAGTTTTGATTGTGCCCAAGAAGGACTCGACAATGAGGATGTGCTGCGACCGTCGAGCTATCAACAACATTACGGTTAAGTATCATCATCCTATCCCTCGTTTAGATGACATGTTAGATGAGTTGCATGGTGCTTTTGTGTTTTCTAAGATAGATCTGCGAAGTGGTTATCATCAGATTAGGATCAAGGAGGGAGATGAGTGGAAAACTGCTTTTAAAACTAAGCTTGGGTTGTATGAGTGGTTAGTCATGCCTTTTGGTTTAACCAATGCTCCTAGTACTTTTATGCATCTTATGAACCATGTTTTGAGAGCTTTTATTGGCAGATTTGTAGTGGTTTATTTTAATGGCATTCTGATTTATAGTAGGAGTTATGATGATCACTTTGAACATTTGAAGTCTGTTTTGGATGTACTTCGCAGGGAGAGACCGTTTGCTAACATGAAGAAGTGCATCTTTTGCATAGATAAGTTGGTGTTTCTTGGTTTTGTTGTTAGTGCAGATGGGGTACAAGTGGATGAAGAGAAGATTCGAGCTATCAAGGAGTGGCCGCAGCCTAAGAATGTTAGCGATGTTCACAGTTTTCACGGACTTGCCAGCTTTTATAGGGGTTTTGTACCCCATTTCAGCAGCATTGCAGCCCCATTAACTGAAGTGATTAAGAAGACTGTGGAGTTCCGATGGGGAGAAGAGCAAGAGAAGGCTTTTGAGTTGCTGAAGTACAAGTCGACACATGCCCCGATATTATCTCTTCCTAACTTTTCTAAGACATTTGAGATTGAATGTGATGCTTCTGGAGTTGGTATTGGTGCAGTTTTGATGCAAGAGAAGGGGCCCGTGGCATACTTCAGTGAGAAGCTGAACGGTGCGACACTGAACTATCCTACCTATGATAAGGAGTTGTACGCCTTGGTGAGAGCTTTGAAAACGTGGCAGCATTACTTGTGGGCTAAGGAGTTCATCATTCACACCGATCATGAGTCGCTGAAGCATCTGAAGGGGCAAAAACAAGCTGAACAAGAGGCATGCAAGATGGATGGAGTTTGTAGAGACCTTTCCTTACGTCATCAAGTACAAGAAAGGTAAGGAAAACATGGTAGCTGATGCACTGTCTCACAGGTATGCCTTAATCTCTACTTTAGATGCTAAGTTTGCTTGGGTTTGAATGCATTAAGAGTTTGTATGCATCTGATGAGGATTTTGGTGATATTTATGATGCATGTGAGACATCTGCTAGGGGTGAGTATTTTAGGCATGATGGTTTTTTGTTAGAGTCTCATGGAGGTGGTTTGATGGGTCATTTTGGCATTGCTAAGACTTTGGATGTGTTGCATGAGCATTTCTTTTGGCCTTGCATGAAACGTGATGTTGAGAGGATCTGTGGTAGATGCATTACTTGTAAACAGGCTAAGTCTAGGTCTAGTTCCCATAGATTGTATACACTTTTACCTATCCCTACTGCACCTTGGGTTGATATTTCTATGGATTTTTTGCTAGGTTTGCCACGTACTGGGCGTGGTAGTGATTCTATATTTGTGGTTGTTGATAGGTTTTCTAAGATGGCTCATTTTATTCCTTGTCATAAGTCTGATGATGCATCCCATGTTGCTGCTTTGTTCTTTAGAGAAATTGTTAGATTGCATGGTAGACCTAGGACAATTGTTTCTGATAGAGATTCTAAGTTCTTGAGTTACTTCTCGAAGACTTTGTGGTGCAAGTTAGGAACTAAGTTGTTGTTTTCTACTACTTGTCATCCACAAACTGATGGTCAAACTGAACTAGTTAATAGGACTTTATCGCATTGTTGAGAGTTGTGCTTAGGAAGAATATTAAGAATTGGAAAAATGTTTGCCTCATGTTGAGTTTGCTTATAATCGTTCAGTTCATTCTGCTACTCAGTTTTCTCCTTTTGAGATTATGTATGGTTTTAATCCTTTGACTCCTTTGGATTTATCTCCTTTACCTGCACAAGAGTTTACTAACCTTGATGGGCAGAAATGAGCTGATTTCGTGAAGCAGATTCATGAGAAGGCTAGGCAGGACATTGAGCGCCGTACTGAGCAGGCGAATAAAGGGCGCAAGAAGATGTTGTTTGAGCCTGGAGATTGGATTTGGCTGCATATGAGAAAGGAGAGGTTTCCTTTGCAACGAAGATCGAAGTTGTTACCTCGTGGAGATGGTCCCTTCCAAGTGTTGGAGAAAGTGAATGATAATGCATACAAATTGGACTTACCAGGTGAGTATGATGTTAGTGCTACATTTAATGTTGCTGATTTAAGTCCTTTTGATGTAGGAGACAACTTGGATTTGAGGACAAATCCTCTTGAAGAGGAGGGGAATGATGGAGCTCAAGTAGCAGCTGTGAGAGACAATCCAGTCTACATTTCGAGTGGGCCGATGACTAGAGCTCAAGCAAGGACTTTGAGGGCTGGATTGAGCTTATTGATTAAAGACATTTGGGCTGCCAATGTTTCCAAAGAATTGATGGTGTTGGAAGAATTAAATGAAGACCCAAAAATTATTAATTTAATTATGTGTAGTGATTGGGCTTAGTTTAATTTATTCAGTTATTTTGGGCCAAGATTTTTGGGCCTTCTTTAGTTTATTTTCGAATTTTATTAAGTTAATTTCGAATTTAATTTCCCTTATTAGACTAGGATTTGAATTGCCTATATATAGGTCTTGTATGGAACAATTTTGATTCAGTTTTCAGTTTAATAAAATTTGTGAGGTTTTCTCATTCAATTCTGAAAGCTCAAATTTTCGAATTCCATATTCATCCATAGGAGTTCGATTTTGACTAATCAATTGGACAGTCATATCCATTGGTGGTGTCTTCACATATATCCTTCGTTGTTGTGTCAATCCGCTTCTTGGGTCGTAGGAGAATTCGTTCTGGACTACGGTAATTGAAGTTTTTCGAATCCAAAGGTGTTTGATCCTTCCATCTTCAATTTTCAGTTTGCTTCTGCGTCGTGTCCGAATCAAATCGTTCGAGTTCCTGGGCTGCGATCTAAACCTTCCGGCAAGGATCATATCACGACCAAAACAACGGCTTCTTCATTCCGGCTTTTTTCAGCACTTGGCCACTTTTTAGCCCAAAACCTGTAAAATCTCACCATGGCAAGCATAATATCCTCAATAGCACACTTATGCACGAAAATAACTAATAATAAAGCCTAAATTAACTAAAACAATGGAGAAAAATATGGATAAGTGAGTATAAATACAAGCTTATCAGGGTTTGATAGGAATTACACACTTAGAGTTGCAGAGTGAACCCTATTTATAGTCACAAGAGTATCGGTGAAATATTAGAAATAGAAGGTTAAGATCGTGCACCGAAAAGTTCGATCATCTTCTGGGAAATCGGTGACGGTTGAGGTGCCCTATGCCTGCGACTTGGGTCATGGGATATGATGTGGTTTTCCTCCTCGAGTCCCAAAAATGCAAATCTGGCAGGAAGCTATTTCACCACAGATTCCGAATGAAGATTTGGATGTCTGTTGACAATCCTTCGCATTGATTCACATTAATTGTGGCGTATCGCATACGCGACTGATAAGCTCATATTTATACTCACTTATCTATATTTTTCTCCATTGTTTCAAGCACATTTTGTTATGTTTTTACTTATTTTTGTGCATGAGTCTACTTTAGAGGGTGTTATGCCTTTGATGGGTGATTTTTGTAGGTTTTAGGCCAAATTCATTGGAAATCCGTACCGAAAGCAGATGATGTTCAAAGGAACAGTCACGACTTCTTCCACAGATGTAATCTGAGCTAATGGAGCAAATGGTTTGAAAGATCTTCGAGTTAGCTTTCCAACGCAACTGGAATCGGGTCAATCGGAGCTCGAAAGAGGAAGTTATGGCCAAAACCGTGAGACTGCGCGGACCAGAGAACTTGTGTCGAGAGACAGGATTTCTGTCGACCGACAGGATTCCTGTCGATCGAAATTTTTCCGATCGATCGAAACAGAGGCCAAATTTTCAGAAACGTCACAAATTCAGCCCGGATTTTGATCTTGAAGGTTGTGTCGATCGAAATTCTCCCTGTCGATCGACACGGAGGTCCGAAAAGGCTGTTTTTGGCCTGTTTTGGCAGTTTTTGCTATTTTTACCCAATACCCAAATTAGGTCTTTTTCCCCCTCTATAAATAAGAACTGAACTGCACGAAAATTATGTTAGTTTTTATGACTTCTTTTATGCCTTATTACACTTAGAATAATTGAGATTTTGGAGTTTTTACAAGACATTCAAGGTTCCTCTTTATTTGTAAGTCAATTAATTTAATGTTTTCTTTCATTCTAGTCATGATTTGTGGCTAGAACCCTAAACAGGTTCTAGGGTTATGATTTCTTTTCTGATGCATGTTTAATTGATATCAACTCTTCAAGCATGGATTAATTCTCTGATTTAATTTTATAATCTAGATTAAAAGAAGGACCGAGAGGTGAATTGAGATCTAGGTTTATAGTTAATAATTGATGGATCGAGAGATGAAAATTATTAACAGGAAGAGAGAATTAATTGTGTTTGTTTTCTGTCTCAAAAGGAAGAAACCTACATAGGAATAATTAGATAATTATTGAGATTGATTAATTTGGTGTTCTTGAGACCGAGAGGAGATAGTCAGTAATTAATAATCTAGGATTTAATTGCCTGACCAAGGAATTTAATCCACAAAAATCTAGGTTTTCCCCATTGCTGAGTTGATTGATATTACATGTTGATGATTAGAATATCTGCCCTAGGATCTGTGTTTCTCTTTATTGTTTCCAAAACTCTTTACTTTCTTTCAATTGTTATCTTTAATTTACAAAACAAAAATCTCTTCTCAAATTTGGATTTCTCAAACAGCGAATTGATAAACTGTGTCCAGTACATGAGATGATTTCATTGCACTATCCTTGTGGGTTCGACTAGCCTTCGGGTCTATAAATATATTTGCTGCTGTAATTTTTACGGTCATCAAATTGGCGCCATTGCCGGGGATAGTCAGATTTTGTCTTGTTATTGGATTGTTTTGATATTTTCTGGATTGAGTTTTTATTTCTGTTCGCGTGCGTGTGTGTGAAATTTTTGTTTCTGTTTTGATTGACAGAGCTTCTGTCGATCGACGCAGAGGCAGCATCCGTGTCGATCGACAGCCTCCCTGTCGGTCGACACAGAGACTGATTCTCGATTTTTCTATTTTCTCTTCAGGTGCATGAACACAAGAGCTCGGGGGAAGAATCTTGAAGCCTTCGATTCAGAGATTGAAGCTACCTGTAGGAGAAACAAAAGCAAAGGAAAGACCAAGGAAAGAGAGGCTGAGATGGAGCAACCACCAGAACCACAACTTCAAAACATGACTCCCGAGGAGCAGAGACAGTTTATGAATGAGGTCCGACAACTCAGGGATCAACTTCAAGTAGCACAAGCAGTTCAAGCAGAGCAGGCTGCCAGACTGGCAGCCCTGGCCAATGAAGGAAACCATGAAAGGAGAATTGTGGTGCCTCAAAGATCCATTCTTGATCGCTTCCTGCCACAGAGAGAGGAGCCGGGATTTCAGGTTGGCATTGATGCCAACAACTTTGAGCTGAAGACAGGCCTGATTCAGATGGTCCAGCAGAACCAGTATGCAGGGAAGGCCATTGAGGATCCATACGGCCACCTCAGTCAGTTCATCGAGGTGTGCAACACAATCAAGCAGAACGGAGTGCCCCAAGACACCATCCGGATGCGGTTGTTTTCTTTTTCTCTCAGGGATGAGGCCCGATCTTGGTTTGCTGGTTTGGACAAGAGCAGAATTGCCACATGGGCACAACTCCGAGCAGAGTTCCTCACCAACTTCTTCCCACCCAGTGTCATCATGAAGAGGAAGTCCGACATCACTCACTTCAGCCAGAAGTACGATGAGACCCTCTATGAAGCTTGGAAGAGATACAAAGAGCTGTTGAGGATGTGCCCCGGCCATGGGATTGATCTTGAGATGCAGGTATGCCATTTTTATGAAGGATTAACCCCTCACTTAAAAGAATTGGTTGATGCTTCAGCTGGAGGACTTCTCATGAAGAAAAGTGGAGAAGAGGGGATGCAACTTCTTGCAGACATGGCCCTCAACAGTCACCAATGGCCTACTGAAAGGCAGAAAGCAGTCAAAGCAGTGACCACTACTTCGGAAATTGATGTGGCGGCAGAAGTGAAGAAACTCCGAGAAGAGTTCAAGCAGTTGGAGGCCGGTAGAGCTTCGGTAGCAGCTATTTCAGATCCCAACTCGGCCATTGTTCCCATTGAGGCCGACTACATCTACCGAGGAAGCAGTTCGAGCACCTCCAATACCGCTGAAGTGAATTATGCCAATGGAGGTTACAACAACAACAACTACCGAGCCAACAATCAAGGGTATGGTTACAGTGCTAAGAACCATCCTGGTTTTTCCTATTCTAACCCTTATGCAGCTGAGAATCCTCCACCGGGATTCAGTGTTGGAGCCGGGGGAGAGATTGTGGAGAAGAAGAAGTCTGTGCTGGAAGAGACACTTGAAAAGTTCATCAAAAGCTCCGACAACAGGTTTGGCAAGGTGGAAACTGAGGTGAAGAACATGTCCACTCACATGCAACATATGACGAAGCACCTTCAGATTCTCGATGCACAGTTCAGTCAGATTTCCACTGCCATGAGCAATCAACACAAGCCAGGCCAGCTCCCCAGCACCACAGAAGTCAATCCTAAGAAGGCCAAACAAGTCAATGCCATTTCCTTGAGGTCCGGTACGAGGTACGAGGGTCCTAGCATGTCCGAGGATGACTTTGGGGCTGAAGGAGAGGAATTTCCCGCAGAGGATACCTCTGTTTTGATCGACACAGACCCTGTGTCGATCGATACAGAGGTTGGGCAGAGCAGCAGAGGTCGAAAGGGAAGCAAAGCGACCGACAGGGGGGATGCAGCCGTGTCGATCGACACACCCCCTGTCGAGTGACAGGCAGGACAGAACGAGGCAGTCGACAGGCAGGCAGCACAGGATCCACATGGAGCTGAAAATTCAAAGAAGAAGGGTAATCCAATTCCTCCAATGCCCTTTCCCCAAAGATTTGCAAAGAAGAAGGAAGACTCCAAGTTTGCTCGATTTGTGGAGAATCTCAAGAAGGTCAACATCAACATTCCTTTGATCGAGGCTCTCCGCGAGATTCCCGGCTACATGAAGTTCTTGAGAAAGCTGATGAGCGAGAAAAAGCCGGTAATCGAAGATCAAACTATTTCAATTCATGAACAATGTAGTCTTCTCTTGCAGAAATAGGTTCCAACAAAGAGGTTTGATCCGGGATGCTTCTCTATTCCGGTCGAGATTGGGGGAAAGGAGTTTAGGGATGTCCTTTGCGACACAGGTGCAAGTATCAACTTGATGCCATACTCGGTCTTCCAAAAGCTGCAGATAGGCGAGATGAGGCCAACCTCAATCACTCTTCAGATGGCTGATCGCTCAATTTCTCGACCAAGGGGAGTTGTAGAAGATGTTTTAATTCATGTTGGTCATTTAATTTTTCCTGCTGATTTTGTTGTTTTGGATATGAAGGAACAGCATGGAATGCCAATGATCCTTGGAAGAGAATTCTTGAGGATGAGTGGAGCCTTGATAGACTGTCGAGATGGGGAGATAACACTCCGAGGAAATGATGAGACGATCACCTTTGTGATCGACAAGAGTTTGAAGGAAGCTGCGTGCAATAACATCTCCACCACCATTGAGGAAGATGAAGAAGCCGTCGAGATCGAATGGGAGCGCGAAAACGGGATGGCAAAATTGCCAATTACACCATCCTCTTCCGAGCTCACCACTGTTATTCGTGATCGGATGGTCTACATGATCGATGCAAGGGGGCGGCGAGTCTGGACCCGACCTCCTTGGTGAAGGATCCCTATCGTCGAGCCACGACAATAACTAAGACACTGCATGGGAGGTAACCCATTGTTTACTTGCTTTATTTCATTTGTTTCTCTAATTTTCGTGTGCTGTTTTTGTTTAAAAAAAAAATTGGAGCTCTGTTTCGATCGACACACAGGGTGTCGATCGACACAGAGGCGGATTGACAGAGCACTTCGAGCCAGCCCTTGGGTCGACAAGAAGGCTCTGTGCCGATCGACAGGACCCCTGTCGATCGACACAGAGTGCCAGCAGCCACCACATTCTGTCTTTCGCGTTCTGCAGCCTCCGGTGGATAAAAAGTCGATGTCTGAGATCGACAGTCAGGTACCGTTCTTCTTCTTGTCTGATTTTCAAACTTTTTTTTACTCTCCGAGTTCGAAATAAGTTTGGGGGGATGTAGACAAGAAGTTGAACTTTTATCCCTTATCTTTATTTGCTTTCCTGTTTTATTTGCTTTTACTTGCTTTATTTGGTTTGTTTAAATTTTTGCAAAATAAAAAAAATATATAGATATTATGTGAGGAAAATCTTTAAGTAATTGAACCCTCTTACAATATATGCAATGTTTGGAATTGATCTTTGATTAGTTGAATTGATTTCAATTGTGGTTGATTTGCCCGTGAATGTAGAATACCGCATGATAGGGTCTAATTGAAACTTACACTTGCATGATGTTTGAGTGGATTGAATTTGACTAAGGAAGAATTTTTGAACCCAAGTGAGTTTTTGAGCCTTTATTTGTTCATGAGAGATTCGCATGTATGTTTTCATTTCTCTAGAACTTGCTTTTGTTCTGTTTTGAGACTGCATAGTGTGCACAAGGATAGAAAATGATCTTAGGCCATCTTTGTTAGCCCAATCCTAAACACTGTCCTTTTACATATCAAATTATCCCTAGTAAGCCCCATTGTGCCTAACTCCATTTTTTTGTCTTGTCTATGAGATTTACATGGAGTTATAATGGTTTTTGTCTTGTCTATAAGATTGATGGAAGAAAGGGTAGTTCAGTATGTGATGTGGAAAAGAAAATTGTAATTAGTGGTGAATAAAAGATGGGAGGTTGTATAGCTCAAAATAAATTAGAATTCTCATAAGCCCTATGAATAAAATCATGTGTTAACTTTTACTTGGGTATAAGGGATTCAAAACAAGAGCTAAGAAAAAAAAAAAAAAAAAGAGTCTTGATTTGAATGGTGAAATTTTAGGAGAAGGGTAGATGTCATAAGAGAGTGAATTAGTATTGATTGAGGAAGTACAACTTGATTGATTTTTAGTCACTTGGCCATATTTCCCTACCTTTCATAAAAAGCCTTCATTACAACCCTGTCGAAGTCCTTTTTGATTCTTGAATTGTGTGCACAAATAAGCAGTGGAGATTTTAGAACTTTTGCAAGCCTATGGTAGAAATTTCTTCATACATGTTGTGAGTGCTTTCATTTGAAACCCAAACACTTGTGTGATGAGCGATACACTTTCCCGTGAGTCTTCCGAAGTTGATGAATATCTTGTCTCTTTCAATTGCTTGTGTGATGTGGATTGATGAACCTTGATTGTGATGAATCTTGTGAGGCATTGCACTTTCAACTGCTTGAGATTTCTTTCTTCTTTTCTTCGATTGAGGACAATCTAATATTCAAGTTTGGGGGGTTTGATAAGCTCATATTTATACTCACTTATCTATATTTTTCTCCATTGTTTCAAGCACATTTTGTTATGTTTTTACTTATTTTTGTGCATGAGTCTACTTTAGAGGGTGTTATGCCTTTGATGGGTGATTTTTGTAGGTTTTAGGCCAAATTCATTGGAAATCCGTACCGAAAGCAGATGATGTTCAAAGGAACAGTCACGACTTCTTCCATAGATGGAATCTGAGCTAATGGAGCACATGGTTTGAAAGATCTTCGAGTTAGCTTTCCAACGCAACTGGAATCGGGTCAATCGGAGCTCGGAAGAGGAAGTTATGACCAAAACCGTGAGACTGCGCGGACCAGAGAACTTGTGTCGAGAGACAGGATTTCTGTCGACCGACAGGATTCCTGTCGATCGAAATTTTTCCGATCGATCGAAACAGAGGCCAAATTTTCAGAAACGTCACAAATTCAGCCCGGATTTTGATCTTGAAGGTTGTGTCGATCGAAATACTCCCTGTCGATCGACACGGAGGTCCGAAAAGGCTGTTTTTGGCCTGTTTTGGCAGTTTTTGCTATTTTTACCCAATACCCAAATTAGGTCTTTTTCCCCCTCTATAAATAAGAACTGAACTGCACGAAAATTATGTTAGTTTTTATGACTTCTTTTATGCCTTATTGCACTTAGAATAATTGAGATTTTGGAGTTTTTACAAGACATTCAAGGTTCCTCTTTATTTGTAAGTCAATTAATTTAATGTTTTCTTTCATTCTAGTCATGATTCGTGGCTAGAACCCTAAACAGGTTCTAGGGTTATGATTTCTTTTCTGATGCATGTTTAATTGATATCAACTCTTCAAGCATGGATTAATTCTCTGATTTAATTTTATAATCTAGATTAAAAGAAGGACCGAGAGGTGAATTGAGATCTAGGTTTATAGTTAATAATTGATGGATCGAGAGATAAAAATTATTAACAGGAAGAGAGAATTAATTGTGTTTGTTTTCTGTCTCAAAAGGAAGAAACCTACATTAATTGTGGCGTATCGCATACGCGACCCGCTCACAATATGGTCATCAAAATGTTCCATAAGCTTAGCATGGTCTTAGCTTAGCATGTTCGGACCAAAAAAATATCCCAACACGAATTTTCGTCAGTTTAGATCTTCAATCTCCGTCAGCTTAGATCTTCAATCTTCAAATAAAATGAGAGCTTGAACTCACCTTTAATCCTTACCTCTTCGTCTTCAATATTCTTGAAAGATTGAGAGCTTGGACTCAATCTTAATCCGCTTCACCATCTTCAACCACTTGTTGAATCACTTGATGATATTATCCTTGACATTTTGAATGTATACTAAAAGTATATACTGAGAGCTTGGACTCAGTATCGTTCTGAAGATGAACTTTGACTCAAATGAATTCAAACTTTTTGAAATCCAAGATATAATGAATAAGAGCTTGGACTCATTCTTCTCCTTCTTCAATCTCAACAAACTCCATAAGGCCAAGTTTGATACAAAGCTCCTTAAACCGAGCTTCTGGAAGCGGTTTTGTAAAGATGTGTGCAAGTTGATCCTGAGTACGAATGTACTCCACGCTTATATCTTTCTTTTCAACATGATCATGAATAAAGTGATGTCGTGTGTCAATGTGCTTGGTTCTGAAGTGATGAACCGGATTCTTTGTGATACACATTACACTGTTATTATCGCGGTAGATAGGAATGCATCCTGAATCTACATCATAATCAAGCAATTGTTTTTTGTCCAAAGAATTTGAGCGCAACAGCTTGCAACAGCAACGTACTCTGCTTCTGTAGTATATGTCGCAACCGAGTGTTGTTTCTTGCTAAACCAGCTTATTAGCTTATGTCCAAGAAATTGACAAGTTCCACTCGTGCTCTTGCGATCAATACGACAATCTCCAAAGTCTGAGTCTGAATACCCATTGAGAATAAGCTCGTTGCACCTTGGGTACCAAATTTAAAGTGACTCAGTACACTTCAGATATCTTACAATTCTGTTGGCAGCATCCATATGCGATTTCTTCGGATTGACTTGAAACCTTGCACATACTCCGACGGCATAAGAAATATCAGGTTGACTTGCTGTCAAGTACAGAAGTGAGCCTATGATTCCTCTGTATGCTGATGGATCGACTGGTTCTCTATCTTCGTCCAATGTGATTTATAAACTTGTGCTCATAGGAATCCTCAGAGACTTAGTCTTTTCTGGAAGAAACTTGTTGATAAGATTTCTGGTGTACTTATTATGATTGATGAATATTCCTTCGTTGGACTGATAAACTTGAAGTCCTAAGAAGTATGTCATTTTGCCATCATACTCATTTAAAAATTACTTTGTATAAGCTGGACAAATTTCTCGGAAAGGCATCGAAATATTTGACAAAACTTAAATAAAAATAAAATATTATATTCTAGTCATAAAATAATTAGAATAGATAATAATACTTAATTGGAATATTATATGATAATACTTAAATAAAAATAAAATATGAAATGTGAGGAATTAGAAACAACAAAATCACACAATTTAATATTCAAGATCATGAATGTCAAGATGCTGAGTGTAATTCTTTCACAGTGA
This sequence comes from Plectranthus barbatus, assembly GCA_026898455.1. Taxonomy (NCBI): domain Eukaryota; kingdom Viridiplantae; phylum Streptophyta; class Magnoliopsida; order Lamiales; family Lamiaceae; genus Plectranthus; species Plectranthus barbatus. Next base: position 56,561 of record JAPKLW010000417.1, read on the forward strand.
GATCTCGAATTCTTTCAAATTTGACCGTAATTTTGACTTTTTTCATTGGGTAAATAGGAGAAAATACTCTAAATTATTGACTTTTTGGAAAAATGCCTCAATCTTTTACATTTAGTTAAAAATATCATAATCTTTATTTTCGTTTGTGAATTATTGACATCCCACGTGGCAAATTAAAACATAATAATACCCTTCTCTATTAATATTTTCGAAAAAATACCCTTATCTATTAATATTTTTGAGAAAATACTCTAATGTATTACTTTTAGTTAAAATACTTCAATCTTTAATTTTATTTCTGAATTATATCAAAACGAGCTAACACTGACAACTCTCTTTGATTGTTGAAATATTATTTGTTGTATATTCAAATACCTTTCCTTCTGGAAGTATTTAAAACTTATCAAATCACAAGATGATGCTCACCCTCTAAGCTCTAATTATTTTGTTTTTTTCTTTGGGTGGTAATTGAGAATACAGCACCATATTCATCTACTTATTAAAAAAAAATCGATGCCACATTTTGTACTTTTAAGCCTTTGAATCTATGATAATTTACGAGAGAACTTCAGTAAAATACACAATCATGTAGAAAAAGCCAAAAAATATTATTCTAATAAAATAATGTACTCGATACCAAAATACCAATCGGCCAGCAAAACAAATAACTCAACCCCAGTTTTGAAAGAAACTTGGAACGAGATAAGTATTAGGACGATGAACAAAATGACTGTCTATAAGAAACTAAAAAAAAGGTATGAAGTTAACGATGATTTATAAACTAAAACCTCATCACTATTTGTGATGAAAATGTAACACACAAAAAAAAGTTATTTATATCTACACTGCATACCTCAATTTCAAAATCGTGGAGTATATATGCGTATATTACAATTTACACATACACACATATAAAGCTTGAACTCCACCATTGAAGACATTCAAACAATACGAAGAAGAAAATTTTCTTCTGAGTTCAGAGAATAAAGATAATTTTACTAAATAAAATGTTATTTTTCAGAAATGGTAACTTGATAGAAATGAAAAGTTTGAGAAGACATAAATGTGTATGGAAAAGGGGAAAAATTGAAACCTTGGAAATCGGAGTATAAATGGGGGAGAGAGACAAGAGTTTGTGGGGGTGATATTTAAATACACTGTCATTTATATAGATTAAAATTTATTTTTAATGCAAAAATTTTAGTAGATACTTATTTAAATTTTATTTAATTTGAGACAAACTTTGCAAGAATATTTTAAAATAATTTATTAGTTCATAAAATAAAATTACACACTTATTATTTAAACATAGTAAATGAAATAAATTAGTAAAAATATAATTTGTAAAAAAAATGATAAATATAATTTTATTGAGATTTGTTATTGTTTGTTGTATATAAATATGTTATAATATAAAATATTAAATAAATATTGCTGTGATTTTTTTTTAAGAAGAATTATTAAAAAATATACAATAAGTTTTGGCTGAACAGTTGCCCAACTATTCATATAGAATTATAGATAGATTTTGATATTTCATATTTGAAACTTTTTCCTTTATACTTTCATATATCTTAAAATAAATTTCAAATGATTCTCAATATTGAATTTGAATTGATGATATCTCAAATATATATACAAATAAATTATACTGTATCAATATTTGTAAAATAGATTTATTCACTGTTGTTAGCCTCATATATATTTTAGAGCAAAAATCTATTCTACCCTATTTGGCTATAGATGCTTTAAGAAATACCCATTCTTATGAAATACTCTAAAAAATGCCCAAATCAATTTTTCTTCCATAAATACCCTTCAATTATTATTCATATAGTTGTCCTTATTTTCATTTCTTTTATTTCTAATGCACATTTTAATTTCTAATTCTTAATCTAATTTCTTGTAATTGTTGATGTAATTCTTTGATGTTAGATTCTAATATTTCCATCTTAGAACTAATTTGTCTAATTTCCTGTTTATTTTCTTTATCCACAAGCATAAATTTATCTACTAGACAGCTATAAGCAATATGAGTTTCAAGATATTCTTTTCGTAATTTTTGTTGCATCAATTCATCAGTATAAGGAAGATATATGCCATTAATTTTTATAAAAGTGGAACTAGGCATTATATTTTATCATTTATTTCTGTAACTACTGTTTTTAATTCTTGTATTTGTTTATTTAGTTGTGTCATTTGGTTATCTGAATGTAATGTTTGCCTTTTTAATGGTTCAATCCATTTATTATGATTTATATTACTTGTACTAGCTCTTGCATGTTGTATAATATTTTTTGAGATAGGTATATTATTTTGAATTCTTTGCGATGAACTTCGTTGAATGAATTTTTGTAGGCTATTATCCTTTTTTATTATAGTACTTGTAGTACTTAATAGTTCGTCTGTATATATTCTATCTCTATGTTGAAAAATTATACTTAAATTACTATTAGTTAATGCATAGGATACTTTGTAACTTACAGTGAATGGTATGTCTGCGGGTCTCATAAAATCTTTTTTGAGAAAATTACATCGGACTCCGATTGCATCATTAAAGGTTTGTGTTTGGAAAGGAATTCCATATTGTAAGGCGACATCGAATTTAATTATGTCAAAACCTAAATTGCCATCTATTCCTCCTATAATTTTATCTTTTTCATCTAAAATTCTATTGTCAACAATTTGTAGTTGTACAGGTGTGTCTTTTCCTGTGAAATAAGTAGATTTTAATATTATTTGTATTATTCCAATATGTATGTATCCTAATTTCTTCTGGTCTTTTTTAGGTATTTTTTCTATTTTCTTTTTTATTTTTTCTTTATTCATTATGTATGCTTGGAATTCATAATTTGCTTGATTCATGTATACTACTGATTCTCCACTCATTAATCCGTAGTATACTATATTTTCTCGATTTAGTATGTTTGATATTCTTTTATTAAATGTTGGAATTTCTATACTTTCTTTAGAGTTAAGTGTGAATTCTCCCTTTTTTCGGACCTTATTTATTATTTTATTATCGAATATTATATCAGACAAATATTCTCCGATTGACTCTATTTTTTCTATTTCTTGTATATCATCTTGTTCTTGTTCTTGCTTCGAGCTTTCTCCCTTTTCAAAGATATTCATAGTAATTGTTAATATTTTCCTTATATAAATTTATTCGTGGGATTTTAAATTTCTCTCCTTGTATTTTTAGTATTAACTCTTTACTTTTTATCTTATAATTAAAGTTTTCTAGAAAATCTATTCCTAATATTATTTCTTTTTGTTCTTGTTTAGTTCTTCCATCGATTGGTATTTCTAGTTTTATTGAAAGTGTTTTACTAAAAATAATATTAACAGATGTATATTTAGTATTTCGTACTGGAGTTCCTTCGAGAGTTATATATGTTACTTCTGGATGTAAATCATAGATTTCTGTTGCTAGATCTTCACTTATAAAACTTGTACAAGATCCTGTATCTATTAGTGCAACAACTAATTTTTTGTTTATACTTGTTAGTATATGATATTGATTATAATTGTTATGATCTAATTTAACTTCTATGTTCTTCATATCATGTATTACTCTGTCGGGCCTGCTATATGCTGTCACAGCGATATAGGTTGCCACTTTGACATTTCATGCTTGATATGTTGAACCTTGTAAAAGAGTTTTGTGATTTCATACCTGAAATGTTTCTTCTTCCAGATCTCAAGATCAATTCGGCCAAAGAGCTTCCTTGCTGTAGCCGTTTTCAGATCCTCCAGAGATAGAAAAAACCTTTCATATATGAGAAATATATTACATGAGATAGAGAGAGAAATATGTTACAATCGAAGTGTCTCCTCTCCTAATGAGAGAGCCACTTATTTATAGGCGACGAAAGGTCTGCCTTTTTACATAATGGAGGGGTACCACTTCACATGGAGGGGTACCACAAAACAGTACAAACTAATAATTTACATAGTAAAAGAAAAGAAAAATACAAAAATAGTGATGTCTTCTTACATCTTCTTTTCTTCTATTGTCTCAAAGTCTGCATCTCCGTCGGTGCTTGGTGTACATATGCTACATGCATGATCTCCAGGAAATTCTTCTATCAGTCTGATACAAATTTCTTGCTTTATTTCTGGAGTGTATTCAAAATCAATTCCTTGTAAATCTCTTAGGAATTTTTCTATATATTTCTGGCTTTGAATGTCTACTTCCTTCTCCCTTGCTTGCATGCTCCATATAATTACTGATTTTGAAATGCAATTTGTTCGTGCTCTAATCTTGATTCCTCGTAGTAGTATCAAGACATAATTATTTAAAAATTGTTGCATGATATCTTCATGTTTCGCATCTCCAATGGTTGGGTAGTTTTGATTGCTTACTCCTATCTGGCATAACTGTATGGCGGGTTGTCTAACTTGTCCTTCTTGCTCTCCTTCATTGAAGAATAGTGGGTATGTTGAAAACATCTTTAGAAATCCTTCTCTTTGTTTTACCACTCCTGAATGATATTGTTGAATAGCTTTCTTCATGTAGTTTGGGAAGTATCGAAATATATCCATGCTTCTGAAGTAGATTGTGCTTATGAGTCCGCTTTGGAACATCATATATGTCTTAATAGGATCTGCTTCTGGTAAAACAATTGTCTTGGGCCCCTGAAATATTCCTTCAATGGGGTATATGCTTGAGAGTTTGTCTGCTATTGTGTAATTAACCAAGAAATTATATTCTTGATCAAAAATTGCTTTGGTTAGTTTTGTTAATTCTTCCCGTTCTTGTTCAGTAGGGATAGAATTTATTGTTAGTGGTTTGTTATTAGGGATTTTCCCCAGAGTTGCCATTCTTGATTGTAGTGGTTGTCCTGGCATTGCTGCTTTTGCTGCATAGGTACTTCGGTACTCTATTAGTGCATTTTTTGCTTCCTGTAGGCTGGTATATTTTCTATGGATGATGCCGCTTTGGTTGTTGATGAAGATTGCTGCCTTGCTCCAATCATCATATATGCCTGCATTTAAGCCATTAAAAATAACATAGTATGCTTTGACTCTTTCTTCTTCATCAAATTTTTCTTTGGATCGAGATCCATCAGCTGTGTGTCTTCTGCCTTTGATTTATCCTTGATTGTTGTTGCTGAGGAATCTTCAGTTTGTTTCCCACTGGATGAATTAAGCATTAATTCTATCGCCTGTGCTTCTTTATCTGCTTGACTTGCTTCTTTTTGCAATTGTTGTGCTTGCAGACGACATTGTTTTGCCTTTTCTAATAATCTTTCTCTTTCTGCTTTCAGGATGGATCGGACTCCTTCCATTCTCTTGTTAATGTATCTGCTAGATTGTTTTCTTTGCCTGAAATGTGCAAAGATAAAAAATCGTATTGTTGAGCTTCGAGGCTCCATCTGAGCAATCGACCTTTGTTATACGATTCTTTTATCTTGTATTTTGTAAAGTCTTTTGTATAAGAGCTATCCGTTTGGTATATAAATTTCTTTGGTTGTAAATCCAATTTGAATTTTCGTAATGCTTTTATTAAAGCAAGTGTTTCTTTTTCATGGACCGTATAATTCTTCTCAGCTGGTTTAAATGTTCCTGATGCCCATTTCGTTAATAATATATTCTTAAATTGTTTTAAGAATATTTTTACTTCAGATGGTTTATTATTTGTGATAAATATTTTGAAATCATTATAAGCATCTGGAATTGCTTGAAGGACTGCTCCCCAAGTATCTTGACTTGCGTCAGTATTTAGAATGAGTAAATCATTTGGTTTTGGTAGATATAATTTTGGAAGGTTTTTACATAATTCTTTTAAAGCTTTTACAGCTTGTGTTGCATTATTTGTCCATTTCCATGGAATCTTTTCTGATATCATTTCTTGTAATAATGCTCGTTCTTTTGAAAGTTGTTTTATAAAACCTTTTTCACCAATATAGTTTAAACATCCAAGAAATCGTTGTATTTGATTTCTATTTTCTAATTTATCTGGAAATTGATTAATTTTTTCTAATAAATGTTTTTGTGGTTCTATATATCCCCCTTTTAAAATCTTCATTCCTAGAAATTCTACTTCTTCTAATGCTATTTTTGCTTTTTCTTTACTTAGAATTACCCCTTTTCTTTGTAGTTGTAGTAGAAGCTTTGCAACTTCGTTTAAATGATGTTTTCTTGTTCCTAAAGTAAAAATTATAATATCGTCTATATATGCTAGACTTATAGATTCAAATCCCTTAAGATTATTATCCATAAATCGTTGATAGATACTAGGTGCTTGTTTTAATCCAAATGGCATAACTGTAAATTGATATTGATTTTGTGGTGGACAACTAAATGTTGTTAAAGGTTTAGTATCCTTATGTAATCGTAACTGCCAATATCCTGATTTTGCATCAAGGGTTGTGAACCATTCTGCCTTTTTAATTTTATCAAAAATATAATCTTGCCTAGGTAATTTGTATGCATCTCCTCTAGTAGCTTTATTCATTTCTTTATAGTTTGTAACCATTCTTCTTTTTCCCCGTTTAATTTCATTATGATTTTCAACATAAAATGCTGGTGCACTATGTGGACTTATACTTGGTTCTATAATTCCTTTTTCTAATAATTTTTCTGTTTCTTCTTTAAATTCTGCGACATCTCTTTCTGTATATGGAATTCTATTTGGTACATTTACTTCTTTATTAGGATCTATTAATTCTATCCTAACTTCCATTGTATTTGTATTTTTAATAGGGTCTAAAGGATCTTGACTACTTATTTCATCGAGGATTCTTAAGACTTTTATTTCAATTTCTTCGTGAATGTACAGAATTAGTTGATTTTTAAGTTCATGGATAATCTTCCCCTGTAAAAAGGAAAGTGTAGTATATATTTTTGTTGTAACTAAATGTCTACGTTGGTTTTCCATTGCTGGACAACGTAATTTTATTCGATCAATTTCTTGAATAAAAGGGTAATATTTTTTAAGAAAATTATTTCCTAGTATTAATGGTACTCCTGTATCTTGTTTGTATAAGGTGTCTAGAGGGAATTTTCTTCCTTCAATTAATATTACAAGATCTTTTGCTCTTTCATTTATTTGGATAATTTTATTATTAGCAATTCTTACTTGTATTGGTTTTTCTAATGTTAGCCAATATTTTGTTGGTAACATTTTTTCTTGTGCAAGACATATAGTTGCTCCAGTATCTATATAAGCAAAAGTATATTTATTAAATAATTTTACTTTTATAAATGTACTATTCTTGCTCATCACTACTTTCTGTGTAGCTAGAAGTTTCAGATTCAGATTCTATGCTATATGTATCGAAATTCATTTCTTCGCCTTCTTCGTATATGTCTTCTATAGGTTCGAGCCCTAAGGAGTATATTAGTTTTATTTTATTTTCTTTGTATAAGTTTTTCTTTGGACATTCATTAGCATAATGACCAAATTCTTGACATTTCCAACATCTACATGTCTTTTTTTCTTTCGAATTTTTCTTATTTCTTGTGTTTTTATCATATTTATCGTATTTTCTATATCTCCTCTGATATTTTTGTTTCCATGGTTTTTTAAATGTTCTATATTTTTTATATCGAGGATAATATTGTTTTTTATATCTTTTCTTTCTTTCTGGTTTACATCCATATTGATGTGGGATTGTTTCAAGTTGTTTACAACATCGTATATTTATTCTTTCTAAATAGTTTTCTTCAGTTTTTCTCATACATAAATCATCTCTATATTCTAATGCATATTTTTCTACTAATCCTAATGTTTGTGTTATTTTAGTTTTTGCTGGATTTGTTATTTGTATATTTATATATCGTAACATTGCTGGTGGTAGTTTACTTTTTACTATATCTAAAAGGCCAGTTCTATCTGGTGTTTTATAATAAAATCCTTTTACTTGGCAAAAGAAATTTTCTGCTTTACATGGATCACAGAGAGCCATATTACTTAGTATTTTTATAATGTGTGATTTTTCAAATTCTCGTGACGTTTCTGCTTCATCACCAAAAAATTCTGCAAATATTTGTTTGGATAATTGTTTTAGAAGGTCAAATTTCGCTTCCCTTGATGTATTTGTTCTAGCATAGTTGGTATAATTACATGGCGTTGTTGTTAACCAGTCTGATAATTGTCCAGTAGCTTTATACTGAATATATGTTAAAAAATCTTCTAGTGGTAATTTGCTAATTGTATCATCATCAGTTTGAACTATCATTTGAAATTGATTTATCCATAACATAATTAATTCTGATGCATTTGATGCACAATCTATGTTTAATACTCCATTACTTATACTTCTTTCTTTTTGAATATATGATGGTGGAATATTCTTTTTGTATTTTCCTTTTGTATATGTGTAATCATTTTTATACATATAGTCAATAAAGCTTTTTTCATATTTATTTGGTCGTGTATTACGTGTATCATTACTTGTAGAGGCATTTTCTTGTTGCTCAATATAATCTTCTTTTTTACGTTTTTCATCTTCATCTTCTTCCATATTTAATGTTGGATTTTCATTGTCACTATCTATTCCATATATGATGCCTTGAGCATCTTCTTCATCTATTCTTGCAACATTTAAATCATGTATTTGTAATTTGTCTATTAATTTTGATAATTTTTCTATTTCGTTTATCTTCGAATTGGTGGTATCCATTTATTTGTTGAATTTATAGGTTCGTCTTTTATTAATTTTCTAGTTGTACCTTTTGTTACTAATTCTTGAATTAATTCTAATGCTTCTTTACATTCAAGACATTTTTCTTTTCCGGTTAATATTTCCTCATTATCTAATTTTCCTTGTTCTTTTAGGAAATTTATTAAATCTTGGTATTTATATTTTCGTGTTTTTGTTTTCTTTATTTGATTTATTGCATCTAATAATTCTTTTTGATTTTCTTTAATCATTTCTATTAATGTTAATATTAAATTAGATACTTTTGAATTTCCTTCTGTCATACGGTTGTTAGAATTATTAATTGTTGTTTTAGTTCTTCTAATAAAATTTCTAATCGAAGTACTTCATATATTTCATTTTCTATTTCATGAAATTTTATTAATTGTTTTGTAAGTTTTATAGTATCCTGAATTCTTAAAATTTGCTTTCTTAGTGTTATCATTTCAAAATTGCTTATTGTAGTAAATTGTTTTGTCGTAATAGTCTATTAAAATATTCTTGTATAAATTCTTCAGCTAATTTTTCTTCTGTTTCAAGAAATTGTATATCTAATCTTATTTGTTGTTTTTCTGCATCATTATTTGTTAAATATAATTTTTCTGTGGCAGATAATATTGCCTTTTTAATTTCTATTTCCATTAATTGATATTCTATTAATCGTACGTATGATAATTTTTCTTTAATTATCATTATGAATAGTAGTATCTGATTCTTCTGATATACCAAACATGAGTCTAACTAGTCTACTTATATGTGCTTTCACTCTTCTAAGTTCTAAACATATTATTTCTCTATTAATCATATCAGCTGATTGTAATTGATCTAATAAATCTATTTCTTGATTATGTAATATTTCTAATTCCATGTCTATTGTTAATCCTGGCATTACCGAGGAGTATATGTTTTATTAGGATGAACAGGGCTCTGATACCAAAATTGTCTAAGCGGATTTTTAGGAATTTTAATTAATTGTGTAGATAGAAATTTATTTTGTGTAAATACATTTTGTGTAAATAGAATTAAATTAAGAAAGAAATACATAGGGGGTAGTTTTGGAAATAAAATTTTAAAGTTAAGGAAAAGTCAAATTTGGGGTATATTTGAGATGTATTTATAAAAGAGGGTATTTTTATTATATGTTTTATAGAAAAGGGTATTTTTAAGTATTAAGAATATATTTTATGAGTTATTGACAACTTTAGTATTACTTTTTACTATTTTTAAAATTATAACTCAAATCTTCTAAATCTATAAAAGACAAAATAGTATGAAGTAAAGAATGAAGCTTTACAAATTTCTTGAAAGAGTAAGACAAGACAAGTCCACATTCAAAATTGTGTGGCTTTGTCACATTAAGATTCAATCAATTACCGTCTCTAAATTAAAATTAGGGGTAGGAAAAAATACCGAAAAACCGATATACCGTACATATCGTATCGAAAAAATATTGAAAATACCAAAATTTTGATATACCGTTATTAACGGTACGGTATTATACCGAAATATACGGTACGGTAACGGTATGAGATTCTAAAATATAGGGTATACCGTCTACATACCGTACCGAATATATAAATATTATTTTTATTTTAAATAATATAATATTATTCATGTATAATACTCCCTCCGTCCCAATTTATTAGTCTCACTTTCCTTATTGGTTTGTCCCATTTATTAGTCTCATTTCCTAAAAGGGCAAACTTTTTTATACTCACCAATAAAATATTAATTTCACTACACTTACAAACATTGGTTATTGTGCCATTTTGAAATGGAACTATTATATTGGGACGGAGGGAGTAGTATTTATCGTATATATTTATTTCAATAAATGTTCATAACTAATATTTTTCTAATTTTAATTTTTTATTCTCCCTCGTTCAATTGGGTTAGAAGAAAATAAAAATAAAAATAGTTTTAAATAATAATAAATAGTTTTCAAAAAAATATGTTTAGAAGAAAAAATAACAACAAAATGAGTAACTTTTTAAAGTTATTGTCCTATATAATAAAGTATCCCACATTGATAAAGAATAAAACACACACAAATGAAAGCATCTATAAATGAGCAGTCATTTTGGGATCCCACATCGGTTAGTTATCAAATACAAATGAATTGAGTCACCTATAAAATACATCTTTGTATAGCTAATTAGTGTTATTACCTAAACCATTAATTTGGTGGTAATCGGGACAAGGTTGCCGACCACATAGCTGGTAAAAAGTTGCCTTGGAACTCATTTTTTTAATTAAATAATAATTTTATTAATATTTATATATTATTTTAATTAATAATATTCGGTACGGAACGGTATACTGTTACGGTATATCACGGTATACCGTAAAATTTCGGTTCGGTACCGTCCCACCCCTAATTATAATACCAACTTACGACGATAATTTTAAATAAAATTTATTCCATAATTTTATTGTCATTTTAAGTGTAAATATTAAATAAGAAATTTTTTAAATAATAATACGTTGCATAATTGAAAATTTGGTGAAGGTGACTCTCTATTTTAAACCATATATATATATATATATATATATATATATAAAAATGATCAAGCAACAAGTGAAATACAATCAAGCAACATTGTAATCAAGCAACAACTAAAGCACAATCAAGCAACATGGTAAAGGTAATCAAGCGGCTTTATCATTTTATCACGGGAGGAATTTTTATCACCGTTGCTTGATTACAATGTTGCTTGATTGTATTTCACTTGTTGCTTGATCATTTATTACTTGATTGCATTTTAATTGTTGCTCGATTAGATATCAACCATTGATTTAATTACATCTAATGGATGAGATTCATTCTTATTTTTAATATACTTATTTATTATCATATGATCTCATCCCTATATATATATATATATATATATATATATATATATATATGGATTCGGTGAGAAAGGTCTTAACGTGAGAAAGTGAGAAAATGCTTGATTGTGTTCATAAGGTTGCTTGATTGTATTCAGGTCGTTGCTTGATTGCAACGTTGTTTGGTTGTGTTTTAGTTGTTGCTTGATTATTTTGTTGCTTGATTGAATTTTAGTTGTTGCTTGTTTCAATATAAACCATTGATTTTTTCAGATCTAATGGACATGATTCATTCTTTTTTCTTACATGAGGATTTTTTTTACATGATCTCTCCTCTATATATATATATATATTATAAATAAGATTTTTTTATAGGTTAATTATGTAAAACAAACTCTTATTTTTATAATCTTTGTGTTTTATTTACTTACTTTGATTTTTATCCCATTTATATATATAGTTGGATGAATAATATAAAAAAAAATTATTATATACTCTACACACATATATATGTGTGTTTATAACCTTATAATTATATTTTAATATAATTAAATAAAATATTAAATATAAAATTCGTGCAACGTACGGGTGAAAATCTAGTCACATCAAGAACAGAGCCATGGGCAATAGGTGATGTGCATTCGCTTCTTCTAAGCTTCGAATCCAGATTGGAGTCATCAAGAAGCTACGCTGTCAACAACGAAGGGTCAACACCTTTGGTAAATATACTTTCCCAAGCCAATATTTTAAGAAACGACTACTCCAACAGTGCAGCAAATCGAGGAAGAGGCTATCAAAGTTATAATCAACACTACAGAGGCAGAGGACAACGTGGAGGTTTCAGAGGCAGAGGAAATAGACTTCCAGGGAGTAAATTGTTTGCCAATTGTGTAAAAAGCCAAATCACACTGCGGAGAAGTGTTGGCACCAGTTTGATCGGGATTTTATCTCGCAAAATTCAGCGCCTCAACAACAACAAACCACATATCACTCGAGCCAGTTGGGCAGTTTTGGAGCTAATCTCCATATGGCTCACTCTCCATCTGCACAAATTGCCTCTTATGCTGCATCCAAAAATAGTTGTCATAATACCTGGTATCCTGATTCTGGAGCAACACACCATGTTTCGAGTGATCTATCTAATCTCAATGCAGCCTCTGAATAAAATGGGCAGAGTCATCTATACTTGGGAAATGGACAAGGAATCGACATCTCCCACGTTGGTAATGCTTCTCTAAAATCTCCAAACCATTCTAAGCTTTTCAAACACAATAATCTTCTTCATGTCCCCCATATTACAAAGAATCTTCTCAGTGTTTCTCGATTTTGTAAGGATAATAATATCTTCTTTGAATTTCATCCTTGTTTTTGTCTTGTTAAGGATCAAGTTTCCAGGGATGTTCTACCTAAAGAGCATTCTTAAGGAAGGTCTTTACCAGTTCAACCTTCAAAACTCAAACATCTTTCTGAGTTTGAAAGCACCAGCTAATATTCAACTCCCTACTTTTCCAAAAGGCAGTAATTGCCAAAATGTTTCTAAGCTTTCTAGTGTTCAGTCATTTCCTTGTACTTTTGTTTCCTCTCTAGGAGTTTGTAGTTTGGATTTGTGGCATCAAAGGCTCGTGCACTGTGCCCCTGATATTGCAAAAAGAGCCTTAACTAGTTGTAACATTCTTTTCAATTTAAAGTAAGCTAATTCCTTATGTCGAGCTTGTTCACTTTCTAAAATGCACAGACTTCCTTATTCTCTTTCATCATATGAACATAATTCACCCCTTGCTTTAATTCATAGTGACTTGTGGGGTCTTGCACCAATTGTCTCAAGTAATGGGTATTCTTATTATGATAGTTTCATAGACCACCATTCAAGGTTTACTTGGATCTATCTCTTGAAATCCAAATCTGAAGTACACTCAGTTTTTATAGCCTTTAAAGCTATGGTGGAAAATCAACTCAAACATAAAATCAAGGCATTGCAAACCGATTGGGGAGGAGAGTATAGAAGTCTGACTCATTTCTTTGAGCAAGAAGGAATTAAACACAGGCTGTCTTGCTCGTATACGCCGCAACAAAATGGGCTCGCAGAGAGAAAGCATAAACATATAGTTGAGATGGGCTTGCTTTACTATTTCAGTCAAACACACCTTTGAAGTATTGGGATGATGCGTTTATCGCCTCTGTCTTCATCATCAACAGATTGCCATCTAAAGTTCTTCAATATAAAATTCCTCTAGAGATTCTATTCAAAGAGAAGTCTGATTTTAATGCTTTTAGGGTGTTTGGTTGCCTGTGTTACTCGTATTTGAGACCCTATAACAGAAACAAGCTTCAGCCTCGATCTGCTTCCAGTATCTATCTTGGTTTTAGTACAAAGCACAAGGGTTACAAAGTCCTTTTACCTGATGGAAAAGTGATTGTTACAAGGGACATATTATTTGATGAGTCAACCTTGTTAAATGGTATAGATAAACATACTAGGAAAAGATGGAAAGAATAGAATGATATGCTTTGAACTTCTTATTTCATTGTAATACTCAGTGATGTACAATGGGTCCTTTTAAAATGGTGTGTGTGTAACAAGGTATGGAAATTCAAACTAAAGATTTGGTTTTGATTCTTGATTGCTAATTTTTCTTCCTTATTGACTTTTTGAATCTTGATTGCTAATTTTTTCCTTCTTATTGACTTTTTATTTCCAACACTCCCCCTCAAGTTAAGTATCGGAATTTCCGATTCTTAACTTGCCCAGAATCTTAGTGAAGCTTTTGAAATCCACTGCTTTGGTTAGGATATCAGCAAGCTGATCTTTGGACGAAACAAACGGTAATGCAATGGTGCCGTTTTCAATGTTCTCCTTTATGAAATGCCGATCAACTTCTACATGTTTTGTGCGGTCATGTTGGACTGGATTGCTGGAGATGCTTATAGCTGCTTTGTTGTCACAGAAAAGGCGACATGTTTTTCCAGAAAACAATCCCAACTCTTTCATCAGCTTCCTTATCCAGAGTATTTCTGTTAATCCACCCTTGATTCCTCTAAATTCGGCTTCAGCACTAGACAAGGCAACCACCTTTTGTTTCTTACTTCTCCAAGAGACAAGGTTCCCTCCAACCAGAACAAAATAGCCAGCAGTAGATCTCCGATCCACTGGATTTCCAGCCCAATCTGCATCTGTATATGCTTGAATTTCGAGGTTGTCTGATTTTCTGAAGAAGACTCCATAATCAAAGGTACCTTTAAGGTATTTGACAATCCTTTGTGCAGCTTTGAGATGTTCAGTTTGAGGATGATGCATGAATTGGCTCACAATGCTAACTGCGTATGATATATCTGGACGAGTGTGTGAGAGGTAGATGAGACGTCCTACAAGTCGTTGATACTGACCTCGGTCGACCATATCATCTTCTTCCCTGATTTGGAGTCCATGATTGATCGCTATGGGAGTTGCGGCTGGTTTACAGTCTAGACATCCAGCTTCTGTAATGAGATCAAGGGTATATTTTTTCTGATTGATGAATATGCCCTGTCTTGATCTGAGAACCTCAATGCCCAGGAAGTACTTTAATCGTCCCAGATCTTTCATTTCAAATTCCTTGAAGAGACTTGCTTTTAACTTGCCAATTTCTTCGGTGTCGTCTCCTGTTAGGATCATATCATCAACATAGATGATCAGGCAGGTTAGAAGATTTCCTCTTTGTTTGATGAAGAGTGTGTGATCGGAGTTGCTTTGTTGAAAACCAAGTTTCTTCATAACAGTGGTAAACCTTCCAAACCAGCCTCTGGGGGATTGTTTGAGACCATAAAGAGTTTTTCGGAGTCTGCAAACTTCATCTTCTTTGAACTCATGGGAGAAACCAGGAGGAGGTAGCATATAGACTTCTTCTTTTAGATCTCCATGGAGGAAGGCATTTGTAACATCGAATTGATGGAGTGCCCAATCTTTAGATGCGGCAACTGATAACAATATTCTGACTGTGTTCATCTTGGCTACAGGGGAGAAGGTTTCTGCATAGTCGATCCCATAAGTCTGGGTGTATCCTTTAGCTACTAGTCTCGCCTTGTATCGTTCAATGGAGCCATCTGATTTCCTCTTGATGGTAAACACCCATTTGCATCCAATCGGCCTTTTTCCTTCAGGAAGTAGAGTCTTTTCATAAGTGTTTGTTCTGGCTAGAGCATCCATTTCCTTCTGAATAACTTCTCTCCAATGTGGTATTTTCATTGCTTCTTCTTCTGATGGAGGAATGTCTTCAGTGTATAATGACCTCTCATAAGATGTAGCTTCTTTGGAGTAGTTAAGTTTTGCCATGAACCCGAGGGGATATCTATTGTTCCGTCCTTCTTGTTCTGGTGAATATCGTTTAGGAGGAACGCCTCTTGTACTCCGGGGAGGGAGTATATACCGTCTCTGCATGACATTTTCCTCGGGTTCCTGCAAGTTAGTTTCCTCGGGTTCCTGCAAGTTAGTTACCTCGAGTTCTGATTGTCTTAATTGAGTATCAGGAGAAGGAGGGGAGGAGTTACCATTGCCAGGAGATATCAGGTTGTCTGAAGATCTTGGTGATGACACTTCGCTTCCGGGATATATTGGATGGTCCGAGATAAGATCAGGAACAGGGACATCTGGGATACTAGAAATTCTGTGTTCACCCTCGGTATGAGTGGGAAATTCAGCGAGCCAGTTTAGTGGGTCAATGGTATTCTCCCCCTGACCACTAGACTGGCTACGGAAGAAAAACTCAGTTTCTAAGAAGGTACAATGTATGGTAGTAATGATCTGTTGGGTTTTTGGGTTGTAGCAACGATAGCCCTTCTGGTTCATCCCATATCCTACGAATACACATTTCTCAGCACAAGGTGCGAATTTGGTTCTTTCGTGTTTTGGAATGTGGACAAACACCGAGCAACCGAAAACCCTAGGTTCAAGAGTAAGCGCGGAAGGTATGGTGACAAAAGAGGATAAACATTGTAAGGGAGTTTGGAGGTTTAGTATTTTGGTGGGTAGTCGATTTAAAAGAAAGGTACTAGTTGCGACAGCCTCAGGCCAGAGAGTGGTAGGGACACCAGAATCTAGCATAATAGAGCGTGTCATTTCTAACAGGATTCTGTTTTTCCGTTCTACAACTCCATTCTGTTCTGGAGTGTATGAGCAGGATGTTTGGTGTAAGATTCCCTTTTTTTGAAGAAAACTACCCAAGGAATTATTGATAAATTCACCCCCATTATCAGATCGAAGAATTTTTATGTGTTTATTAAACTGAGTGTGGACCATAGCATAAAAGTGTACAAATTTCTCGAATACTTGGGATTTATTTTCTAAAAAATAAACCCAGGTCATCCTAGAACAATCATCCACAAACAGAAGGAAGTATTTAAAACGATTTCCACCCAAATTTGGAGCAGGACCCCACACATCAGAATGCACAAGTGAAAAAATTTCTTCCACCCTTTTATTTTTTGGTTTAAAAGAGTGTCTATGGTTCTTGGCCATCACACAAGTTTCACAAGAAAACAAGGAGTTCGTAACTAAATTGGGAAACAAAAGTTTTAGATACTGTTTGGATGGGTGTCCTAAACGCCTATGCCAAAGCCAGAGAGTATTGTTACCCGATCCATGAGTAAGTAGTGCAGCCCCGTCCTGATCCACCTCTTCAACATAATACAATCCTTTCTTTTCAGTGCCACGCCCAATGATCCTCTTCGTCCTGATATCTTGCAATATGCAGAATGAAGGATTTATGAGAAGAGTGCAATTCAGTTCACGGGTAATATGGCTAATAGACAAGAGTTTGTGGGATAAAGAAGGAATAAACAAACAGTTGGATAAACATAAGGTTGGGGAAATTTGCACTGTTCCGGATCCGACAACACTTACTAAATCCCCATTGGCAGTTTGAATATGGGTTTTTTCTGATTTAGACAGGCTCAAAAAATCATTCCTATCATACGACATTGTATCGGTAGCCCCACAGTCAAATATCCACCCCCGGGAATGATTTAATTCCATCTCATGTATCTTATTTGGTGAGGAATGACAATTAAATGTAAGTGCAGGGACTAAATTAAGACAACCAAAAATTGAGGGACTAAATTGCAAATTAGGAGGAATTAAATTAAAATAAGGGTTTGATACATCAAACCCGTTACCTCCTTCCCACAAAACCACCGATCGCCTCCCTCCGCTGCCGGATGCTGCGGCGCTGCGGGCTGCCGCCGCCGTGGCGCTCGCTGCCGCCGCTGTGGCTCCGGTCGCGGCGGTCTGGTCTCCTGTCGTGGGTTCGCTTGCCTCCCTCGTCCCTGCCGCCAGCCATCCTCCACCGCCCTTCTCTGCGCCACCGTGCTCTGCGCAGCCGGACGCTGCCGTCGCCGTGGAGAGAGCTGCGCCGCCGTGCGATGCCGCCGCCGTGGCGTGCGCTGCGCCACCGTGCTCTGCTGCCGTCGTGGGCTGAGTGTGTCGAATACCATCTCCTTCAACTGCCACATGCCCTTTGCCCGCCGTTCGTCGATTCTCGTCCCACCACTCCGGGAATCCCACGATCTGAAAACATTGATCGCGAGTGTGTTTTCTCATTCCGCAGTGAGAACAAATGAGTTTACTTTTGTCAATTTTTCTCTTGGTGGCAGGAATTTTCCGGCTATTTTCTTGAGTAGCGAAGCCGGTGCCGATCTGCAACTCGGGTCTAGGGGATTGCGATTCCATAATTTGACGGCGTGTGATTTCCCGGCGGACCCTGGAGAAGGCAGCTTCTGGTGCCGGCAATGGCTGGTCCTTCAATATATCGCGCCCAATTCCGTCCATCTTCGGGTCGAGTCCGGAGAGGAACTGGAACAGGCGTCTCTGAGACAGAAACTCCCGGTAAAGTCGAATCCCCTTTTCGCAACAATTGAAAGGATTTGAATCCCGTTGATCGATATTGAGCCATACTCCCTGTAATTCCGCCCAATATGCTTCGATAGTTCTTTCGCCTTGTGTAATTTTGTTGGCTTTCACTTCCAAATCGTATGTTTGCAGGGGATCGGAAGTGGTGCCATAAGTGATAGCTAGACTGTCCCAGAGGGCTTTTGTCGTTGGATGTTGTGCGAAACTGGAAACCAATTTGGTTTCCATGTTGTTGAGGATCCAGGCGAAGACCGTGAGATCGTCCATTTCCCATTGGACGAAACTGGCTTCTCCTTGTTTTGGTGGGGCTGGAAATCCTAGCTCTGATACCATGTTAAATGGTATAGATAAACATACTAGGAAAAGATGGAAAGAATAGAATGATATGCTTTGAACTTCTTATTTCATTGTAATACTCAGTGATGTACAATGGGTCCTTTTAAAATGGTGTGTGTGTAACAAGGTATGGAAATTCAAACTAAAGATTTGGTTTTGATTCTTGATTGCTAATTTTTCTTCCTTATTGACTTTTTGAATCTTGATTGCTAATTTTTTCCTTCTTATTGACTTTTTATTTCCAACAAACCTTTCCTTTTGCAGCAAAACAACACGGTGCAACTAATCACAGTCCAGAGATCTCTTTCCTACCTTACCCTCATATCTGTTGTTCTGAATCCATCCTTTAACCCTCTCAAAACCAGTCAACCTGACACCTCACCAATGTCACTTGCTTCTTCAGGCCCAGATACTCCTTTGTCCACTTATTCTAGTCATTCTTCAATCTCACCTTCTCAATCACCTAATCAACATGTTCTTACTCCACAACTCTCACCTATCTCTTCTCTAGTTGTCCTTGCAATTGTTAATAAGCATCCCATGGTAACTCGATCAAAAGCAGGCATATTTAAGCCTAAAGTGTTCATGAGCACCACACCTACTGAACAAATCTCATCCATTGAGCCTCGTAATGTTGTTGAAGCTTTGGCAAGTCCTATTTGGAAGAAGGCTATGCAGGATGAACTCAATGCCTTATACAAAAACCGCACATGGGTCCTCGCTCCTCTACCCTCTAACAAAAATCTAGTGGGTTGCAGATGGATTTTTAAAATAAAATGACATGTCGATGGATCGGTCTTAAGATATAAGGCGCAAGGTTAGTGGCGCAGGGATATTCTCAAGCACCTGGATTTGATTATTTGGAAACATTTAGTCCAGTAGTAAAGTCATCTACCATTCGAGTTGTTCTAACAGTTGAGGTAGCTGCATGATGGCCAATTTTGGATTTGGATATAGACAATGCATTTCTGAATGGTGCTCTTGAAGAAGAGATTTATATGAAGCAACCACCGAGGTTCAAAATCTCATCCACTATTCCTCAAGTTTGCAGTTATCTAAGGCTATTTATGGCCTTAAAAAGGCCTTGCGATCCTGGTTTTTGACCATCAAGTCTGTGTTGATTCATTTGGGCTTCAATCAATCAAAGGCTGCTATTTCCCTCTTCTTTCAGAATACCACGCAACACACTATCTATCTACTCATTTATGTAGATGATATTCTTATCACAGGAATTTCTCAAAAGGCTTCGCTCATTAGTCAGCTGAGTAATCATTTCTCACTCAAAAATCTTGGTGAAATAAGACATTTTCTTGGAATCGAAGTAAATCGAAGTTCGCAAGGTTTACATTTGAGCCAAGGAAAATACATATGCGATATTTTGTCGAAGGTGAATATGCAAGAAGCAAATGGTAATCCAACTCCCATGGTCTCATCTCTGCATCTGTCTAAACATGAAGGGAATCCGACTATTGATGCAACTCTTACAAGAATTGTAGTAGGAGCATTACAGTATGTTACCATTACAAGACCGAATATCTCTTTTAGTGTTAATCGAGTTAGTTAGTTTATGACGGCTCCTCTTCACACTCATTGGAAGGTTGTAAAGCGAATATTACGATACTTGGTAGGTTCAGTTTCTTATGGGTTACATATTTCACCCTCGCAACAATTGGAATTAGTCAGATTTTCTGATTCAGATTGGGCATCCGATGTGGATGATAGGAGATCTGTAACTGGTTATTGTGTCTACTTAGGAGAAAGTTTAGTGTCTTGGTGTTCCAAGAAACAAAACGTCTCCAGATCAAGCACTGAGGCGGAATACAGAAGTTTGGCCCACACTAATTCAGAAATAATATGGATCAGTTCTCTCCTTTCAGAGATGGGCATTAAGTGTAGGGATTTTTAGTGAACCGAATCACAAAAACACAAGTGAACCGGATCGATTTATGGATATTGCATATATTCAAAATTCACAAAACCTAGCATGCTCCTATGAATTTAATTCGTGGATAAAGAGATTATCGTAAATCTGTAAAGTCTGATCCGATCTTTCGCGTTTGAATATCAAACTTTCAATTCAACCACGCGATTCGATTAAATCTGCGGAAACAGAAATTAGAAATCTAATTTCTAGATTAATCGAAAAACAAAGAAAAAGAAGAGGAAGAAAATCTTGTTCTCCAGATCAGATCTTCAGGGTTGTATCCCAATGATGTTCAGATCTGCTACTGGTGAGGATTCCACAAATCTGTATCAGTAGGCCAGAGTCGAAAAATCCTTCTCCTCCCTCTACTGCATGCGCCGCTCTCTCTCTCTCTTATCTGGGGTTTCAACTGATTTTGAATAATCACAAAGTGGCTAGGTTTCAGAGAGTGAGAGGTCTATTTATAGACCCAGGATTTTATCCCTAATGGGCTACTGGGCTCAATTCAACATATATTACTTGGGCCGGTCCTGGGACCTAATGCAAATAATAAAGTGGGCCTATAAATTAATTAATTCCCAGGACACAATTAATTAATTAATAATAATTCTTTTTCACCACAGAATTAATACTGACCTACCCCTTTGATATGTGTGTAAAATGACTTATATTTCGGTGTGTGAGCGTGCATGTTTGTGGCCATTTTACCCTCATATCATATGTTTTTGTTGTTCTTTTGTCGTGTTTTTTGTGTTTTGAATGTTGTAGGACATGTTTTGAGCATAAATCATCACTTTTGGTTGAGTTTTGGAGGTAAATCACCCAAACCGAAGGTTAAAAAGAAGTTGGATCGATCGAGCGGAGCAAAGGAAGGAAGAAACCTGATTTCATAGAGATTTCTCAACCGAGCCAAGGCAGGCTCGACCAAGCCTTTGGAACAGAGGCTTGGCTCGGCCGACCCTGCAGTGCTCGATCGAGCCTGCACTTCAGAGGGTCCGCTCGGCCGAGCCAAGCCTGGCTCGGCCGAGCCATTACGGATTTTGCGGTTCTGGCAGGTTTCCAATTAGCTCGGGCGAGCCAAATTCCCGGGCAATCTGAGGCCCTAGGAGCTCGTCTATAAAAGGAGGATCTTCGAATTTTAAAAGAACTTTTGGTCAGATTTCAAATAACCGTTCCTAGAATTCTCTCTAGATCCATCCTTAACCACTCCATCCACATTCAAGGTGATCTAGGCCACATTCCTCTAAATTTGGTGAAGATCAAGGAAGATTGTGAGGTAGATCAAGTCCAAGGAAGGCAACTGAGGAAGATCAATGCTAGACCTATCAATTTTGTAATGGATTATATTACTTTCTCTATTGTATCGTACGGAATTGAAGGTATGAGGAACTAATTTCTATTGTGAATGTTTGAATGGATAATGTGTTGAGATGAGATCGATTGATGATTGTTTACTTTCCTTTGAGAGCTTGAATTGCACTAGATCTTGTTCCTTATCTCTTAGGTGTAGGTAATAGCCAACCTAGGGGGTAGTTGATGTGAACGCTGCATCCAACACGCGGACGGAATCCTCGTGAATAGTGTAGATTCATACGATTTAAGTTCCAATCCATGTGCGGTGCTTGGTCGTAGGGCGATAATTGACATTCTATTTGGAGTGGTCTAGGGCTTAATAACGTAGCTGTTTGCAAGTCTTAGTATCATCAACCGTTAGCTCACCGTAACAAGGGGTTAACGAGTGTAGGTGATAGCACGTTTCACAACGCGCTATTCTGCAAGTGTACAGACCATTGCAGTGGGCAAGTAATAATTTATCGATCTCGAAGATTGCAGAATCAAAGTATAATCAAGCACTAACACATGGATACCGAACTACTATCTAGACACACCGATAGAAAAGTTTGTTTATTTATTCCTAGGCAATATTGAAAAGCAATATTAGAATGACAAGTAAAGAAAATTTATTAAGTTTAGAAAATCTATTGAGAAACTAGGATTCCAGGGTAATCCACTTTGAAGTACTATCAAACAATCATTTATACAATCTAATTCCAATTTAATTTCCAAAGATGTGAGTTAATCTCATAAATGTTATCAGGCGACCCTCTCGGACTCTCAACCATAACATGGAAATAAACGACCTAGTGACTCCTCTCGGATGCGCAAAAGGACTTTTACTCTTGATAAAACCTTAGATTTTTAAAACCCTTCAATAGTTCAAATTCCTCTCGGATAATTGACCTATCAAATCTAATTAATCTGCGTCTAAATCGATAGCCTAGACCTCTCGGTTCAAAAACCACCAATTCAAATTACAATCAATGGTCAGAATCAAGTAATTAATGAAAAGCTCAGATATAATTAAAACGTAGATGGAAAAGGAAAATCAAGTCGAATAAACAATTGTAAAACGTTCAACAAGTTTCAAACCCTAGAATCCAAAAAGGGATTTAGCCAATCATGCTAAATTCCACAAAAATGGAGAAGTAAAGAGTTATTAAATCGAAAAACATGGAAACCAAAACCTGATGTCTTCAATCCCAAGTCTTCATTCTCCGTTCTTCATATTATGCTTCGTTCTGGCTTTCTCAAACTCTAAAAACTCTAAAATAATGAGGAATGGTCGAATTTATGACTTGGGAGGCTCTATTTATACTTATCTTCTTCAAATCTGAAAAGATATGGGATTTGGGCCAAAAATTCGTCAAAATAACCCGATCGCCGTTCATGTCACGAACCTTGGCCCTTCTGCGCAGTCTCGCGGTTTTGGCTATAACTTTCACTCCCGAACTCCGATTGACCCGATTCCAGTTGCATTGGAAAGCTAACTCAAAACTCTATGTATTGCCATACTCCATTAGCTCGAATTCTATCTGTGGAGAAATTAGTGACTGCTTCTTTGAAAATAAACTGCTTTCGGTACGAGTTTCCACTGAATTTTGGCCTAAAACATATTTGGGTTTGGTCTTTTCTCACTTCTTCCTCTTCCTGATGCAAACGAACATTGATTGGATCCCTATTACTCAGTCATATCCTATAAACGGCTCAATTGTGCGTGAAACCTGCATAAACAACCCAAAACCAAAACCAAACGTAATATTTTCTAAAAGAATATGAATACGGCTCAAAAATATCACTTAATGATCTAATCCAAGGCAAATAGTTAGCAGATTCACATCAAAATAATGCACAAAATGAGTGTTTATCAGTAGGGTCGATTACTCAATCTCCTAGGGATTAAACTTGGTTTACATCACGATGTGATCAAATTTGCGCACATTTGATATTCATTCAACATTCACTCTTATCTCATTGTTATACTTGGTATTTTTTCTACCTACCTTGGTGAAATTGATTGATTGTCAAGTCTTTAGTTTGATAATTGATTCATGATGGTTATGATTGATGTGTTTGTTATTGTTTGGGATATATTGCTATTTTGCCTAGTTAATAGAAACTCTCAACGACTTGTGTTTGCCTAGCTATTAAATCCTTCAAACGAATAAATGGTTTTCACTTGAGCGAATCGAAAGAACCTGGATTGATAAATTTAACGTGAGATAGTGTTGCAATTTCACCGTCATCACATTTTTGGCGTCGTTGCCAGGGAAGTCTTTTAGTAGGTCTTGTGAAATTATTGAAAGTTTGAGGAAGTGTATGCTAGGTGTTTGAGGAAATGTTTGTGTGAATATTTTTACTAACATTTGTTTGCTAATTGTTCTAGTTTGTTTAGTTGAATTGTTTTGTTTCGTAATTGATTTTGTTGATTTTTTTCCTAGGTAGTTTATGATCACTCGATCAAAGGCTAGGGAGCTTGAGGCAAGGAAATTTCAAGAAAGAAGCGGAAATATTGAGATTGATTTTGATATGGCTAACCATGGAGAGGACACGGTT
This sequence comes from Plectranthus barbatus, assembly GCA_026898455.1. NCBI lineage: Eukaryota > Viridiplantae > Streptophyta > Magnoliopsida > Lamiales > Lamiaceae > Plectranthus > Plectranthus barbatus. Next base: position 81,075 of record JAPKLW010000417.1, read on the forward strand.
AGGATTGAAGAGTTAGAGAGACAACTTGAGTTGATGAAAGTTATGATAAATGAGAGGAATAGTCCTCGGAGACCACTTCAAAACCTTTTTCGACCTCAAGAGGAACCGATAACGGGAGGTTTTCGGTTATGAGTAAATGCCACACAATTTGAGATAAAGCCACAGTTGGTCCAAATAATTCAAAACAACCAATTTGGGGGACACGTAATCGAGGATCCAAATGTTCATATATCTCAATTCTTGGAGATTACGGATACCACAAAGATCAATCAAGTTCCCCAAGATCAAATATGACTGCAGTTATTCTCATTCTCCTTGAGGGATGGAGCGAGAAATTGGTTTGAAGGTTTATACAAATCGAACATTGCCACTTGGGAAGAATTGAGAGAAAAGTTTCTATTCAAGTTTTTTCCGCCAAGTTTGACTTTGAAGACAAGGGCCGATATCACGTCGTTTGGGCAAAGGTACAATGAACCTCTTTATGAAGCTTGGGATCGGTTCCGAGAGCTTCTACGCAAGTGTCCTAGACATGGTCTTTCTCGGAGTCATCAAATTTGCCAATTCTATGGGGGACTAAACTATGATACGAAAGTAATGATGGATGCTTAATCGGGGGTGCGTTCCTCGATCAAGAAGAGGACGAAGCTTGGAAAACAATTGAGAAAATGGCTGAAAATAGTTTACATTGGCCCAAGGAACGGAAACACTATCGATCGGTAAAATCAGTCAATGAGGCTAAGGAAAGTAAGGAATTTAAGGAGCAATTAGCAGCCATGCAAAGGAAGCTTGATGCATTGTCTACATCGGGGATTAGAAATGAGGAAATGATGGTGGTTCGTCATGAAGAGTCATACCCGGAAAGTGTAAATTTTGTTAATCAAAGGATGGGATACAATGGTCGTCCTCAATACAATCCGTCGGGTAATATGTACTACCATCCGTCTAATCGGTTTCACCCGAATTTCTCTTATGCGAACCCGAACAATGCTCTTAATCCTCCATTACAACTTGAAGGGGGAGGTAGTAGCCAAGGGGGATATGCTGGGGGAAATAGTAGATATGCTACACAAGAGCCGAGGAGGAATCCAAGTGAAGAAATAGATAAGAGATTTGAGAAATACGATGGCATGTTCGCAGAAATTCAACTTCAAATTTCTTCCATTGCTAAACAATTGAGTGGAAAGCATCAAGTTGGGAAATTCCCAAGTGATACCGAAGTAGTACAAAAGAAAGGTTGTAATATGGTTGAAGGTGAAAGTAGGATGGAGGAAAAATTGGAAGTGATGACTCCTAAGGTTGAAATGGTGGAAGTTGAAGAAGAGTCGAGTTTGGGTGTTGAAGAAGAAAAGGAGGTTGAAGTAGAGAAGGTGGAAGCAAAGAATGATGAGCAAACCGAGAATGTGCATTTCTTTGATTATGTACGGAAAGGAGATATTAAAATTCCGCTACCGGAAGAGATTGAACGAGTGCCTATGTTGGATGAACTTGTTGGAGTGGAAATATTCCTGGATGATGAGCCATATGATGTGAGGAATAATGTACAAGAAAAGAAGAGCATAGCTAGCAAGAAGGAGGATCCGGGGGGCTTTGTTATTGGATGTGCGATTGGAGATGTGAATGTTGAGAAAGCCTTATGTGACTCCGGAGCTAGTGTGAATGTGATGTCGTGGGACTTGTACAAGGAGTTGGATATTGGGGAACTTAAACCTACAAGTCAAGTCTTACAAGTAGCAAGTCATACTTTAATTTGCCCACGGGGGATTGTTGAAGATGTTCATGTGGAAGTATTGACATTTACATTCCCGGGAGATTTCCTTGTTGTGGATATGAAGAACAAGGATAACATTCAATTGATCTTCGGAAGGCCATTCTTACACACAGCTGATGCATTATTCGATATGAAACAAGGTGAGCTTACATTCCGATGTTGTGGCAAGGAAGTTGTGTTCTCTTTACCTCCGAAGAATGTGAATGAGAGTGAAGTTGCGAAAGCTTGGAAAAAGAAACGGATGAAGGATGTGCTTGATCCGGGCTTAAAAACCATGAGTGAGGAAAATGAAGATAACGAAGATCCGGGGGATGAAGATGAGCTTGATAAAAATCGAATGAAGAAGGCTCGAGTGGATACGGATCCACCTCGAAGTGCAAGAAGGAAGCTTTTCTTCTCTGAGGATCATGTGACTATAGACCGAGGTATGAGTTCGAGATCAGCACCCTTTGATCATGATTGACTGTGAGGTATGTTCGTCGAGCTATCGACGTTAAAAAAGTGCTTGTTGGGAGGCAACCCAACGGATTTGCATATTGTTTCCTTTTATGTCTTGAATAAATGTTTGTTAATTGCTTGTGTTAGTTTTATGTTGTGTGATTTTGTTGAAAGATTCTTGATTGATAGTGATTCTATGGACTGAAGTTGTGATTGTTGATTGACCAGAGAAGTGGGGAAGCCAAGTACCAGGAATGGTGCAGGGAATGAGCTGCAAAAACAGAGCCTTCGCTCAGCCGAGCGAGGCAGGCTTGGCCGAGCTCAATCGTGTTAGCCAAAATTGCGCGGACAGAGGTGTTGCTCGGCCGAGCCATCTGTTGCTCGGCCGAGCCATGCGCAAATTTAAATATTTGGGTGATCCCCATTTCGCCCCATCTTCATCTCGATCAAAATTTCTCTTCCCAAATTTTCTTTGACTCATTGTCGTTTCGGTTGGTGTGATTCTACTCTTTTGAATTGCCATGGCTAATAAGCATGAACGTGGATTTCCTTCTTCTTCCATTTGCAGGCCCGAGGGATTTGATGATGATGAATATGCAAGGTTCATTGTGTTGACACAAAAGAAAGTGGTTGGAACGACATATTTATGTCTGGAAACTTTGGAAGCGCTGGATTTGAAGAAGGATGTGTGGAATTTGTTCACTCGCACGGGATGGAGAAAATTGCTTCATGGGAGATGGCCTACGTATGTAAGGTGGACAAGGGAATTCTTGGCATCTGTTCAAGTTACATGGAGTGCAAACGGTCTTCTGGCTCTGGTAAAGTTCAAACTTGTTGGTCAAGAGTTTTCCTTAAGTAGACAGGAAATTGATAGGATATTTGGGTGTTCGGTGGAATCTGTGTGTGTATTTGATGAGCTTAATCCTCTTGAATTTTGGGAATCGATTTCTAGAGTTAGCATTTCGGGTGATTTTGATGTGAAGTCTTGTAGGTCATTTATGATTAAGAACCCTATCGTTCGGTATCTCCACCTTATACTAGAGGGTTGGTCTTGTGGTTTTGATTGATTTGGTGCTGATAGTATTTTTTATTTTCAATTTTTGTTTGATTTGCTGAATGGAAGGAACTTCTCGATTGGTGGATGGCTAATGGAGAGCTAGAACAACACTTTCAAATCTGCGAGTTCAATTATTTTTGGTGGTGGTTTGATGTTGCCAATTTTTTAATTTTGTGGTGTTGCTGTGTCGGGAGTTTTTACTTCGGGATTGAGCCTCAATACAACTGCATTGGTTACTAAGGCCTTTTTGGTTCCATCTAAGTTTGATGACTGTTATTTTTACAAATTTGATGATATGAGAATTGAATTTTCTAACCGTGCGTTGACTGAGATTGATGATTTGCTGGACCATTCCAACTGGTTGATAAATTCTGAAGCTCATCTGGATATGACTCGATTGAATGTTGCTCGGTGTGAGGAGGTGATCCCTATGACATGTAAGCATTGTTGCAGTGATCGTCCTCCACAGGATGAGGAGGATTAACGCCAGTAGCAGTAGGATCCAGTGGAGAGAGACCTCACCGCCTACCATTTTACAAACTTAGTCTCACTTGAGTAAGTTTGGGGGGAAGTGTCGGTAGTCGGTGACGTGATCTTTTGCCTTCTCTATCTCTTTACTATTTTCTAGCTTAGTTTAGTTTAATTTGATTGGAGTTTGACTTTTGATTTGGTTGTATAATGATATTGATCTACCGTCACTTTGGATTTGAATGTGGATGTTATTTGGATGTTTTAATTTTAAATGAATGGGTATGTTGATGAATTTTAAGCAAGCTTGCATGAGATTTAATTCTTTCTATTTGGTTTGGTTTGTGGATATGTTACATGGTTTGGTATGAATGGTGGAGCTAGTGGATATTGCTTTATTCTTTGTGATGATTGGTTTGAGGAAAGTCGGTGGAAATGAGAATTTAATTGGCTTGTTTGTGCTCAATAGTTTGGTGGTGTTTGTGTTGATTTGTAGTTGGTACAAATAAGGCATGGAGAGCGGTTTGATCGTGTGTGCCAATGGGTAACGCTTTCTATCATTTTTTCTACCGATTAGATTCATTACAAATTGTTTCATGGCATGTAGATTGTTGTTAGGGTGTTGTGTGTTTGTGTGTGTGTGATGAACCCAAACGAGAGCTTGAGGTTTGAATCATGATTTACTTAGTAAGCTTGATATTTACTTTGACCAATGATAGAGCGGAATCTAGTTGTCAAGGCATGCTTTAGTTGAACTTTTGAATTGCCGAGTTTTGTGTGTGGTTAATGCATAGGACTTGACAAAAAGCTGTGAGGTTTGAGCCATGATATTGTCATATCTTTATTGTTTGTGAGTGGCAAGATTGAGAGCACAAGATCTAGAACTTGCATATATTCTCTATCTATTTGGCATGAGTTTGGTAACTAAAAAATACCTTTCACTCCGGGAGTATAAGGTGGTTGTTATCATAATTTTGCCTTTCATAACTTTGATCCCCCGTGATTCTGCTTTAATGGTGGATTTCCTTTGAAATTATTAGGACAAATTTTGGGGGGAAAGAGTGTATGAGGGTGAATACGGTGATGAGAGTTGGGTTGGGAATTGTTTGGTATCTTTGTATTGCAAGTATTGAGGCATGGAAGCTATGAAATAAAGGATTGATGTGAACCTTAAAAAATTGTTGCACCAACAAAAATTTTGGGTGCTTGAGAAAAAGAAAAAGAAAAAAAAAAGAGGAAGAGAAAAGAAAGAAAAGCACCATGAAGTGAATGAATGATGGTGTTGGAAAAAATATGAAAAAGAAGAGAAAGAAGAAAAAGAAAGAAATGTTGTGAATGAAAAAAGCCTCGGGTTAGAAGTGGATTGAAGAGAATAAGTTTGGGGGTTTTGGGAAATTGAGAAGTTATGTCACTTTGGCCCAAAACCACCTACCCTTTAGTAAGCCACATTATAACCGAAAACAAAGACCTTTTTTATTTTAGGAGCCAAATCATTGTAGTATAGTGGTGAGAATAATTTCAAGACTATGGAAATTGTGCTCGATATCCTGTGAATGAGTGATGCTCATCGTCCCTAAACACGTAAGGGAGTATTTTTATTTCTTTATCTAAAATTGATGAGTGGTTCAAGTCTTTAGCATTAACCGTATCACAAAGTTAGGTGATAATCTCGATTGATTAAGGCATGCCAAGATAATTAAGATGAGTTGTGAGGTTGTTTCATAAGGTTCATGGATTGCTTTACTTTGTTTTGATTGAGGACAATCAAAGGTTCAAGTTTGGGGGATTATGATATGTGTGTAAAATGACCTTTATTTTGGTGTGTGAGCGTGCATGTTTGTGGCCATTTTACCCTCATATCATATGTTTTTGTTGTTCTTTTGTCGTGTTTTCGTATTTTTGTGTTTTGAATGTTGTAGGACGTGTTTTGAGCATAAATCAGCACTTTTGGTTGAGTTTCGGAGGTAAATCGCCCGAGCCGAAGGTTAAAAGGAAGTTGGATCGGCCGAGCGGAGCAAAGAAAGGAAGAAACCTATTTTCAAAGAGATTTCTCGGCCGAGCCAAGGCAGGCTCGACCGAGCTATTAGAACAGAGGCTTAGCTCGGCTGACCCTACAGTGCTCGACCGAGCCTGCACTTCAGAGGGTCCACTCGGCCAAGCCAAGCCTGGCTCGGCCGAACCATTACGGGTTTTGCGATTCTGGCAAGTTTCCACTTAGCTCGGCCGAGCTAAATTCGGCTCGGGCAATCCAAGGCCGTGGGAGCTCGTATATAAAAGGGGGATCTTCAAATTTTAAAAGAACTTTTGGTCAGATTTCAAATAACCATTCCTAGAATTCTCTCTAGATCCATCCTCAACCACTCTCTATCCACATTCAAGGTGATCTAGGCCACATTCCTCTAAATTTGGTGAAGATCAAGGAAGATTTTGAGGTAGATCAAGTCCAAGGAAGGCAATTGAGGAAGATCAATGCTAGACCTATCAATTTTGTAATGGATTCTATTACTTTCTCTATTGTATTGTACGGAATTGAAGGTATGAGGAACTAATTTCTATTGTGAATGTTGATTGAATGGATAATGTGTTGAGATGAGATCGATTGATGATTGTTTACTTTCCTTTGAGAGCTTGAATTGCACTAGATCTTGTTCCTTATCTCTTAGGTGTAGGTAATAGCCAACCTAGGGGTAGTTGATGTGAACGCTGCAGCCAACACACGGGCGGAATCGTTGTGAATAGTGTAGATTCATACGATTTAAGTTCCAATCCCTGTCGGTGCTTGGTCGTAGGGCGATAATTGACGTTCTATTTGGAGTGGTCTAGGGTTTAATAATGTAACTGTTTGCAAGTCTTAGTATCATCAACCGTTAGCTCACCGTAACAAGGGGTTAACGAGTGTAGGGTCGATTGCTCAATCTCCTAGGGATCAAACTTGGTTTACATCACGATGTGAACAAATTTGCGCACATTTGATATTCATTCAACATTCACTCTTATCTCATTGTTATACTTGGTAGTTTTTCTACCTACCTTGGTGAAATTGATTGATTGTCAAGTCTTTAGTTTGATAATTGATTCATGATGGTTATGATTGATGTGTTTGTTATTGTTTAGGATAGATTGCTATTTTGCCTAGTTAATAGAAACTCTCAACGACTTGTGTTTGCCTAGCTATTAAATCCTTCAAACGAGTAAATGGTTTTCACTTGAGCGAATCAAAAGAACCTGGATTGATAAATTTAACGTGAAATAGTGTTGCAATTTCACCGTCATCACCCTTTAATTCCACGTTATGAGAACGAGCTGCATTAATTGAGAATCCCCATATTTAATGTTACCGGACATTCATTAATTAATCGGAGCTTCTGACAAGCTCTATCTATAATTAATTAATATCTTATTATTCCTGAGTAGTACCACTCAATACTTATCACGTGTGCCTGAACTTAATCAGCCTGCAGGACTTTGGCACGATGAATATCATTGAGCTCCTCAGGGAATGTCCTCATCCTATTACTTGAATATGGTTACCTAAACCCAGTCTCAGGCAATATTACACGAACTGTTGTTACCCAAGATGCGGATATACGAGCACGTTACTTCGGCTCTCCACCATGGCAAGTGAAAGCAACAGTCAATCCGTGCAAACCCCTGAACCTTCGTTAGGGTTTGGACTAAATCAATAACGAGATCTTGTATTCGCTGATGTCATACAGTCGAATACATCTCACTACGGTCCATAATATGCCACCCTTGCGTACCAACATATCAAGTAACCAAGACAGACTACTTATTCCGACAATGCCACAGCTATCCGGACAGACGTATCCTCATACCCTGTCTCGGCTGTGATCAGGTTTATGTCTCACTAGGTCAAGTGATCGTACTGTCTTCCGCGATCTACTACACGCCGTATAATCATCCCTATCGGTGAGACAAGAGGATACCATTGTTACATACAAGTAAGATTGTTAGACATATAGGAGAAATAAACCGTTGTATACTCATATAATAAATGCTTTCAGTATACAAAACCCATCAATCTCCCACTTATACTCAAAGCATAACTAAGCTATTACAGAGTATACAGTGCGTCTATCTAGAGTGCTATCTCGTTAACTACTGTCAGTGGTCGGCATTCACCTCAGACCCAGCTCACGAATATGTCTTTCGTAAACTTTCTGCGGTAAGCTCTTTGTAAATGGATCAGCAAGATTGTCCTTAGTGTCAATCTTCTTGATCAGCACATCGCCCCTCGATACGATTTCTCGTATGATATGGTACTTCATCTCTATGTGTTTGCTTGCCCTGTGAGACCGCGGTTCCTTTGAGTTTGCCACTGCACCAGAGTTATCACAATAAATTGTGATGCTCCTTGGCAAACTCGGAATCACGCCTAACTCCAAAAGGTAGTTCCTGAACCATACCCCCTATTTCGAGGCTTCGGAGGCGGCGACATATTCCGCCTCCATGGTGGAGTCAGCAATGCATATCTGCTTTGAGCTCCTCCAAGATACAGCTCCACCTTCCAAGGTAAACACATATCCCGAGGTCGATTTCTTCTCATCCTGGTCCCCTTGGAAATCCGATTCTATATAACCCACAGGGCACAAATCCTCACTTTGATAAACTAGGCAGTAATTCTTAGTTCTCTTCAAATACTTGAGGATGTGCTTTACCGCAGTCCAATGCGTCTGTCCAGGGTTAGACTGATATCTTGCTACCATGCTAATTGCATAACAGATATCTGGCCTAGTACACAGCGTCGCATACATGAAGCTACCCACCGCCAAAGCGTATGGTACAAGACTCATCTCATCTTTCTCCCGTTGTGTCTAAGGACACTGCCCACTAGAAAGACGAACGCCATATCTGAAAGGTAGCAAACCTTTATTAGCAAGTTGCATGCTGAACCGGGCTATCACAGTATCCACATAGGATGCCTGGAATAAACTCAACATCCTTCTCTTATGATCTCGTAAGACCTTAATCCCAAGGATGTAGCCAGCTTCTCCCAAATCCTTCATTTGGAACTGTTAGGATAACCAACCCTTGATTTCCGACATCACTCCCTCGTTGTTTCCAAATAGGAGTATGTCATCAACGTAAAGTGCAAGGAAAACCACGCTCCCACTGACACAAAGTTGGTAAACACAACTTTTGTTTTCCAACTGTGAAAATCCATAGGATTTAATCACATCGTTGAAACTTAAGTTCCACAACCTCAAAGTTTGCTTAAGTCCATACAAGGACTTCCTAAGCTTCCAGACAAAATGTTCTTCACCTTTGCACACGTAGCCCACAGGTTGCTGCATATACATGTCCCTACCTTCTTCAAGGTAACCGTTTAGTAAAGCGGTTTTGACATCCATTTGCCAAATCTCGAGGTCCATATGCGCAGATATGGCAAGGAGTATCCGGATGGATTTGAGCATGGCTACGGGTGAAAAGGTTTTTTCATAGTCAATGCCCTCTTTATGACTATAACCCTTTGCCACCAGCCTGGCTTTAAAAGCTGTAACTTTTCCATCCGCCCCTTTCTTTCTCTTGTATACCCATTTGCACCCTATGGCCCTAAAGGCATCCGGCAAATCAGTTTTCTGGTATACATCCATAGCAGTTATGGATTCAATTTCAGAATCCATGGCGGCACGCCATTTTTCAACATCCTTGTCCTGCACTGCCTCTTCGTTAGTCAGTGGGTCAGAGTCCTCATGTCCGTCTTTCGGGCTCAAGTTCAAAGACTCACCCACGAACATGTACCTTTCCGGCTAGAAAATAACTCTCCCACTATGACGAGGCATCGGTGCCGTGTCAGTAGTAAGTGCAGCAACTTGTGGTTCTGCACCTTGTACTGAAGAACGTGTCTGTGGTGCTGAACCTCTCACAGGTGCACCCACGTCTCCACGTTCCCCTTCCCTTGGAATTGCATTCTCGTTTTAATTTTCTTGAAGAACGATGTCACTCCTTGACTTGTGATTACTCACATACTCGTCCTCCAAGAATCTAGCGTTGGTGCTAACAACAACTCTTTGACTCTCAGGTCAGTAAAAGTAACCACCTTTCGTTTGCCTGGGATACCCTATGAACAGCATTACTTTTGACCTGCTTTCTAACTTATCAGGTTCCTTCGACAGTACGTGTGCCGGACAACCCCATACTCTAAACTTGCACAAACTAGGTTTTCGACCAAGGAAGAGCTCAGAAGGCGTCTTAGGAACTGATTTAGAAGGCACCACATTTAAAACGTAAGTTGTTGTTTCCTATGCATAGCCCCAAAAAGAAATTGGTAAGTTTGCATAACTCATCATTGATATTACCATCTCTAGAAGAGTCTTATTTCTTTTTTCAGCTACACCGTTTTGCTGGGGAGTACCCGATGCAGTCACTAGGATGTAATCCCGTTATCTGACAAATACTGTAGGAACTCGTTACTGAGGTATTCGCCACCGCGGTCAGATTGCAGTGACTTGATATTTTTCCCGACCTTCTTTTCTACCTCAGCCTTGAATTTTTTGAATTTCTCAAAGCATTCAGACTTGTAGCGAAGCAGGTAAACATATCCGTACCTTGAGTAATCGTCAATGAAAGTGACAAAGTACTCGTACCCTCCACGAGCCTGCGTGGACATCGGTCCACATAAGTCAGAATGGATCAATTACAACACTTCCTCTGCTCGAGATTGACTAGCCTTGAAAGGCCTAGTTGATATCTTGCCCTCGATGCAGGATTCGCAGACTTGATGTGACCGAGTCTCAATGTACCGTTATCTACAAGTTGCTGAATCCGCTTCAAGCTGATGTGACCGAGTCTCAAGTGCCAGAGATATGTAAGATCCTCATCAGAAAATGTAAGTTTTCTCTTTCTAGGATTATCAGTTACGGATGAATTACATGTAATACTTGCGGAAGACTTATGATTACAGTTAATAACATAGAGAGAATTATTCAGCATCCCACGACAGATAACACCGTTATTACCAATGATAGAAACACTACTATAAAAAATAACTGAATATCCATCAACATAAAGTTTGGAAATTGAAATAAGGTTCTGCCGAAAATCCGGCACATATAAAACATCTCTCAAAGTTAAAACAGAATCATCAAAGTACAAGGTGAAATCTCCAATGGCAGCTGCACTCACTTGTGTTGCGTTCCCCATTGAGATGGTAACCTCGTCATTCTTCAGCACCCTCCTCGGTGTGAACCCATGCAAAATGTAACAAACATGATCAGTAGCTCCAGTATCCACTACCCACGAATGAGTAGAAACCGATGCTATACATGTTTCAGTTACAAATGAAAATGACGTACCTTGTCCCTTGCTTCCGCATGCGTTCTTATTTGAAGTGACACCAACCCTCTTCATCACATTTGACCTCCTCTCACGTGTTTTGCGATCAATCATATTCTTGCACACAGTATGAACCACATCTTTCAATGTGCTCAAGTTGTACTCAAGATCTGATAACTCAGAATCCCATGAAGGTACGAAATATTGTCCTGCTATGAGATCAGTAAGCAACTCTTTGAAAGAGTACTCGCTTCTCTTAGCTACATCCTTCTTAAAGTCATAGAATGAAAGTGGTAAAGAGTTAAAGATTATATCGATCTTAGCCCGATCACTGATACATCCACCTCTACGTGTGAACCGATTCATGGTGTTATCCCTCATCATCACATGCAATGTCACTGAACTGTTATCAACCATTCTCTTACAGACAAGGTCTTTCACGAGATCACAATTAATAGTTCATTCCACTTCGCCATACGTGGCCACTAAGTCCATCCAGATTGTAACAGAGCTACAATAGCCCATGTACTTGAGCTTCAGTTATCTAGACAGGTTATCTGAGATTAACTTGTAAGTAAAATCTTCAGATGCCACCCATCTGTCATAGAACTCCTTCTCACGTCTAGAGACTTTATGGTAACGTGGGGTAAGTGGCATCATAGTAAGAACAAACATGTGTTGCTTAGTTAGGAGAATATACTCAATGCAGTATCTTCATTCAGGGAAGTTTGGACCAGTTAGAGAATTGAGAGCAAGTAATTGATCGACAGTAGACATAGACATATCTGAAATAATAAAGAATCTTAAATACAAACATACATGTAGAACTTCAAAAACAAATGCATTGAAAACCTTTTAATAAATCAAATACAAATGTTTTCCACTAATTGCCCAAGAGTTCCCACCGCAAGCTACACTCGTAGACGTTTACGATGTCACCCTCAACCAGAACTGTGGGTTTTAAGCCCCAATTCATTTAATTTCACTACCATGTCAGGAACCTTTTGACACTAGAAATTAATAATTAGTGAAAACCTTAGACCAAGCCATCTCTCAAGAACAGGGATGCAATTCTTGCATTAAGATATTTCTAAGCGATTAACCACAAATTTAACTTTGGCCAAAAGAGACAGTTTAGCATGGCACGTAACCATACCGCACAGCCCTTAAAGCTTTTGTTATCTATAATTTAAATCAATCCTAGAATACTTATGAAAGAGATCTACGCAAGCTACACTCGTAGACATTTACGCAAAACCCTCCCACTATTCACATGATTTAAATTGTTTGTCTAGAAATCCCAACAACCGTACCCATGTACCTCTAAGAACTAGCAAGCTACACTCGTAGACGTTTACTAGAGCGAGAGTTACACTTACAGCCTAGGACCGCTTTGTGGAGGTCTTTTGATTTTAATTAAAAAATCTGCTTAGTATTTTCTTTTAAAAGGTTTCTTATATGCGCATATATAATTTCTTTGTTATTATATTTTCCAAATTTTTGCATGTAATTAAACAAGTCCAAAAATTCCAAAAATATAATCCAACAAGAAATTAATCACATAAGCATGCTTGGAAAAACTGTAAATAATAAAAGCAGTAAATCATGTTTTTCCTATTATCTACACATGTTTAATTGAGCACATAATAAATCACATATCATACGAGGACAATTAAGGCAAACAAAAATTCCTCGTGGCCCCATAAAACAGGAAAATTAAAATCCTATCTATTACAATTTGAATTTAAATTTAATTGGATAAATTCAAATCTTTTCAAATCTTCCAGGGCCTCCAAATCTTCAAACATATCTTTTGGGCTTTAGGGTTTTGTGTTGTGATGATTGGCCCTAACCCTAATGCAAACCCTAGGGTTTACACAGGATTGCACCAGCCACCAAGATACGAACCACCATCGCAGGGACAGCCGTCGCCGCCGACAGCAGCCTGCACGCGCGCGCCATCGCCTGGCCCCCAGCCACGCCCGCGCGCGCTGCTCGTGCTGCTGGCCGCGCCCGCGACACTGGCCTGCCTCCGCCGCCGACCTCCTGCAGCCACACGCGCGCGCGGCCTCCTGCCGCCGCCGTGCGCCGCCCAGTCCGTCGGCTCCGTCTTCATTCTTCGTCTCGACCCGTCCAAATTATAAATTTGAAATAAAAAATTACAGAAACTAATCTATTATAATTTTCTATCAAATCTACACTAATCACGGATTTTCTCATAATTTTACAAAACAGATTCAACCCTACACGGATAAACCACCGCAGGCTGAATCAAACGGGTTGCCACGAGGAACAAAAACCATCCACGACATAAAATAAAATTCATACATGCATAATTGAATTTATTATAGACAATAGAACCATAAATCAGAAACCTGGCTCTGATACAAATTGTAGGGATTTTCAGTGAATCGAATCACAAAAACCCAAGCGAACCGGATCGATTTATGGATATTGCATATAATCAAAATTCACAAAACCTAGCATGCTCCTATGAATTTAATTTGTGGATAAAGAGATTACCGTAAATCCGTAGAGTCTGATTCGATCTTTCGCGTTTGAATATCCAACTTTCAATTTAACCACGCGATTCGATTAAATCTGCGGAAACAGAAATTAGAAATCTAATTTCTAGATTAATCAAAAAATAAACAAAAAAAAGAGGAAGAAAATCTTGTTCTCCAGATCAGATTCTCAGGGTTGTATCCCAATGCTGTTCAGATCTGCTACTGGTGAGGATTCCACAGATCTGTATCAGTAGGCCAGAGTCGAAAAATCCTTCTCCTCCCTCTACTGCATGCACCACCCTCTCTGTCTTTCTAATCTTGGGTTTTGACTGATTTTGAATAATCACAAAATGGCTAGGGTTTCAGAGAGTGAAAGGTCTATTTATAAACCCAGGGTTTTATCCCTAATGGGCTACTGGGCTCAATTCAACATATATTACTTGGGTCAGTTCTGGGACCTAATGCAAATAATAAAGTGGGTCTATAAATTAATTAATTCTCATGTCCACAACCCAGGACACAATTAATTAATTAATATTAATTCTTTTTCACCACAGAATTAATACTGACCTACCCCTTTATTACCACGTTATGAGAACGGGTTGCATTAATTGAGAATCCTCATATTTAAGGTTACCGGACATTCATTAATTAATCGGAGCTTCTGACAAGCTCTATCTACAATTAATTAATATCTTATTATTCCTGAGTACTACCACTCAATCCTTATCACTCGTGCCTGAACTTAATCAGCCTGCATGACTTTGGCACGATGAATGTCATTGAGCTCCTCAGGGAATGTCCCCATCCTATTACTCGGATATGGTTACCTAAACCCAGTCTCAGGCAATACTACATGAACTATTGTTACCCAAGATGCTGATATACGAGCACGTTACTTAGGCTCTCCACCATGGCAAGTCAAAGCAACAGTCAATCCGTGCAAACCCCTGAACCTTCGTTAGGGTTTGGACTCAATCAATAACGAGATCTTGTATTTGCTGATGTCAGACAGTCGAATACATCTCACTGCGGTCCATCAATACGCCACCCTTGCGTACCAGCATGTCAAGTAACCAAGATAGACTACTTATTCTGACAATGCCGCAGCCATCCGGTCAGACGTATCCTCATACTTTGTCTTGGCTGTGATCAGGTTTATGTCTCACTAGGTCAAGTGATCATACTGTTTTTTGCGATCTACTACACGCCGTATGATCGTCCCTATCGGTGAGACAAGAGGATACCATTGTTATATACATGTAAGATTGTTAGACAGATAGGAGAAATAAAACATTGTATACTCATTATAATAAATGTTTTCAGTATACAAAACCCATCATTAAGTTGTCAAACACTCCTCTACTTTGGGTAGACAATCTGAGCGTGATTGCACTTGCTTCGATTCCTATGTTGCATGCTAGGACGAAGCATGTTGAACTTGACATGCATTTTGTTCGTGATCGAGTAGCAGCGGGTTTATTTCATATTCAGCATGTTCCTTCTCATGATCAAGTGGCTGATGCTTTGACCAAACCCTTGAGCATACAATTCTTCTCACGGTTGAGGAACAAACTTGGCATTGTCCCCCTAACCATGCTCGAATTGCGGGGGAGTGATGGATTTATATACTTAAAGCATTATGATTGGTATATTATGTACAAGGTCGATTGGTTAATATACTGGGAATCATAAATGTTGTATGTTCATCTCCTGTCTGAATTAACAAACATATGTCGCAAACGCAATTATCCTCTTATCTCGTCGATAGGGAGATCATACGGTGTGTAGTAGATCACGGAAGATCGTATGGATCGTTTGACCTAGCGAGATATAAATGGTTGTCACAGTTGAGACAGTTCCAGGATAAATTGTCGGTGTAGGCTGCAGCATACGCGATAATAAGCATCTTATCTTGGATGGCTTGGTATGCTGGTGTGGGGCACACATTCATAAGGACCTAAGTTGAGATCGATTCTTTTATCTGACATTAAAAGAATCTATATCTCTATGGCTTGATGAGATCCTAAACCCAAATGAAGGTACGTAAGTATATGCAGATTGTGTATCACTTTGAGTTGCAGTGAAAGGCTCTAGTTGAGCTTGTATATCTGTATCTTGGGTGATAGCATTCTATGTATGACTGTCTGGAACTAGGTAACCACATCCAGTATAGGATGGTGACATTCCCTGAGCAGCTCAAAAGGGTCGTTATGCTAAAGTCCTGCAGACTGATTAAGTTCAAGCATAAGTGAAAAGGTTTGAGTGGATTGACTCAGGAGTATAAGATGTTAATTAATTAAATAGCTTGTCAGAGTTTAAATTAATTAACGAATGTCTGTAACCTTAAATGTGGGGATAAACCGAGTCTGTGCAACCCGTACCTCAAAACGTGGTAGCAAATAGGTAGGACAATATTGATTCTCTGGTGGAATAAATCAATATTAATTAATTAATTATATTCTAGTTTGAATATGGGAATTAATTAATTGATAGGCCTTATTTGCTATTTGCATTCTGGTCCCTGGTCTGACCCATGAAAACTCAGGCCCAATAGAAGTCCAGTATTTTCCTATAAATAGGCCTCAGTTCCTCATATCTCAATACACCACAAGATCATATGTTGCACACAATAAACCATATTTTGGGAGCTGTGGTGATCGACTAGATCTGAGAAACGAGGAGAAAATTCTGCTTCTCAACCGGGCAAGGAATCCGAAGGGAATCTTCACCAGATATTTGGATTGAGTTGGGATACAGATCAGAAGATCAGATCAGGAGGATCATCTTCTTTCTTCTCTCTCCTTCTTATTTTCGAAAATTATTCATTAATTTTCTTAGATTTAATTCCCTTTATCTGTTAGGAATTAATCTTTGTGCGCGGGAAAAGAGATCAAGATCAAATCTATGCGCACTCGTTCTTCAGGTTTCTACAATCCATGTATTCCGCATAAACCCCCTTATGCATAATCAATAGGAGCATGCTAGGAATAATCATAGGCATAGCAATTTATTTTTGATATTCCAATTAAAGATCTTGGAAAACGGCCTTCGTGATTCGGTTCACGAATCCCTTCAATTGGTATCAGAGCGAGGTTGATTAATTAGCTCTGTCAGGAAAAATAATATTGCCTATGATTTGCATGATGATGATTATTGAATGATTGCATGGGTTTATGGATTGTATGAATGTGTTTTTGTTCCTCGTGGTTCTCGGGTTAATCCGCCCTTTTATAAGGATTTATTTTTCACCCACGAGATAAATTCGTGGTTAGATTTAGATTCTAAATTGTATTAGGATTATTCCATGTAATTTTTCAATTTTTAAAAATTAAATTTGTAAAATGGAGAACGAAGAACACGAAGAACGAAAGACCGCATGACGACGCGCGACAGCGCTGGCACGGCAGCAGGCAATGCACAGCGGTCGTGCGCAACAGGCGGCACGGCAAGACGGCGTGCAGCGGGCGATGGTGGCGGTGGCACAACGTGCGAAACCCTAGGGTTTAAACACAGTGGGCTCGCGCGCGCACACACAGTGATGATCGTACGGCCACAAGCCGGCAGACGGCGTGCGGGGCTTTGGGAAGGCGCTACGGAGAGGTGGAGGCCTGGCCGAGACAACGAGGTGCAGCGGGTTGGTGCGAGGGGCGCACGCGATACGGCGGAACCCTAGGTTCCGCGTGTGCACGCGCGGTACCCACGCGGCCCTGCGCACACTCGATGGTGGCAGTCTCGCGCTCTCCAGGCGGCGACGGCGGGGCAAGATGGTGTGGCGCAGCTCAGGGGACGACGTCGTGGGCTGGGGGCGGCTCGACAGGGGTGGTTCGCGCGCGGCAGTGATACAAACCCTAGGGTTTGCGTGCTGCGCTCACAGCTCTTGCACGGTGTTCCTACGCGATTCCGGCGAGCTGCAAGGGCCGATGGAGGAGAAGATGGTGTCCAGCAGTTCGGGCGACAGTCAGGGCAAGCCGGGGCGGCAGCATGCGAAGCAGGCAACGGCCAGAGGAGGCGGAATCACGGGCTGCAGCCATGCGACGTGCGTGCATGGCTACTGCGGGATTCTAGCAATATACATGCAAAAATTAGTATTTTTTCCAAAAATTCACAAATCAATGTAAATCAAATTATACAGAACATAAATGCAAATATAAAAGTATAATCACAAAGCAATGTCATTCTTAAAAAGAAGAGAGAACCAACTTCGTCAGAAAAGTAAAATTTATCAAATTCGTCACAAAAACTATGTGTGCTGCTGCCATCTTTGGAAAGAATGAGTGTTGCCCCTGCTAAATTGGAGACCAAATAAGGAGGCCCCTTGATTTTTTAATTTCATTTTATACTTTATGTACCTACCTATATGAAATGAGTCTTAAATAATGAAATCTTAATTTGTCATGATTTTGGTTTCATGAATTAATGATGCAGTCGGTGTAGGGATTTTCCTTGAACCGAATCATCAAATCCAAATGAACAAGACCAATCATGGATGTTGAATACGATAAATAATTCATAAACCCTAGCATGCTCCTATGAATTTAATGCGTGGATAAAGGGATTATCGTTATTCCGTAGAGTATGATCCGATCTTTTGCATTTGAATATCCAACTTTAATTCAACCACGCGATTTGATTAAATTTGCGGAAACAGAAATTAGTAAAACCAATTTCTTAATTCAATCGAATAAAACAAAAAAACAGAAAAAGAAGAAGGCTTGTTCTCCAGATCAGATCTTCAGATTTGTATCCCAATGCTGCTCAGATCTGCTACTGGTGAGAATTCCACAGATCTGTGAAGTGTAGGCCATAGTAGAATTCCCTTCTCCTCCCAAACACTGGTGCCGCCCCACTCTCTCTCTCCCTAGGGTTTCAACTGATTTGAATTATGATAAGGTGGCTAGGGTTTTTTAGAGAGAGATGTCTATTTATAGACCTATGGTTTTAACCCTAATGGGCTACTGGGCTCCATTCATCATGTTTAATTGGGCTAGACCTGGGACCTAATGCAAATAATAAAGTGGGCATATGATTTAATTAATTCTCATGTCCACAACCCATGACACAATTAATTAATTAATATTAATTCTTTTTCACCACAGAATTAATACTGACCTACCCCTTTATTACCACGTTGTGAGAACGGACTGCATTTATCTGAGAATTCCCATATTTAAGGTTACCGGACATTCATTAATTAATTGGAGCTTCTGACAAGCTCTATCTACAATTAATTAATATCTTATATTCCTGAGCAGTACCACTCAAGCCTTATCACTCATGCATGAACTTAATCAGCCTGCAGGACTTTGGCACGATGAATGTTATTGAGCTCATCTGGGAATGTCCCCATCCTATTACTCGGATATGGTTACCTAAGTTCAGTCTCAGGTTGTACTACACGAACTGCTGCTACCCAAAATGCGGATATACGAGCACGTTACTTAGGCTCACCACCATGGCAAAACAAAGCAACAGTCAACCCGTGCATACCCCTGAACCTTCGTTAGGGTTTGGACTCAATCAAGAACGAGATCTTGTATTCGCTGATGTCAGACAGACAAATACATCTCAATGTGGTCCTATCAATACGCCACCCTTGCGTACCAACATATCAAGTAACCAAGACTGATTACTTCTTCCGACTATGCTGCAGCCATCCGGACATATGTATTCTCAACGATGTCTTGGTTGTGATACAATTTATGTCTCACTAGGTCAAGTGATCATACTGTCTTCTGCGATCTACAACACGCCGTATGATCGTCCCTATCGGTGAGACAGGAGGATACCATTGTTACGTGCATGTAAGCTTGTTTAACAGATATGAGAAGAGTCAATCATGTACTCATATTAATAAATGCTTTCAGTATACAAACCCAACAGTCGGAAATTAATTTATACAAGCCCTTCGTTGTCCCAAGAATTCATTGGAAAAATATATTTTACAAGAGAATATATCATGTATGAGATATTTTAGGAGGAAGTTATGGAAATAATATATTTTGAATATGTTAATTACCATTAAGTCCTTAATGTAATTAAAAAATAATTAAATTAAGTAAAAAATAAAGTCAAATATAAGATTTGGACCATTCAAATTTCAATTTAAAAGCCCAGATTAGTTCTTATCTCTCATCTGGGAGGTGGTTCATATATGATTACAATTATATATACATATATATATATATATACACCATGCTAAATAGTTAGTATGTACTAAGTAGGAATGAATCTACATCATTCATCTCAAAAAAATCAATGGTTGACATTAAAATATTTTTCCAGATTTCATGTTTTTTTTTTTTTTTGCTTTATAAATCATGCTTGATCGAATTAAGCATGATTTATAAAGCAATTAAGCCCGAACGAAAATTATGCTTAATTTTTCAATCTTTAAGCTATCAATTTAATAGTTGAGATTCATTCTTATTTAACACAAACTTTAATTTTAGCACTTAATTATAACTATATATATATATATATATATATATATACATATGTATAGGGGGTTGATCTGGTGAGAATTGCTCTTATCATGAGAAATGAGAATAAATCTCGTCTATAGATTTGACAACATCAACGATCTAGATTACATAAGAACTTCAACAAAAAATGCGGCATTTTATCCTCATTTCACTTCATTAAAGGGCAGCATAGTCATTACGAACGTACAGGACACAAAAGTTGTGTTTTGTTCATTTTATGTATTATATATACTTCATTTATCTTAGTTATACTTCATTTTATCTCAATTGTGATTCATTATAAAATAAATTCGATACGAATTTTGATGTTACACGTGACATGCATTTTATCTTAGCAGATCTTCATTATATCTTAGTTATTCTTCATTTTATCTCAATTGTGATTCATTATAAAATAAATTCTATGAGAATTTTGATGTTACACGTGACATGCATTTTATCTTAGCAGTTCTTCATTGTATCTTAGTTATTTTTCATTTTATCTCAATTATTATTCATTATAAAATAAATTCAATGTAATTGTAAATCGTTATTAGTTCTTCATTTTATCTTAGCAGTTCTTCATTTTATCCTAGTTATTCTTCATTTTAGCCGAATAACGCAACAAGCAGCAACCAAACCGAGGAGAACCAGCGAGCAGCCAGCAAAACCACCTCTGCACCAACCAACCACAGCAGGCAGCAGCAAGAAACATAAACCACACACACCCAAGTTGTGCATAACAGCAGCAAGGACGACAGACCCCAAAACTCGCGACCAGAGAAACGAAAAACCTCAAAGAAATCTTTGGGCTTAATCTTTGTGAACTTCACATTAAGCCTTAAATGAAGAGAATTTTTCCTTGAAAAACATGAGTTTTGGTGTTGCTGCAGAGCGGCGAACCTCACTGGGAAGTGGCGTTGAGGCGGCGGTACTCACGGCCTCACCAAATCCAACTGCGACCTCCCTGCTCCAAACACCTCAATCCAAACACTCATGACCAAGTTCAAGCGCCAAGGCCTCGACAAAGAAGATCTCGTCGCTCTTTTTGGTCACAAATCATAATTCTAATATTCCCATAAAAACATAGTTCATTAATCAAACATGAAAAAACTTCGAATCTACCTTGAGAATCAATCAAAACCAGAATCCAATAGTCAAAATCAAATATATGAATTAATGAAGATAAAACGAAAACAAAGACGAATTGATATTGAAAAATCTCAAAACTTATTCAACAAGGAATTAAAATCTCATCATAAATCGCCAAAGAAAAAAGAGGAATTATAGATCCAATCGATCGTGCGAAAGAAGGTAACAAATATCTAATCTCTGGAAGAGATGAGGTATTAAAAATATGTTAAATGACAATGATACCCTTAAATATGTAATAATGAAGTTCGCGGAGGATAAAATGAAGACGGGAATTATTAAAGCATGATCGTTGATCTAGTGAAAACAATGGCTGGGATTTATTCTCATTTCTTACATTAACATCTATTCTCATATGCTCTAACATATATATATATATATATATATATATATATATATATGGGTGCAATCTAGGCTGAACATATGTCCATGAATGAACTAAGACCAAAATACAACCCTTGATTTCGAAAATGGACGTTTCTGATTTCATGTTACGATTGATCATTGCACGTTCCTTCTTTTATCATTAAAAGGGCAATTTAGTCCATTTTGGATAAAAATTAAAATGTTATCAAATCTGCATGCTGATTATTTGGGTTCAGTTACCAAAATAAATTCCCACGATCTCTTCCATTATTGTCGTATAAACTGGAAAGATAAATAAAATCATGTTGCAGATTTTTTGGGTGCGGTTACCCAAATAAAATACACCACGATCTATTCCATAATTAACTCTCTACTTCATTAATGTTTTACCATGATTTGAAGTCAATTGTTATCATTGTTAATGGCTATGTGTGTCATTGTAAGGTAATTCTGTCAAAGTGTGATAAACTGCAAGGTGAAATAAAATTTCCGGCTAATTTATCGGGTGCGGTTTCAACTTCCAATAATATATAATAGTTAACTTTATAAATAATTTTAATATTTCGTACAATGATATTGAATAAAGATAAATATGATCTTAAAGGTGTATTAAAATCAATTTAGATTAAACCGACAATTTTGATAAAATGATATTGAATACAGGTAACAATGATAATATCAACAGCGTACAATGCTACATAGTAACTGAGTTCACACAATGTAGAAAATAAATAAACAGTTAACATTCCATTAAACAAGAATTCGAACAATGAAACATTTATTCAAAAATAATGACACACATTTAAAATAACATTGATAATTGCATATGACACAAAAATAATGAAAAAACACTTTAAACCTAAGGATATAAACAATAAAAGATTGAAAAATAATACAAAGAGTCAAAACCAAAAATTCAAAAATCAATCGATAAAAATATTAATACATGTTCAAAGATGATGGATATCACGAAAATTCAACAAACCAAATTAAGAAAAGATGTGGAAGGATGATCTGGTTTCCCGACGGCGATCTTCGATTTCAGGCTGGCTATAGTTGCCTTGTCGAATTGCAGCTTCTTGACGATGACACTGCCTCTGTTGGAGGTCCAAGAAACAAGGGTGATGGAGTCATCCTTTATCGGAAGCAAAGAGGGGAGATCGAACGACTTGGGGGTGATTGTTTCGTTGGGATTAGTGGCGGTGCTCAAGTTCAACCAAGCGTCCATGTATGTCGCCACAAACGATGGGTCGAAGACTCTATGGGAGATGCGAACGGCGAGCGCCATTCTGCCGCATGTGAATCGTGTCTCACTTCCCGTCCAGTGCCGACACAAGATGGAGAAGCTTCGTAAGAGATACCTAGAGGGAAGAAGAAATGACGATGATGAACACATAAATATGTTTAATTTTGAATAAATCTCTAGGGATTTGATTTGGAGAAAATTATGCGTAAATAATGAAAACTACCAAATCCATGGAGATACAAAAATAAATGCACATTTTATGTTTCCAATAATACCCTTTGTAATTAAAAAATGTAAAATAAATTACACATGTCAAATCAAGGATGGTTGGATTAATAAATTGTACGATTTGATCTTAGGTCATTGTTCATTCAGGATATTTAGTTCAGAAATAAATACAACTATATATATATATATATATATATATATATATATATATATATATTTTACACGCAAAATAATTATTGACATTGACTAAAACAACTAATAGCGAGGGGTTAACGTCTCAAACATTTGGAATAGATTATTAGCATATATTCCCTCCGTCTCAGATTAATAGTCTCATTTGCTTTTGGCACAATAACCAAGGCATGCGAGTGTAGAATGAGTTGAGTGGTATTAATATTTTATTGTTGAGTGTGAAAAAGTTGCCTTTTTTAGAAACAGAACTATTAAAGTGGGACGGACAAAAATGAGAAACGGGACCATTAAAATGGGTCGGAGGGAGTATATACATATATATATAGAGATGTAATCATATCACAAGTCCCCTTTAGATGGGAGATGAGAATGAATCTTATCCTTCTATTTCATAAAATGTGTGGTCCAGATTTCATATTTATAATTATTTTATTAATTAATTTATCAATTAATTATACACATTAAGGGCTTTTTAGTATTTTAGCATTTCATAATTAGATTCTTCTAAAATTATAATATTTTCCTTAACTAATTCCTATATTCTCTCTCATAATTATATGGAATAAAATATACTATAATTTTTGTATTGCGTATAATCTCATTTCCTCACCCCAGATTTACCAACCCCTAATCTTCCTCCCTCTTCCAGCTGCAACCACCGTTCTTCACCAATGTCGAAAGAAGAAGTTGCTGGTAAGGATTCTCCCATATCCATCAAATTGACATCTACTCTCTCTCGGCGGCGGATCCAGGCGTGCGATGGTCGACGAGGCCGAGAACGCAGATGAGAGCGCAAAGCAGAGAAGAAAGGATTACTACAAAGTCGAAGTCGAGTGTCTCCAACGGCGAGGAGGAGTTGTCTGAGGGCAGAGAGCTAGCGCCGCCGAGCTCGCGTGAACGGGCGGTCATGTAGATAGAGGAAGTGAATGGTAGAGAGAGGGGGGGAGATGGGTGTGTGACGTTTGTAAGCTTATTTCATAATTGTTTTTTCCTTCATATATAAGTTGCATTATATACGCCTGTATAGTTGCATTATCCTTCATGGAATTATTAAGGTTTTTGAATATTGTTGTGTATTTTTCTGATGCAAGTTGCATTATATAAACCTGTAAATATGCATTATATATGCCTGCAAATATGCATTATATAAGTCTACATAGTTAAAGTATGTTTTGGTTTTACTGACGTAAGTTGCATCATATAAGCCTGTAAATATGCATTATATAAGCTTAAAAAGTTGCAGTATGTTTCTTTAAAATTCAAAATCCCTAAAAATGATAAAAAGTATAAAAATAATTAATTTAGAAAAATATTCATTAAAATTCGAAATTAATAAAATTAGGGATTTCCTAGATATAATGAGTGTGAAAAATACAAAAATAATTAATTTAGGAAAATATTCATTAAAATTCGAAATTAATAAAAAGTAGCGATAATGCAGCAAAAATATAAGATTTTTTTAGATATAATGAGTGGGAAAAAGAATAAAAATAATTAATTTAGAAAAATATCCATTAAAATTCGAAATTCCTAAAAGCTAGGGATAATGGAGCATAAAATTAGGGATTTTCCTATTTTGTAGATTTAATGCATATGAAAAATGAAAAATTTACCCCGTTAATGCAACTATTTTATATTACTGAATGCAACTTTAGAAATTCGCTCCTCAAATAAATTTAAGCCGTTTGAACCTTGATTTGGATGTACAGGATTCATTCTCATCTACCATTTAAGAGATCACTTGTGACTTTAACGCACCCCTATATATATATAGGCAAATCCACACTAGGGCTAGAGGGGGCCTCCATAGTCTGGTTATTTTTTATTTCTACTGTAATGTGTGATTCGGTATTTTGTAGGATAGTCCCCAAACGAAGAACGAAATAGGGATGAAAATTAAAAGAAATAGGATAGTACTGAATTACCATTCATGATAGCAATATATGTATCTAAATTATTTATAAAAAGTTGGGGTTTAAAAATATTCACGTGCAGCTTTCTTGCCATAATATTCTCAACTTCAATGAATGTAGTTAGGTTATTCGATGCTAAAGCTTTTGTGGTAAAAATTTAGGTAGTGGAATAAATCACAAACCAATTTGAATTGTCTGATATGGAAGTCTTTCATCTAAATTATGCAACAATTAAGAGTGAAAAATTTCAATGCATCCTAACTTTTTACCATTTTATGAGGTAAAATCTCGTGGGCATATATTTCCTATAGGTTTACACTGATTCATACCTAACATCATAATTGTTTGAAAGATACCTAACGTCATATATAATTGTGTTTTTCACATTGATGGATGCTTTGCGTGTTCGTTTTTTGAATTATTTACCAAAATCAAGTTTCAGAACTTAAAAGTGAATATGCTGAAAACTTGAAATACTGAAATCAAGTTTCGGAAAATGAAACTTGAAATATCCTGAAAGTCAGTTTCTGGCTGGAAATTGACTTTTCAGTGAAGGATTTCAAAAACTTAAAATTAGGAGGATTTCGATTTTCAACTTCAAAGCTTTAAGAGCACGTGAAAAGTGAGAAGACAAAAGAAATTCGAGTGGAACTCGAAGTCATATCCAAAATTCCTAAATTTGTCGAATTCATTCATGTACGAGGAATATCAGTTTACAGTTCATTGTACTGAGTTTCGCTCTGTCAAAAAGCAAGTAAAGGTACATTGTCAAAGTCAAAAGCATATAAGAGCAGAGCAGAGAGCATGCTACTACATCAGAAAAGAATGAGCGATGATTGGACGAGATTTTTTTTGTCTCTAACGGTTCGATCTTGTCTCTAATGGACATAATTTCAAATGATCGATCAATCTGCCTATAAATAACAGACAACCACTTCAGAGGAGAACACTTGAAACTCGCGTAAAAATAAGCCAAAACTCTGTCAAAAAGCTCTCTCAAATTTCGTGTCTGAACACGAGTCTTAACATTCCTGCTTAAGCTAAGCATTCCGTGTGTATGTCTAAGCACACGAGGCTCAAACTTTCCAAGCATAGGCTATTCATTTGGTGTTTATTACTATTCAAGTAATAAACACAGCAATCAGTTTTCCTGTAAAAAAATACTAATTCTGACGGGCGATTGCCAACAATCATAGTTCTGGGAAAAACAATAAACAACCAACTTTCCAGTTTGAATGCTTCGAGGTGCATCCTCTCTTCAGATTGAAGAAAGAAGTAGACGATCAAGTTTCTGGGCGAGTGACCTAGCAGGCCGAAGGACATTGGCATCCGACGAGCTAGTATAGATCATGAGAAGTCTTTTAATCTGATCCTTAGTGAATTCCCGAATTAAGTTCCGAAGAGTGGACGTAGGATTTGAGGCTCCGAACCACTAGAAATATCATGTGTCATTTTACTGCTTTATGTAAGTTTCTGCAAGTTAAGTTTTCAGTATTGAAGTGTACACTTAAAACTGAAACT
The DNA here is from genome assembly GCA_026898455.1 of Plectranthus barbatus. NCBI lineage: Eukaryota > Viridiplantae > Streptophyta > Magnoliopsida > Lamiales > Lamiaceae > Plectranthus > Plectranthus barbatus. The sequence continues at coordinate 107,691 of JAPKLW010000417.1, forward strand.
TAAAACTACCAAGCTAAATTAAGTTTTCGAAAACTGAAAACTGAGTTTTAGTTTCCAGAAGTTAATCATTTTAATGCTTCCGCTGTATACAAAATTACTCTAATCTCGGGACCAACATGTGAGGAATTAGAAACAACAAAATCACATAATTTAATATTCAAAATCTCGAAATGTATTCATGTCAAGATGTTGAGTGTAATTCTTTCACACTAAGATCTATAATTTTTTCAGATTAAGATCTCAAATTCTTTCAAATTTGACCTAAATTTTGAGTTTTATCATTTAAAGATTTGAAATATGTGTAGATTATTATTATGTCGAAATCAGCAAATTCGAACCAATTCTTTTTAAATAATCATATATGCAAAACACATATGGTGTTAGGTATCCATAGCCTCATTTAGACATTATGTTGAATAAATTGAATGGGTTCAAGTGCCATTATATAGTGTTAGGTAACCATCGCCTCATCTACTAATATACTCCGATTTGGATCCTCTGCTGTGCACATAGGCACAGCAGAGAATGTTGTGCACTTTTTCACCACAAGTTTAATTTATTTAATATTTTATTAATCTAGACACTAGGGTTAATATTTTATTCTGCTAAGCAACTTGTGGTTAAAAAGTGTACAGCATTCCCTGTTGTGCACTATATGCACAGCAGAGGATCCAAATCCTATACTCTCTCTATCCTAATTTATTAGTCCCACTTACTTTTTTGGTTTGTCCTATTTATTAGTCTCATTTCCTAAAATGACAAACTTTTTCACACTCACCAATAAAATATTAATTCCACTACATTCACAAACATTGATTATTGTGTCATTTTAGTTTGGGACTAATAATTAGGGACGGAGGGAGTACTAAACAAAAGTAGTGGGACTACTATAGCAAATTTTACGCTCCCGCTCATTTTAGCCGCTCAAATAAGTAAATTTCATGCAAGTAGTGAGCCCAACTATCAGTAGCCCTTCCCAATATTCATGGAACTTTTTAAATTCAAAGCATCTACCATTTTTTATTTTTATTTTTAAAGAAGAGCATCTACTAGATTTTGCACGTACCCCAATTCATTTATTGAGGTTTCATTAAAAATAATTAGTTTCCAAATTAAAAAGTAAATCTTTTTGTAATTTTTATCGATTAAAAGTTAAAAAATTTTACCGACACAATTATTCTTAATAACTTGTCATACAAATAACTAAATATAATGTTTTAAAATATATTTGATCATAAAATCAATCATATATATATATATATATATATATAATTTATATTATACTCTCTCCGTCCATTTTTAATAGTCTGATTAGTTTGAGCACAATAACAAAGACATGTGAGTGTAAAATGAGTCGAGTATGAAAAAAGTACCATTTTTGAAAACAAGACCATTAAATTGGAATGCACAAAAATGAAAAACAAAACTATTAAAATGGGACGGGGGAGTATTTGGTATAAGAACTAACATAAATCTCATAGAAATGTTTTACAATAATTTTGTTAGAACAATTGAGAGGTATAATATTTAAGAAAATAGAAGTTTTAATCAATTTTTTTTTAAAAATGATATTTCTTTTGGGAAAAAAATTATATTTATTTAAATTTACAAATCAAGATATCTTAGAAAATCTCGAATTCATAAACTCTTGATCACAAGCAAGGAATTTTTATCACTACGCCCCGAGAGGCAAACAAAAATGGCAAAAACTTGCGTTAGGCAGGCCTAAACGGTTTAGGCGGGTTTTATCCTACCCAAATGGGTTCACCCATCCCAAATAGGGTATATTATATGGGTTTGGGCTTGAGTTAATGGATAAAACCCGCCTAAAGATTGGGTTAATGGATAAAACCCGCCTAAATCGTTTAGGCCTGCCTAACCCAAGACCTTCCCAACAAAAATATATTATAAATTCATTGTGTGCATTCAGTTCAATTTTATTTGTTAGATTCAAAGTACTAAAATACAAAACAAAATCTAAAATTTATGACTTTTTCAAAATTTATAATATAAAGTTATTGGTGTTATTCAATACCTTTTACATATATCATTATAAATAATTTAACCCGTGCGTGAATTTCTAGTTCAGACATTATGCTGAATGGGTTCACGTGCCAAAATTACTATTCAGGCAGTCAGTCACCCTATAAATATACAATCATCATCAACTCAAACAACAAAAAATGGAATACCTCTTCTCCTGCTTTCCTTTTCAGACAACTCTCAGTAATTTATTGGGCACATGTGAACAATGCCGTACTTCCGAATATTTCGTCGAAACTATCTCTCCTGAAAATCTTACAACAGTTATTGGACAATTTCGTTCAAAGTCCGACTCTGTTTTTCAGCGGTGATAGTTTTGATGATACTCGAAAATGATTGCAGCCCGCCTTCTTCTTCAATGCTTAGAAATTATTACAGTTTTGAAATTACTGTTTTCTTGCAGCGGCGGTAGACAGGAGGGCAGCAGATCTGGATGGGGAGGGGAGGGGGCAGTGGCAAGAGATATTTTATTTGCAAAATTTTCTATATAACATAAGAAATATTTTGTTTGCAAAATTTTAATTTATTTCTTCATATGACTCGATATCTTTTATGATATTTCGGAGTCCTATGATATGGAGTATATAATATCAACTCACCCGATCACTCGATATAGGTTTAGAGTTTATATTTTCTAAAATTTTAAGAAAAACCTTATAAAATAATAGATCAAATTCATCAAAAGTAACTAAAAAAATTAAACAAACAAACCTTCGAAAATTATATTCCAGCTCTCGCACAAAACTTCAAAAACTTCTAGCAAAAATATAGATATGTAGAGAGAAATAGTGAGAGATTTGAAAGAGATAGTGAGAAATTTGACAGAGTAAATAAAGTATATAAAAAAACAACGGATAACAATTTTAAAGAGATGGTAGTTAGAATTTATTACTATTTACCAACATTAATAGATATATAAAATAAATGAACAATTATTACTATTCATCTAACAATTTAAAATATTTGAAATTAAAAGGAATGTATTTTGATATTTTATTCTAGCAATTGAAAATAAATGAAAAATTAATTTCAATAAAAAAGTGGAATAATAGCAATTATAATAATAAAATAAAGATTTATTTTAAAATGTGAATTAGTCTATTACAATACAAAATATTATTACTTAAAGATTTATATTAAATGAAATAAATTATAAATTAATAATACAATACATAATTAAAATGAACATAATTGTTAGAAACTAAGTTTTAGTTTACCCTTTACTTTGATATTTTGATGTGTCAAAACAGACTTCAGTTTTAAATTTCTAAAGTGCTTCTAAATGTAATCCTTGTATACGATTTATTGAGTTGCAATAGACTAGAAACTGAAGCTGAAGATCGAGCAAATAGAGAATTAGTCTCTAAGGTGGAATTCAGAGAAACCAAAGCTCGAGAAGACAATAATCAAGTTTCAGAACTTAAAGAGAAGACCCCAAGAAACTTGAAACGATGAAGCCTAAGTTTCGTGCTTAAAACTTAGAATGTCCTGAAAAGTCAGTTTCTGAAAACTGAGTTTTCCCGAAGAGAAGAAGAAACTTAAAACTAACTTTGGAGAATTTCAGTTTTTAGTTTCAGATTTCGAGAGCACGTGAAAAGCAAGGAGACAAGGAATCCGAATATGAATCCGAAGTCAGACTTAAGATCTCTTAAAGTGTCAATCAAAAAGTCAGTACGATGAATTGGAACTTAGATTCCTCAGACTAAAACTTAGTCTGACAAGAGTAGGTAGAAAGTACACTGCCAAAAATGAAAGCAGACGGCAGAGCGAAGCAGAGCAGAAGAATGACTATAATTGGACGACCCAATCTTTGTCTCTAATGGATAAATCAATGAGTCTAACGGGCAGAAGTTCAAATTGTCATCCCAACAGACTATAAATAGTCCAACACTTTGAACGAAGAAAATACCTGAATCACGCGATAAACTGAGCCAAAACTCTGCCAAACTTTCTACTGAAAAGCTCTCTGAAACTTCGTGTTATCTGAACATGAGGCTTAAGTCTTTCGACTGAAGTTATTCATTCCGTGCATCTATTTAAGTGCACGAGGCTAAAGCTCTCAAGCTTAAGCTACTATACTTGGTGATTATTAATTTTCAAGTAATAACCATAGCAGTCAGTATTCTACTCTGGATTACTAATTCTCACGGGCGTAGCCAACCAACTGAAGTTCTGGGAAGAACAGAAAACATCCAACCATCCAGATTGAAGGTTGCGGGGTGCGTCCTCACTTCAAGCTGAAGAAGGAGCATATCAGAGTTCTGGGCGAGTGACGTTAGCAGACCGAAACACGGAGGTTTTCAACGGGCTAACCATAGATCGTGAGAACCTATATATTCTGTGACTTAGTGGATTTCTGGATTAATTTTCGAAGAGTGGACATAGGACTTTGATTTTGAACCACTATAATATCTTGTGTTGTTTACTACTTATTTAAGTTTCAGCACTTTAAATTTACTTGCTTATTTGAAACCTTCAATACTTGGCTAAATATTAAAGTGTATATCTGATTGCTATTTTATTTAACTAGCAATTTAGCTAAGCTAATAATATAGTGATGAAATAAAATTATCGAATCCCAAGGGAGCGAAGTAACGAAGAAACCCTAACTATCAATTTACCAATTTTCAAAATATTATTTAGGAAAATAGAAAGTAGATTTTGGCGATTTGAATTTTAAAAACTAAATTAAAATAGTTGAAACCTAAATGGTTTTAGAAATCAAGTATGAAGAAACATAGATCCTAGGGTTTTCTACCTATTATGCCCTTTATGTAATTATAAATCAATTAATTACCAATTTTAATTCTTCTTCGTAGTAGAATATCATAAAAGTATTATGAATTTCTGTTGAGGAAAATTCACAAACTGGATTAATAAATTAGCTCTACCTTTTCAATCTCGAAAAAAAAATTAACTCCAATTAGATCTACGGATTTATTCTTACAATTGATTATTTCTTTTCAGACAAGAAAAACAGTTGTATTATAAAAACTATGTTCTATTGAAATCCTTCACTTTTCATGTCTCAAAATTTCAACTAAGTTAATCCTAAATTACGGCCAGTAATCCAAGATCATGATTAATCCTAGTTTTTTTATAAACTACGAATTAGAAAGACAATTAATTTAATTCAATATACATATAGGCATAATATTTGAAACCCTAGAATCTATTCGAAGTTTAATTACACATAGACATTAGAGGAGAAATCATTGAAAGATAAAACCTGTAAAAATCTTGCATAAATAAAAATCTGAACTTTCAACTGGTCTTGAGTTGTTGCCACAATTCCAAACGCAAACTAATATCAAAAACAATAATTGTTGTTGTAGTCTAACTCTAGAAAATAAAATCTAACATATGAGGCACACAATTTTCGAGTTTGAAAGGGCTATTTATAGTTGTCTTGGACGTATCCTATCAGGCCTGGAATATAAGATATGGATATATCTTAGAACTTTAGAAAATCCGCCAGATTGAGGTCGACGTCGACCGATGTGGCCCCACGTCGGTCGAGGTGGAGGTTCAGTTCGACCCCGACGTCAATCGCTGGAATTTTGTCAGTTTTGATTAATGCTCGCCAGCGTCGATCGAGGTGGAGCAAAAATGCCGATCGATCCTCGCTTCTCGACCTCGATCGACGCGGGTCTGCATTGATCGAAGTCGAGACTCTTCCTCGAGCTTCATTCTTTCCGTAGCCATTTTTCAACTAAAAAACTACAAAATACACCATCACGAGCATCTAACGTGCAATAATCTTATCATGCATGCAAAAGTGAATAAAACACTTGAAAAACAAAAAACACTCAAGAAACATATTGATAAGTTAGTGAAAATACGAACTTATCAATATCCTGAACTAAAACTTAAACTTACTTTGAGCTTAAAACTAAGTTTTCCCAAAACTGAAAACTGAGTTTCAGTTAGTGCAAAATTGTTTAATACTTCTGCTTCATACTTTCGTACTCTGATTTCGGGACCAACAAGTGGTATCAGCACCGGTTAGTCCTTATAGGCTGGTCGTTGTTGAGTCGCTTATGATCGAATCCATATTTTCTTGCATTTGTTCTTTTCTTTTGTGTCTTAAGCTTTGGTATACACATGGATCACGTTGACAAGCTTCCCAAGTACTCCATTGAGACCTACAACATTTGGAAGAAAAGATCGTTGATCATGCTGAGAAATATTCATATCGAGATGGCGAATGTGATTGCCAACAGATCGATAAAGATCACCAAGGTCAACATTAAGCTCGGAGGAGGTGATGACCCGAAAATAATCGAGAAGTCACACGCCGAATGGACCACTGAAGATAAAGCCCGTGCTCATCTTGATGCAGTGGCTCTCGAGCTAACCCTACAATCCCTACCAGGAACTCGGATTATATAAGCCCTGGAATATGTGTCAGGAAACGGACCAGATGAAGAGAAACAAGTTACAAATATGCGTGGACAAGTACAAGTCTTTTCAACTACTTCCTGGTGAGAGCATCAAATCGACGGAGGCTCGTTTCAACGACATTGTCTGCGAGCTAAAAAATCTTGGATGAGAATACAATGTTGATTATCTGAACGCCAAGATACTCTCCAAAATGCCCAAAGAAGACTGGTTCGTCAAGGTCACCAGATGTCTTCCCCAGCTGCAAGCACACAAATGGGACATCCAGATTGTGAACAAAAATGAAGTTGTCAAAATTGCAAGTTCACCACCTGAAGAAGATGATGCCTTCTCCATAAATAGATATTTCAAGAGGAGACCACATAAGCCTTATCAAGCTAATAGATCAAGTGCTCAGGCTTCTACATCAAAAACTGCTCCCACAGCGACATACACACAGAAAAAGGAAGAAGAGAGCTTAGTTGCTGAGCTTGATGAGCAGATGAGGAAACTGACAAAACTTCTCGAGAAGGCAAAGGCCAAAACTGAAAGTTCACAAGGAGGTGACCAAAAGTGCAGTAAAAGGACACCTAAAGCCTGCTTCGAATGCAACACTCTGAATCATCTCAAGTACGAGTGTCCTCTCGTTGCCAAAGAAGAGAGAGAACTATTAAAGAAGAGCTTCGAGAAGAGAGCATCTAAAGTTGTAGCAAAGGCCATGCCTTCTTAAACTGAAGTTCGTGATATTCCTGACAATTACGATGGTTATTACACGTCGGATGATGAGTCAGAGGAGGAAGCACTCTTAGGGTTCATGGCTAGACTAGGAGAGGATATCTCAGATGTTGAAGCAGAAGAACCTAAAGTTGAAACTGAAACTGAAAATCTGGTAATTAATTCTAACCAAGTTTCAAATTCTTCCGCATGCATCAAAGAGGACACTGAATCTATTTGCTCTGATTCAAATGACGTTACTCTTGAAATCCTTTCTAAAGAGTTTTCTAAATTTTACGAACTGAAAAATACTTTGGTCGGAGAAAATGACTCACTGAAACTTAAAGTTTCTGATTTGACCAAGGAGATCGAAGGATCGAGGTCACTCTGTGAGGAGCTGACTAAACTAAAAGAACAACATTCCTCTTTGCTCAAAAATTTTCATAATCTATTTTAGGAATGTGACTCTTTAAAACTGAAAATTACTAGTGATCAAAAACTGATTTGCTCACTTTACTCGAGCACTAACAAAGTTTCAGAGGCCCTGAGATTCAAAGAGATTCCAGCAATAAAACAGGGCTAGGTTTTTCAAAAAATATTTTGAGGAATCATGTATTTGCTTCTGAAACAGGAAATTTAAAATATTATTATTTTAAAGGGAATTCCAATCTAAAAGTCAAGTTACTAGGTAAAGGAGTTGTTCAAGACTCCGATTTAGTTAATCAGGGCATGGTTACATCTTATATATATATATATATATATATATATATATATATAGTAGTGATCATATAATAGTAAGATTTCCCGTGCTAAATGAAAAAGATCTCAGCCGTTTAAAATCTCAATCGACGACACAGATTAAGCTCGTCCCTTCCAATTTTCGATGCATATTTTGCACATACTCAATGCATAAAAGGGTAAGATAGTAATGTCTTCTCTATTTAGATCTAAACACACTATCTCTCCTAATTTTCTTTTTCCTCCCATTATAATCAAACTATTATATCTTTCTCGATTCAAATCTATTTTTTACGAATCATATATCTAATTAATCGTATTCTTACGACGATTCATATGATATCCATATTGAATATGTTAAATTTAGAAGATTCGCACGAAAATCTTGATTTCATATTCAACTGGTATATGTTCTTCATTATATTTACGTTCAGGATTAAAAAAAAAATGCATCAATTACGCATAAAAAATGTTCCTAAATATTTGCATTTTTTGCATCAAATGATGCATTATTAACTTGAATAAGATGCATTTTTATTCTAAAGCATATGCATTTTTGTATTCATATTGAGTGCATTTTTCGCATTAATTATATATTGCAGTTTTATGCCTAAAATATTGCATTTTTTACATTGAACGTATGCATATTATGTTTTATGAACTGCACGAAATGAAATTCTTGAAAATATATTTTTTACATTTTTGCCCTTCTATGCATTGAGTATGTGCAAAATATGCATCAAAAATTGGAAGGGACGGGCTTAATCTGTGCCATCGATTGAGAATTTGAACGGCTGAGATTTTTTCTCATTTAGCACGGAAAATCCTATTATCACCTAGTCACTACCCTATATATATATATATATATATAAAATTACACTAGGGTTGGAGGCCCCCTAATTAGATTTTTTTTTTCGTTTCATTTTCACCAAATCTAAAAATATTAAAAAATAATCCCTCCATCAACAATCACACCTGGAACTAGGAGATTAAAAAAGCGCCATGGATTTTCCAAGGAAATTAAAATTCATTTTAAAATTTTAAAATAAAATAAATAAAATTTCACATGGCAAATTCCTCATTTATTTTTGTATTTATTTTCAAATCAATGATAAAAAATAAAACTTAAATTTTAATTATCAAATAATTTTTTTTAATATCATAAATTCAAACTTTATATACATAGCATTATCAAATATATATTATTATATATTATTTTTATTTTTATTGACTATAGAAAATGTGTTATAAATGCAAACTTTTAAAATATTGTGTTATAATTGCAAAAGTTTAAAAATATATTATAAGGATAATTCTAAATGCAGTCGCATTTTTTCTTAATGTAGCCTCCTAATTAAAAAAAATTCAAAATAATAATATGATATTACTGTATTGTCCTATAGCCCCTAACTTAAAATTTATTTAAAATATATATTTCTTTGAATTATTTTCTTTTATTTTAATGTTATTTTTTCTCTAAAATAAGAAATAAAAAGTAAAAAATAGGGAAGGTCTTGGGTTAGGCAGGCCTAAACGATTTAGGCGGGTTTTATCCATTAACCCAAGCTTTAGACGGGTTTTATCCATTAACCCAAGTCCAAACCCATATAATATACCCTATTTGGGATGGGTGAACCCATTTGGGTAGGATAAAACCCGCCTAAACCATTTAGGCCTGCCTAACGCAAGTTTTTGCCTAAAAAATAAGCAAGAAAAATGTGTCAAATGTTGTTGCCGCCGTCAGCGGTGGAAGGACACAACTGATAATTCTTGGGCACTTTCGATTGAGGATTTCAACTGCAATTACATGTTAATATTAATTCTTTCATCATTTTCTCACCAGTAATCTCAATAACACTGACTTTTTCTGAAAATTAAGATCTTGATTTTTCTTGAAATCTAAATTTACCGATTTATATATGATGACTTTCATTAAAAAAAATGATTTTGAATAAAAGCAAAGATAAGTTTGTCCAGATCGGCTTGTGCAGTGTAAATCGGTAGATACCCCAACAATGAGGAGGTTAACAGCCGCTAACCAAGAAGAAAAGCTACCACCATACTAACCTAAAAATCAAATTACTCCCTCCGTCCCACCTCATTAGTCCCTCTTTCCTTTTTCGTACGTCCCATATAATTGTCCCCTTACCTAAAATAGAAAATTTATTCTCACTCACTAATAAAATACTAATTTCATTTATCTCTTACTGCATTGATTATTGTGCTCACATGGTAGGGGACTAATTAAGAGGGACGGAGGGAGTATTATTTTTAGTTAGCAATTTGAATTTTAAGGTGGGGCTATATAAGAGTAAAATAATAATTTTAATTTTAAAAAATAATGGGCTGGAAAAAAAAATTGTGTTTATGTTTAGAGTTACTATTATTTTAATTAAAAATTTAAATTGGGGTTACAAGGATATAATTGTAATTTTATATAATAATATAAATTTTTTATTTTTTTCAAGGACTATGTTTAGCAAAGTCGTGGTTGTATTTAGAATTACCCATATTATAATTGTCGAATCGAAAAATTTGTAGTACTTACAAATTTCTGAAAATTGTTTTATTCTTTTCAATTTACCCTATTAATTATAACCACGAATCATTTATTGCCAATATGAAAAAAAATATTATGAATAACATATGATTTTTTTTATTAAAATGTAATTACTAAGTCTCTAATAAATTATTCGTGCCCAATTAAGTGTCACAGCCATATAATTTATCGGTGATTGATATGCAACCACGTATAAAGGCTGGCCCACCACCCATAGACTTTGTTGTCTCATTCTGGTTCTCAAATATTAATTTGCACTTTCAAATTCAGAAGTCAAAACGTAACAAAAACAAAAATAGAAAAAAAAACTAATTTATTTGCTAGTCGAAATCAAATTGACCTTTTGGTTATATTTTATAATTTAATCGAGTTCTAGAATATTTTCCTAAAAGAAAAAAAAATGGGTAAAACTGTGATGGAAACAAAAACTTAGACTTGATGAAGATAGACTTCCTTTTTTCTTTTTTCTTTAAAAAAATAAAATATAATGGCTTTACATTGGTATGAATGGTTTTATAAATATGAGACAAACTATATGTTTTTGTTCCCTAAAATTTTTGAAATATATATATATATTTCATCAATTACGTAATTGGATACCTTTCTCCAAAACAAGAAAAAAGTGGGCAATGAACAATTCGGTCCTTTACCTTCAAATTACATAAAGGGTCAAACTTTAAACAACAAAAAAACATCAATTATAGTTCAAACTATTCGTCTTTTTTCAATTTTTGTACGAACTATACTTATTCTCTATTTTATGTCCAAACTTCCCAAAATCATTCAAATCTAGTCTGTAAGAATATTCCGAAGACGGAAAGCTGACTGGGCAATCGGAAATCTTTGTCATATTTAAAAAAATAAAATGATTTAAATCCACGTCATAAAATATAATTCCACATCATATTTATTTTAATGTCATATTATTAAAAAAAACTCAAAACCTAAAACCTTTTTTCCCTAATTCCTTTCCCTTTCTTTCGTGCAATTCTTCCCCCCTTCCCTTCCCTTCCCTTCCCTTCCCTTCCCTTCCTTCCCGTTCGACTGCAACCCATTCCCTTCAATTGACGGTGAGAATCGGCGGCGGCGGCGAAAATACTTCCCCATTCCCTTGCTTCCAAAAGTTATGACCAGAGTCAACGTTAAAGTTATTTTCTTGATAGCTTTCCTGTTCCGCCCTGTTATTAGACTCTGTACACATATCTGTGTGAAGACTACGAAAAGAAAGGCTTAGTTCATGTTTCCTAGCATTTTCAAATCCTTTGACTTCAGAATTAGCAGGGATACTGTAAATCTTATTTGAATCAAATCCATTTAACAGTAGAGTTAAGGACATTATCTTCTCGACAAGCTTTCTCGTCATTAGCCAGCAGCTGCAGACTGAAGGTAGGATCTTTATCAAGCTTAGAAGCCTCTGATCCAGAAGTAGTTATGCTCTCAGTGGTAACAATGTCCGCACAAGGCACATAGTCCAATTGACTCTTTTCCTTAATACTAACACCTAAATTCTCCTGGTCTCCTTCAGTCCCTAAAATATGAAATACAGAGTCATTAACTGCGAGCTTCTGAGAATCCAGTTTCAACTCATTCCTAGTTTGATTGCTAGAATCATCATAATTATGTTGCGTATTATTTACTAAAAGACATTCTTCCAGATGGTCATCACAATCGAATAAAACAACTTTTAGGCATCATGATTTGCTTAGGCTCCTCGAGAGCAGCAGATTCTCGCCGTCGATTGAAGGGAATGGGTTACAGTTGAACGGGAAGGAAGGGAAGGGGGAAGAATTGCACGAAAGAAAGAAAAAGGAATTAGGGAAAAAAGTTTTAGGTTTTGAGTTTTTTTTAATAATATGACATTAAAATAAATATGATGTGGAATTATATTTTATGATGTGGATTTAAATCATTTTATTTTTTAAATATGACGAGAATTTCCGGTTGCCCAGTCAGCTTTCTGTCGCCATAATATTTTTATAGACTACATTTGAATGATTTTAAAAAATTTGGACATAAAATAGAGAATAAGTATAGTTCGTACTAGAATTGAAAAAAGACGGATAATTTGGATTAGATTTGATGTTTTGGCCATTTTAAAATTAGGATACACGAGTTTTCCTTCCTTTACTTGAATTTACGATCAATTAAATATAGAGAAATCGTTATAATCACCCAACTTTGAGGGTGACTTTCTTAAAATAATTTCATACTTAACTTTATTATTTTGACATTAACAAGTTTTTTGTTTTATGGGAATGTGCATATTGTTTTTGGTAATTTAGCATAAAAAATTAAAATATTATTTTAATCATATTCATAATAATTCAATTAATTATTTAATTACACTTTTATATTCCGATAAAATAATTAATTCTAAATGGTAATATTTTTACATTCTTTTGGGCGAAAAAAAAAATCTTTTTTAGTAAAAACTCTATTTTTAATTATATATAGATATAGATTATAAAAAAAAAAACGAGTGATTGATTACTGGTTTGTGCATCAATTGATCTGAACCTCTTTAATTAAGAGGAGTTTTTTGAGATTAGTCAGTAATCAATCAATATTTGTGAGGTATATGAAATAATAAATTAATTAGTAATAATAGGTCTGGTTATATAATAGGGTGTTCATCAAATTGTTCGCCGCCTTCCCTTCCCTTCCCTTCCCCGTTAGGTTATATTGAATGTAAGAAGTTTCATCTCCTTACATTCTGCCCCAAATTTCTCTCTCATCTGATCTTAGCTGTTTACCGCTGTTTCTTTGAATCCTCTTTGGCGGTGGACTCCTGGTGTTGGAGATCTATTTTTTTCATTTTATTGTCGGCAATAAAATCTTGAATCCGCGAATGGTGTGATCCGCATGGTTGAATCTCCATCGATCTCTAGAAAATGCTCGTCGGCGGCGCAGAATATTACCGGCGCACTTTAGTCACAACTTTTTTACCTCGCGTCCAGTTTTTGCCATGTCGAGGTCCGTTCAACGCGCTCTCTGTTTTTTTTTTTGTTGTATGTATCAGCTCATTTTTATTTGCGTTTGTCGTGGTGTGTGGTGTGTGGTGTGTTCTATGCGAGGAGTTTTGTAGAAATGATCGTAGGCTCCGAATATATCAGCTATTGTAGTGTAGGTTGGAATGCAACGATTTTGACGGTCGAGAATTGTGCTTTTGTTTTGGGAATCTTGGTCGATAATTTTTCCCTGAAGTTCGGATTGGTTGTTTCTTGATTATATTTGCTTATGCGTGGTAGTTGGGCTGCAGATTGGTGGTTGGAAACATTAGGAGAGCGTTGCGATCTTTGCTGATAAAGCGAACGAGCATCTCTTCAGAAGGGTCGAAATATGGAGCCATTGTTCGAGCAGGGTTGTCTTCGCCTCAACGTAGATTGCTCTCACAGTATTTGTCGCCTAAAGGAGGGCATGCTCCAAATGCAACATGTAAAACAGGAAAAAACTCGAGCAATGTTTGCATCAGGAAGTATTCATCCATTGGTTCTAGTGGTACTATAGCCTATAATGTTCAAGTTGCTTGGAAGAGGTTGGCGCAGAAATCTGCACTTGATGGGCGGAAAGCTCATCTCACCATTAACAGAATTGCTCAAGCAGTCACCCTGGGTTTGAGCCGCTCCTACATCGTAGTTCCTGGTGTATTTACTCTGTTGTGTGGCTCCCAGATGGCATTAGCGCAGGCTGTACCAGAAACTGATGTTGTTCCGCTGAGGAATAATTTCTACGTGCGTGCTGAAAACAGCCATCTTTTCTTGACCAGATTGATGATTTCCACTTTTGAGGGCATTGTCTTGTTGCTGAGAGCTTTATATCTCAGTATTCTGTTCACACCTAGCATTGCCATGGCTCCATTTGCAGATAGTTTTGGACCAGAGTTTAGGAAATTATGGCTTAAGGTGGTTCATCATACTCTAGAAAGAGCAGGTCCAGCATTCATAAAATGGGGGCAGTGGGCAGCCACACGACCAGACCTATTCCCTAGAGACTTGTGTATTGAGCTCTCAAAACTTCACACACAAGCACCCGAGCACAGCTTTGCATACTCGAAGAAGGTTATTGAGAAAGCTTTTGGTCGTGGAATAGCTGAAATTTTTGATGACTTTGAGGAAGAGCCTGTGGCTTCTGGAAGTATTGCACAAGTGCATCGTGCTTCATTGAGGTCTCGCTACCGTGGTCGCCAGGTTAAACCAATGCTAGTCGCAGTTAAGGTGAGGCATCCAGGAGTTGGTGAGTCGATAAAAAGGGATTTTGAGATAATTAATACGGTAGCAAGAATGTCAAGATTCATTCCTGCGCTGAATTGGCTGAGACTCGATGAAAGTGTCCAGCAGTTTGCAGTTTTCATGATGTCTCAAGTTGATCTGGCTCGGGAAGCTGCTCATTTGAGCCGCTTCATATATAATTTCCGTCAATGGAAAGATGTTTCTTTCCCAAAGCCCGTTTATCCTTTAGTGCATCCAGCTGTGTTGGTGGAAACTTTTGAGCATGGAGAAAGTGTTGCTCACTATGTTGATGAGCTTGAAGGGAATGAACGAACTAGAAGTGCTCTTGCCCACATTGGAACCCATGCATTGCTAAAGATGCTCCTGGTATTTTATTAACTCTTTTCTTTACGCCTTTCGATCTTTTTCTTTCTTTTTTTTGGTTACAAGCTGGTCATTGAGTTGTGCTATCTCTCTCTCTCTCTCTCTCTCTCTCTCTTTTCTTTTTGTATGCACATATGGATTTAAATACAAATTAGGAAGCCTATCAGACATTAATTTTCTGTTCAGTGTCTGCATTTCAGTTTCATGTTTTTTTTAATCATGAATGATATATAATTGATTTCCATTAGCTATTAGCCCAAAGTACATGATGTTTGATGCACGATTGATCTTAAAGAATGCATTACTAGAGCACTTTTTGTTTTTCCATTAGGCTAGTGGTAAAAGAACTTTGCGGAACTTGAGGCTCAGTTATACTTTTAACCACATGAAGTATTGAATCGGCTCGTCTTGCTGTGATTATTGTTCTACAATTTCAATGTGATATTCTGAAGCTGTAACCTCATGTCTATTGGGTTATGAATTTTATATGTTGATGCCTTTCTTCCTTGTATTGTAAGTTACGCACTCAAGAAACTTGGAATAGCTGTCTAGTATTCTTGTGGCTTTCAGCGATTGGAAAGGCATTTCTGAAACTTTTGTTTGCCTTACCAGGTGGACAACTTTGTTCATGCTGACATGCATCCTGGAAACATCCTTGTTCGTGTAGCTCAACGCAAGCCATCTCCCAAGAAGATCTTCAAATCCAAGCCACATGTCATATTCCTTGATGTTGGGATGACTGCTGAACTTTCCAAAAATGATCGTGTAAATTTACTGGAGTTCTTCAAGGCAGTTGCTCGTAGAGATGGGCAAACTGCAGCGGAGTGCACGCTGAAATTGTCAAAGAAACAGAACTGTCCAAAACCTGAGGCTTTCATTCAGGTGAATTTGAGTTCTGAAGAAATCTATCTGCATGCCGACTTCATTTCTATTACCACTCTAACCCTGCCCTTGCCTACAAAGATTCATAAGCTTATTTGCAATTCATATGCTATTGTCCCTTTCGTGCAATAATAGCTCTCAGAGAGTTCATCGGAGAACATAGTGATGCAGACCTACATTGTTTACCTTCAATAACTCTCTCTTATGTGTTAACTTTTGACTTGTTTGCTTTAACAGGAAGTGAAAGAATCTTTCGATTTTTGGGGCACCACCGAAGGAGATTTGGTCCATCCAGCTGAGTGCATGCAGCAATTGCTTGAGAAGGTTCGGCGCCATAAAGTAAATGTTGATGGGAATGTCTGCACTGTGATGGTCACAGTTCTGGTCCTCGAGGTAACTCTTATTCAATCGTGTAAACTAATGGTTTCAGAAGAGGTTTTTTATATTTTCTAAAACATGTCGTGGGTTGCAGGGTTGGCAGCGGAAGCTCGACCCAGATTACGACGTGATGCATATGCTACAAACACTGCTTCTGAAGTCTGACTGGGCAGCCTCACTTTCTTACACAATTGAAGGGCTGATGGCGCCATGAGTGGCCGCCTTTCAGCAGCTGCATAACATTTTTTGTTTCAAAATGTAGGAAACCTGATAGTTGACATTGTAAATCAATTCACATAATCATACATTTGTGTGTGCAGAGTCACAATTTTGTAAGGACAAATTATCTGTTGTTATTCATTACGTTGCTCTGGAAGATATTGGCCGAGCAGGACGATGTTGAGGTAATAATAATAAGCACACGCACTTCTTCAACTTAATGTTTCTCATCTGCTTTGAAATGGCTTTTCATAGCTAGAAGTCATCACCGACATTGATCGTAATGTACGAATGCTTTTTAACATAAATATATGCAATGTTGATGAATAACACAATGGTTTCCTCTGCCGCATCCAACCGACGCTCAATACAAGAATGCATACATTTACTATCAATTTTTCACTGATTGCTACTTATAAACAAATCTGAACTAAATGTCTAGTCTAGTTTGGTGGAATTATTTATGTACCTCAATTATATAGAACAAGGTTAAAGAAACGAATAAAAATGGTTGAATTGGTGGTTTATGAACATCCTTGAACGAAGTGGACCCGAGCGACATGTCAACCACATCTCCAAGTTCAATGTAAGAAAATATAGGACTACTGAAGAAATCTGCAAGAACCCATGGCATCTGTCAATGACGTAAGAGATGTTTAACAAAACTGTGGCAGCACAAGTTTGGTTACCTGTTTTTGGTCAAGATATAGGTTTAATAAAGTTCACGGGACGTAGTATTTAGTATGCATCCCAAGCTTGATACCTTCAGGGAATATGCTGGCTGCTGTGTTAGCCTTGTCACTGCAACATAGAATTTAGACATCAATATAAAACATGGTGTAATTTGATTCTAGATAGTATGCCGCTAGTAGCGTTTGGACAACGGACTGACAACAGCCGCATACATTACAATTGTTATAGCAAATCCAGAGGGTTACTTAATATTAATGGCAAAATTTTGGAAGACATGTCAGAAAAATCATTCAGAAACTTCCCTTCAAGAGATGAGCTATTAGCTAAATGAAAGCAAGAGCAGTCAGACGATTACTTAGTTCACAGCCATGAGGTCGTGCAACTCTTCAATTGCTGCATTTATACCCTGTATAGCCATTTTCTCCACCTGTAAAATTCATTTCCAACATATAGTTCATTCCCCAAACGATAATATTATTGCTGGCAGGTATGTATTCATCTTACCTCCATCATTTTCCTTTTGGCTTTGTGTCGTGTAGGAAGGAGGCGAATCTCATCATTTAATTGAACGCAATGAGTAGCATTTTCTGGTGATATGAAGTCCACCACAACACTGACACATGACTGAAAAAATGTAACAGCTAAAATTGATAAGTGTATGCTCATTGTAGTTCTAGAATAGTAGAATGTCAGGTTACAAATTCATTGACCATAATTTTAGGGCTGAATTCCATGTCCACTAACTAATATTTTAGTCCACTACAACTTCACTACCTGCAAAGTATCAACAGTGATACCTACGACAGCAATGCTGTCGATAATAACATGTTTAACCAAACAGTCCGTGATTTTAAGTGATTGATATATTAATTTTTGTATGTAAGTTTCTCACCCAATATTATAATTAAAATTGGAATCAAGAAATTTCGAGAAACAGACCACAATTTTCTATGAAGACTCTATTCACCTCAACATAAAGTTGCATATTACATATATTGATACAGGTGATAGAAGTACCAACGGTTCTAAAATGAGTGTTTTGGCTGCCAACGTTACCTTGATCTTTCTAACTTGAAATGGACATCCAGCAGGAATGAAGACAGCTTCTCCAGGACGTTGCTCAAATGTCCACGGTTGAACATCTAAATAAAAGCAGTGAAGAACAAGCTTAGTTTTAGCAGGTATGCTTCTGTAATAAATTATAGGAAAACTATAGTACGCTTACCATACTCCTCCTTAAGTTTCAATTTGTGATATGCATCTAGGAAGAAGTTTTGATCAAGAATGGGATGGACCTGTTACAGATGCACAAATAGCAATTATCCCACTTGCACTGCAGTTTGCTATAGAAGACTTCCTTAAGAAAACACATACATGTTTTGGGTACTTGGCAGGAGTGAGCTCATTTGAATGTCTACTTAGGTACTCCAGAAGTTTTGGTACATCTTGTCGAGGAAAAATGTCCCACAGGGCACCACAACAATCAGTTTTTTGCTTATCGTCACTGGAACAAGAGCTTTCAATTTCTTCCTCTAGAAAATTCTCATCAAAGTCTTCAGAGTTTTCAAAACTTCCACAGCAAAGAATTGACGCCTCGTCGTCATATTCACTGTCATCAGACATATTTCCATTTTCAACATGTGGTACCTGACCTTCAAGTGAAGTGCTGGAGTAAAAGGGTACATTTTCAATTCCATCAGGTGGTATTATCTTTTCTCCAATGTCCAAGCCTGATTCACCAGTGTCTCCACTCTGCAAAGGTGATTTTCCTTTTTGGTCACTGGAATTACTAAATGAATGGTGGTCGTGGGCCTTGTATTTCTTCATTAAGGTCTCGATTTTATCAATCTGTTCTGGTGAAATCAGAGCATCTGTAGCATACGCAAGAATATTTACCTGAGATTTTAAACACAAGATAGAGTAAGTTATACCCAAATTCTCACATAAATAACATTTCCTAAATGCAGTTTGTCAGTTATATATGCACCAACTATAAACAAGAATAGCTTAGAGAGCTTTTACAGTTTTGACCAACTCCTACCGTATCATGTGATTCATAACATAGTTTTGACAAATAATCAGCCTGCATGAGGTCTTCTGGACCTCCATATGAAAAATAGATACAGGGACCTAAGTCATGCTTTGACAAATCCTTTGGCAACTTCACACTGACATTCAAAAGGCCTGACTCTGGATTGACATACTCTGGAAGAGGTAAA
This sequence comes from Plectranthus barbatus, assembly GCA_026898455.1. Taxonomy (NCBI): domain Eukaryota; kingdom Viridiplantae; phylum Streptophyta; class Magnoliopsida; order Lamiales; family Lamiaceae; genus Plectranthus; species Plectranthus barbatus. The sequence goes on from JAPKLW010000417.1 coordinate 127,109, forward strand.
GCACTTAGTATCTCATTGTAATGGAGAGGGAAATGCTTTCGAAACAAATGGGAAGAAAGCCAAGCTTTGAACTTTAGAACTTTCTGTCGTATGCTTGCATGTGCCTTCTTCTCCAATGACCCCATAAATATCCGCTTTCGATCAATATCTACCTGCAACACAAAATTGTCAGTATACATATCAAGATGAACTGCAAAAGTAAATAAATCTCATCATAGCTAGATCCCAAAAGGTGGACAAATACATCAAAATTTTTTATAAAGTTCTTGGTCAAAGAGAAGCAAGTTAGCACAATGTTTTTACATTGGGCAGACTCAATGGCTGGATACATTAAGCCAGTGTGGTTTTTCATGATTTTGATAATATACTTGTAAAATAGAGAATTTGTTCCAGCTAAACAGTGAAACAGGATAAAAATCTTAAGTATTTGTTTGGTTAAGTATATCAAACAGATTGGGAAAGCATGAACATGGTGTGGAAGAGATCAGGAAAGAATATCATTTTCTGTTCAATGATGAATGATCTGTCTCATCATTGTGATTTAAATTTCAATTTTTTTATATTCCATCAGAAGGCACATTAATTTCTTCATTGCAGGGTCACACATGCAGGTGCCATGAACAGAGCGCAAGTGAGTGAAAGAGACACTGAACAGACCTCACACCAATCCAAGCAGTTTATTTCTTTCATGCCACCATTATCGCAAGATTCTGAGCTCTTCTTCTCCATATACAAACAAAACATGATAACTGGATCCCAGCACAAGCCTGCATTTCTCCTAAGCACATTCCGAACTATAACAGGGTGACCTTTATGCCAGTGACTCTGGAAATGCTCAAGGTTCTCTTGATGAAGATCCTTTACAGTTGGATTATATAGATAGTTGTTGTGAAAACCTATTTTCTCAGATGGTTCTTTCTCCAGCTTAAGCTCACTGTCATCTCTACCAGAGTCATCACACAGTGAACAGCATTGAGAAGCACTTGTAGTTGGAGAACGGTAGCTGTACAGTATTTCCTCAGTTTTAACTTCCAGATCTCTAGTCCAGTTGAATGGAAATACAGATCTTAGATCAAGAAGACTGCCACCACAACCTCCAATATCCATAGGTGGGCAGGGAATACTGCCATCTTCACCAGTTTCCCAGTTTGGGGAGATGATACTGGACTGATTGGGAGATCCACCAGAGTTATGCCTTGATAAATTCTTCTTAGAGGTTGGGCCATCACTAGATGAACAAATTTTCCTTTTCTTGCAACTTTTGATCATAAAACTACCAGACAAGCTACACTGAGAAAACTCCTGGCAACAACTCAAGCAAAGATTATATGAACACTTGATGCAGGTTCTGTGGTAGTTGACAATTGTAGTTTTGCATTTATTGCTGCATGACAAGGTAAACCAAGCAGGAAAACATCACTAAGAAAGACGCCTTAGTATGAAGATATATGTATATTAAGCAATAAGGCATGTACCAGCAGAATGATGAGTGAATGCCCAATTTAGTCTGCGGAATCATAATCTCAGACTTCTCTTTTCCTATTGCAAGTAAATATTTGAGAGTGCACTCGTCTTGTTTGATAAAGAAACTATGTTTTAAGCATTAGCTAAGTATCACATACCTTCAGCCTTAGATTTTGTCTCAACCTCAATGTTCTGATCACGATTCACCTTTTTTAGCAAGGGATAAAGCATATAGATCAAATAGAGAAGCAATTGTTTCCTATCCAACTTCCCTCTATCTCCATAAGACTCCTGGAAAGAAGAGTGGCACAAAATTTCAGATATTCAATTTTCATATCTTTATTCAGGAAACTTATAGATTAAAACTCAAACCCATGCCAAACCTTATGACTGTTAGGCCTGATTCTCTGTTTCAAGCAGAGCTTACAGCCACATATTCCACGGCAGGCAGGGCATTCTGCTTTCACTTCTTGCTTCTCATAAAGCCTAAACAGAATTAAATACTACAGGAGTTAGTGGGCATTTAGACTTGATCTCTCACGTCAATTAAATTTAATCCATACTTCTAGCTGTTGATTTAAACGCAGAAACTTGAAAAGAATTAACTTTTTACATAACTTCCAACATTCCCCAAATTGGTGTGTCATAAAATAAAGAATCAAACTTTCAGAGGACATTTACTTCCCTTTGGAAGCGGTTCATAGAGAATCATAAGTAGCCAAACTAGACATCCACACAAATGGAACATATCTAAAGATTATCACTAGAGAAAGTGTTAACAAACCTTTCTTTGATACACTCTACGCAGAAGAAACGTTTCCTGCAAGTCAAGCACTTAATCAAGCAGCGACATTTACTTCCCCTGCACCAATGGCATTTCTTTATTTTCTTGGCCTTCACATTCCCCAACAATGGAAAAACCTAGATCAAATACAGAATCAGAGAATCTACATTTAACTAAGGAACGAATTTTTTTGGAGAGCCTGCAAACAATGAATCACTGGGAAGCAAGAAACCAACCTGCATTGTACTAATTGGAGAAGGTTCAATATTTTTCGATCGAAAATTCCTCTGCAGCAATAAACTAGCATTAGAATCCCCTCCTATTTTTGCATCAAAAACATCAGTATCCCGAAAGCTCTGTACACTCGAATGTGATTGAGAAATCGCCATAACTCCACAGGGCAACACTCTCGTCTCATCCGCTATCGACCTCTCCTTCAGCTCTCTCTCCTTCTTCTTCTCCACCTGCCTCTGAAGAAACACTCTGATCAAATCCAAATGCAAGTCACCCCTCTTCAACTTCATCCTCTTCAAAGCCTCGTCCAACGCCTCCGACACACACTTCCTCCGTTTCCTCTCCTCCGCCGCCGTGGTCGTCGTCACCACCGTCTTCTTCGTCAATTTCTGAACCCTACGACTGCATTCTCCATTACTATCCTCCCTCTTCTTACCCGCATTCCTCTCCAGCTTGAGCGAGTCCGGCACTTTCTGCTTATTCTGACGGTGTTTCCCCTGCAAATAATGAATATCACAGAGCGTCTTTCCGTCCATCGCTCGCCGCTTGCACCGCCATTGACGGCCGTCCGTCCGCTTGCAGCGGAACTCCTCCGGCGGCGGGTCATTACCCCTCATTGCTCCGAATCCGAAACCGGCAGCGAACGAATTGGAAAAAAATCTCCTCCGCAAAGCAAAAATAAAATCTAGGGTTTGAGAAGGGCGTGTATTTAAGAGACCAAAAAAAAAGAGAGAAATTTTATTGCCCCTACAGTCTAGGGACGCTTCATACAAGTATATAATGACACTGCCACTTTAATAATAGCTGACTCTCTCTCAATTTTATGTATCTCTATATATCTATATCTATATATATATATATAGATTTATACCCTCCGAAGGGAACAGGGGTTGTACTTGTATGCATCATATATCTGATATTTTCCATGATTCGTGATTATTAAGGTTTCGTTTGGTTTGGGAGAGAAAAATGATGTCACAGAATTTGAATTGTTTTTAGACAGTATGCATAAAATCCAGAAATTTTTATTTTTGGTAAAAATGTGCAATAAAAAGAAGAATTACTCCATATTAATTCTGGGTTTTTGTGATGGATGAGAGAAAAGTAAATGAGGAGTTTAATTTGTTAAGGTGGTCCAAAGAATGATAAAATTGCAATGAATTAATTTCAAACAGTGCTTCTTAAGTGCTGTGGTTCAATGTATTTTGAGGAGTATCATTAGTGGGAATTTGATTTGATATGATACGAATTTAATAAGTCTAAATAATTGCATGCATGGTTTAATTTTAATCGAGAGTGGTGGTGTTAGTGAAACACAGACTCAGACTCAGACCCAGACCCAGACCCAGACCCAGACCCAGTTGAATGTGAGATATGATGCCATGAAGTAAGTGGGAAAATGAATTTGTTTTCACCATCAACTCATAATTAACCAATGTTTCAATACTACATCTACATTATTCACAATAAACATGCATCCACAAAATCAATAATTCCTCATTTTTCTCAACCACTATGCCATGCATATGATATAATATAACAGGAAAATAATATACGACAAATAAAAAATAAAAAATAGGTACAGCGTGATCTTACAGTCTAATGAATATATTATTCCAAATCGGAAAGAGTTTGCTGTAAATTGACAAATTCACGAAACAATACTACAGATTGCTTCACTTTTCTTCTTCTCCAATATTTTTCTTTCCTGGGGAGTCGACCAATTTATTTCCACATGCCTGACCAATATTCTTATATTAGTTTTTTCAAAAAAAAAAAAACAGTGGTTGAATGATTTCTTAGTAGAATACCATAAGAAAGCCTTGGCCATGCAAATTAGTATTCTGGTGTGCAGCCATATTATGGCGCTGCTCATACAAGTTTATTGTCGTCTTGTAGACACACAAAAATTCACGATCAATTGAAACGTGTCACGTGGATTTAAAATATTAAATACTAATTTATTTATATTTTAGGGATTTATTTAAATAGAATTCCTAAATTAAATAAATAAAAAGGGATATTTAATATATAAAAATAATTGTCCAATAAAAAGCCAACACATGACAAGCTCACCAAACATGAGAAGCGTGTGATCACAACTCAATGGACGAATGAGATCGCGCCACCTAAGCCTTAGATTCTCATGTTTTGCCTATAAATACAAGGCATAAATTGAAGAAAAATGATAAGTGAAGTGAAGAAGGCAAATTGAAGAGCTCAAGACTTCAAGAATTCTCTCCAAGATTCAAGGCATTCCTTTGAAGATTTGAAGGCGTTCTTCGTCATCTTCAACGCATTCTTCATCAAAGTCAAGCAAATCCTACGTTTGATTCGGAATCAAGGCTCATAGTCCCCGAAGAAACGTTAAGTCCTCTAAATTGTTGAAGAAAAGGATCAAAGACTAAAATCAAGAAGATCAAGCTTCAAGAACACGAAGAACAAGGTCGAAGATCTTCAAGAAATCATTTAAGAATGACGTTTAATCCAAAAACAATGTGCAAACCCTTTGGATTAACGTTATAAAACTTCAAGATCAAGTTAAAGAGGATCGACGGAGCCAAATTCTATTGAAGACCTCGAAGAATACTCAAATATCAAGTTCGAAGAGAAGAATCAAAGGAAGAATAGAGATAGAATCCACAAAATGTATTTTGATCCAAAATGAAATCGGATTGTATCCAAATTTCGTGTTTATTTAATTGAATACGATTTTCGTGATTACACGTCTATTTTTGGTAAATGAAATCCATATTCATTTATTAAAAATGGATCCATCTGAAATTGAATGATTTCACAATCTTTCTTTCTTCCTTTCTTTTTTTTTTCTTTTCAATAAAAGTTCTTAACCGTTGAATAATGTTCATGCCAGTTTTCTCGTGCTCTTTAATTAATCTTCTTTTACTGGTAGGTAGTTTTAATGAGATCGATAGGTTACTGTTACTTGTTAACAATCTTGGGTATTAGGCCCTGCCGACCCGTTTTCGGCCTGTTACTTTTGGACTCCGATCTAGTTCAGATCGGACTAGGGTTCCACGATCGGATTTGAAGCCGGCCTTCAAGCTTGGACTTCCTCTACAGCGTCCTTGGTCTTGGATTTCCGATTCAGTGCACCCACACCTCGCCTCTATCAAAGGGACTTGAAATATGGCTCAGAACTCACCTCTGTGAGTCCCTGCCATCCTCCGGCCACAGATAGGATATAAGAAGGTAGGCTTAGGATTCGGGGCTCTCAATCACACAAGGGCTCACCGGAATCACACTCTCAGACGACAGAGTTCTAGAGAGAAGGGAGAGCAAAAGATTATAAAGAGAGAGAGGCGGAGATAATAGGGTTAGGCCGTTAGGGTTTCAGAATATGAGAAAGTTCGGGTCACCACAAGGTTTAGGAAATAACCGCCCCAACCGCCTATACCCGAACCCAAAATCCGAACCACATATCCAATCCATAAACACAACTAGGAACTGGGCTAGGATAAAACTGGGCCAGGTAATTAAAAGGCCCAATACCAAGGCCACACCTAATTACATTCTCCACCTTGGTCGTGGTTGCAGGGACTTTCCATTTATTGGTTATCATCATCGCTGGTTGCCTAGCAATTCATGCACTAGGACTTTTATGGGCAAGGCCTATGTACACTAACTCTAGATATCAGTACCTGCTAGGGGTGGCAATTGGGTCTGGGTCGGGTTCGAGTTGGTGATCACTGCGAATTTCGCAGATTAATTGCAAACACAGTGGCAAATAAATTTATAAATACCCAAAGGTAGTCGAACCCAGAGGAAATGTGCAATGAAAATATCCCATGTACTAACTATAGTTCTCAGATTTATTGTTTGAGTAGACAGAAATTTGGATTTTGGTTTTGGAAAATAAAGATGACAAGACTGAAATGTAAAGAGTTTTTAAAAAGCAATAATAAAGAACACAGATTCTAGGGCAAATAATCAATCAGAATACATGTCAAATCAATCAACTCTACAATGGTGGAAAATCAGATTAATGTATTAAAATTCCTTTGTTGGGCAACTTTAACCTAGGTTACTATCATGTGACTGTATATGCTTTGTTGGCCTCAAGAACACAATAATAATCAACCTGAATAAAAACATAGAGATGAACATAAAACATTTATGATTCCCAGTATATTAGCCAATCGACCTTGTACATAATATACCAATCATAATATACCTTGGACACAGATCGGTCCGCCATTTGAAGGGTGATCGTGGTGGCTCTCATCTCCCCAATTTCCAACTTCTTGTAGATAGACCAGGCATCAGGTTGATGCTTGCCCGGTGTCACAAAGTACGTTTTGAAATTCCTTTCCTCCAATCTCGATAGGTATCGAGAAAAAGCTTGGATCCGATCTCTTGATGGGAATCTATTTCTGCAAGAGTAGACTGCACTCCTCATAAATCTTCACTGTCTCATTCTCCATGAATTGCTTATTCTCGCTCATCAGTCTTCTGAGGAACTTCATATAACCTGGTATCTCCCTGAGAGCTTCAACAAGAGGAATGTTAATATTAACTTTTTTTAAATTTTCAACAAACCTTGTGAACTTAGAGTCCTCCTTCTTCTTCGCAAATCTCTGCAGGTAGGGCATAGGAGGTACGGGATCAGCTTTTCTTCCTTCCTTCTCCTTCTTTTTCTCGCCTAGGATGGGCTTCTGTTTCGACCGAGATGCGGCTGTCTCGGCCGTCCTGCTTGTTGCTTTCTGCGTCGACCGTGATTGGCTCGTCTCGGTCGACATGGACTCTTCTGCCTCGGCCGGGCTCCTCTCTATCTTGGCTGTCCTGCCTCTCTCTGCGTCGACCGGGATGGACTCCATCTCGGTCGAAACAGAGAGGTCTTGCTCAGGATTTTCCTCCTCTGTTTCTTCCAATTCTCCTTCCGGGCTGCTCGGACCTTCATACTTTCTTCTAGATAGCAGCGAGATGGCATTAACTGATTTCTCCTTCGCTGGATTTGTCTCTGTGGTGCTTGGAAGTTGTCCCGGCTTGTGCTGAGTACCCAAGGTAGCGGCTATCTGACTCAGTTGGTGTTAGATATTAGCCTTGGTGTTTTGGTGGATCAAATCCTAAGTCCAACCAGCGTCAGTTGTCTCTAGAATAGCTCTAGTCTCAAATGTAAAGTCCTGTATAGGTATTTTGAGTTGTAAGTCGCAGCTGATCAAGACTCATGCTGGCTACTGTTCACCAGCATGAGATGTGCTTACCAGTTGAGGGATGCCTCACCAGCAAGCGACTGACCAAGACTCATGCTGATACTGTTCATCAGCATAGAGTTGAGCTATCGACTGGCTACTGTTCACCAGTGGGAAGATTTCATCAGCAGGAGGCTGACAGATCTACCAGCAGAATATGTGTTCTGGTTGACACTATTCACCAGCGGTGAAGCCACCAGTCACGGGAGAATTCAAGAGATAACATCAGACGAATTGGTAGACCTTGATTGTGCTAAGGCAAGTCACCAGCAGAGACTGCCAGCACAAGATCACCAGCATGATCTGCCAGTCGAAGGTTATCATCAGAATTGAAGATTCGCTCTCCCGAAGACATAGAGACAAAGAGAAGATTCGTCTGAGGAATGTGCTGACAAAGAAGGACTTTAAGGACGGCTAACTTAAAGTCTAATCAGCTCAAGACTCCAGTTCTTGATTCCCTACTGACGAATAGTGCCGTTCTGACACAAAGAGATCTGTGTCAGATAAAGCGGTCGCAGGCATGGCGCTTTCCTGAAAATGCTACCTGCAGCCGTCTGAAGTACATCTGGAGTCAGAAGACCATTCCGGATGTGTGCAACGGCTAGTATTTGAATCTGAATCTCACGTCTATAAATACGTGAGATCCAACAGCATTCAATACTCTTGACCTACCGAAAGCTCAAACGCATTCATATCAGCGAATAAGCAATCTTTCGAGGCTTTTCTTAAAGCTACTCCGTGTGTCAATCATTTGAACACGAGACTCCAAGCTTCTAGCTTGTGAGTTATTGATCTCATTTGGTGTTCTTTCTCATTCCGAGGAAGAACATAGCAGCTCTTAAGCCAGCCAGCTCCAGAGTTATTACGGGCAGTTTTGCCGCCAGCAAGAGTCAAGTTCTTGGGAGAACTCAACACCCAATCAGTCGGAGGTGGAGGTTGAAGTGACGTGCTCGCACTCCATCCATCTGACGAGAGTTGAAGAAGGACAAGGACCGGGAGCGGTTGATCCAGTGGACTGGTAGACGAGGCATCTACCAGCTGGAAATAGATCGTAGGAAATCTTGTACCGGATTACTCTTTTTAGTGTATTTCCAGTGCTTCGACTGGAGAGTGGACGTAGATCAGTTGATCGAACCACTATAAAATATCCTTGTTATTTACTGCTTTCAGCATTTACTTACTGATTTATAACCCAGCACCCAAGTGCTGGAGTATTACTGAAACCAGTTTATAACTGTGCAAACTCGACTCTAAAATTTTCTAAGTCCTGAGTCATCAGCTGACCAGCCAGTTGCCAGTCAGCTGAATACTCAGTTGCCAGTTGACTTACCAGCTGACAAGGTCCCAGTCAGCTGTGTAACCAGCAGAGTGCAAGAAACGAACTTACGTATTTTCCGCTGCCAAAGTATACCCTGATATCCGGGACCAACAGTTGGGTATCCATCATCTGCAAATGCTTTGTCATAAACTACATGTGATTGGCCATCCCTTTGACTTCGTTCTCCACTTTGCCAAATCGGTTGTCCAAGCTCTTGATGAATTTCTCCAATGTTTCCTCCAGCACGGACTTCTTTCTCTCCACAATTTCTCCTCCTGTACCTACATCAAAACCAGGCGGAGGGTGTTCTGTAGCAGAGGGGTTAGAATAAGAAAAACCGGGGTGAGATCGCCTATGGTTGTAATGATACCCTTGATTGCCTCGGTAGTTATTTTGATAACCACCGCCAATGTAGTTTGAGTAGACAAAAATTTGGATTTTGGTTTTGGAAAATAAAGATGACAAGACTGAAATGTAAAGAATTTTTAAAAAGCAATAATAAAGAACACAGATTCTAGGGCAAATAATCAATCAGAATACATGCCAAATCAATCAACTCTACAATGGTGGGAAATCAGATTAATGTATTAAAATTCCTTTGTTGGGCAATTTTAACCTAGGTTACTATCATGTGACTGCATATGCTTTGTTGGCCTCAAGAACACAATAATAATCAACCTAAATAAAAACATAGATTTAATTCCCTACAATTGATTAATCTTTCTTTTGTGACAGAGAACCAATTATATTCAATTCCTCTTCCTGTTATTAATTTTCTCCTCTCGGTCTTTCAATTAGCAACTATGAATAAAGAATCAATTTCATCTCTTGATCCATCATCAATCCTAAATTCTATCAATTAAATCAGGAATTGAAACCCTGCAATTTGAGTTGATCAATCTAACATGCACACATGATTAATTACACTTAGCCCTAGAACCTGCTAGGATTTCTAGCCACCCATGATGGAAAGAAACACAATAAACATTTTATTAAAATGCATAATAAAACTTACAATAAAAATAAGGGTTGAATCCTCTCCAAAATAACGAAAACTTCAATAATCCAAGAGAAAACTAAATGTAGAACTGAAAGGAACTGGTAGGCCACCCCCAAAACTCGAGCAAAACAAGTATTTATAGAGATAGAGGTGTACAAATTGGGATTTAGGGCCAAAAATATGATTTAACCATAAAAAACTCGAAAATTCCATCTTTGGGCCCATCTCGGTCGACGTGGAGCTTGCGTCGGTCGATGCGGATCCCCTTGCGTCGGTCGACGTGGACTTCATATCGGTCGAGACAGAGACATTTTTCCCCTTTCGATCCTTATGCACAGTCTCATGGTTTTGGCATAACGTTCACTCCCGAACTCCGATTGACCCGATTCCAGTTGCATTGGAAAGCTAACTCAAAGATCTTTCCAATTTTGTGCTCCATTAGCTCGGATTCCAACTGTGGAAGAAGTCGTGACTGTTTCCTTGAACATTTGCTGCTTTCGGTACGGGTTTTCATTGGATTTGGCCCAAAACCTGCAAGAACACACCATAGAAAGCATAATACCCCAATAAACTTGACTTATGCTCGATTATTAACTAAAATTCAAGTAAATGCAAGAAACCAATAAGAAAACAATGTGATAAGCGAGACTAAATACAAGCTTATCAGTTGGCAGGTCGGGTTGAGACCTAATATATTAACACATTATATCAACCTGAGTACGACCCATATATTTTTTTGGGTCAGAAAAGTCAACCCGAACCCGTTCTGTTTATTTTCAGGTTGACCCGAAAATGACCCAAATGATCTATTTAATTATATTAAAAATTAATATTAATTTTTTATTTTACTTTATTTATTCGATTGTAACATATATATACAATAAATAATAAAAAAATATAAATATTTGTCACTTTTTCATTAAAACATTATATCTCATTAATTTATTATATTTATTATTTTTTAAAAAATACAAATATAATAATATTATGAGATGGTATTTAAATCAAATCTCATAGACTTTGTGTTTGATATACTTCTTTTTATTTTTATTAAATGTATATATAGTTTGACATATAATATAAAAAATAATTTATATTACAATATATGTAATAAATGAATAATAATTAAATATATTGAATAAGAATCATTAAAAGTATTAAGACATAAAATTTTGTTAATTTTATCTTAATATATTATCAAATAAGACATCGTATATTTAATTCGAGCTGTAAAATAATTTCATCACATTAATTTTATTTTATTTTTAATTTTGTTTTACTTGATATGTTTTTTTGGTTAAAGCATACACATATATTTCAATAAACAATAATCACAATTTAAAAAAAAAATCATAAGTGTCATTTTTCAGTAAAAGTGTAAAACATTACGTTTTCACTATTTTATCTTTTAAAAAAAAATAATACAAGTATAATGCTAAAAAATAATACAAAGGTAATTTTTGATAGATTAATTTTGTAAAACTAACTCTAATTTTTATAAGCTTTGTGTTTTATCTACTTATTTTAATTTTATCAAGTTTATATAAAGAGTTAGATGTATAATATATTAAATATATTATAAATATACTAATATATACATATATAGAATATGTTTATAACCTTATAATTGTATTTTAATATAATTAAATAATATATCTATACATTAAATGATAATAGTGAAAAATTGTTACCGCCAAAATATATTATATTATTTTTTGTTTTTATTTTATTTATTATTTATTCTATTATAACATAAAGATATACTTTATAATAAAAAGTTATAAAACATTTAAGTTTGTCACTTTTAAATATATTACATCCCACTAATTTATTATATTCACTATTTCTTAAATAATACAATTATACTATCTTTAATAGAACAATTTTTTAATCAGACCTCATAGAATTTGTGTTAGGTATACTTCTTTTTATTTTTAAATTTAACTTATAATGTAGAAAATAATTTATATTATTACACATCAAATATAATATTGATGAATAAAAATCAAACATATTTAAAAAGAATTGCTAAAAATGCTAAGACATCTAAATTTATTAATTATATTTTAATATTGTAAAATAAAATAATATATATTTAATTCGCGCATCGCGCGGGTGTAAAGCTAGTATACTATTAAAATTTAAAATTGGTTAATTTCGCAGGTTATTCAGGTTACGCGGATCGACCCGAATCTGACCCGAACCCGACCCAAAATTTAATTGGGTTGGCGGGTTTGACCCAAAATTGTCCCAACATTTAAATGGGTTGACCCAACCCATTAATTTCGTGTTAGATTTAGGTCGGGTTGTCGGGTCGAGTCAGAGATTGTCACCCCTAGTACCTGCAGCCACACACAAAGGAATGCCCAAGTTCAGAAAGTTTACAAAAAACACAGAGTTAGAAGTTAAACTCATTAACTCTAAATCAATTACTCAAGGTTACACACATAGTGAAAAAACATTACACAAAGTAAGCAGGATTAATAATATCACAAAGAGACAGACTTAATCATGCTCAAAGTTAAGGATGGTTTTGCAGGACATAAACTTCTCTAAAAGGCAAACATTTTGTACCCATATCTGCAGGATTAAACTTAGATGCTATCTTCTTTAGTAAAGTTATGCCCTTATCTACAATGTCCCTAATGAAGTGATATCTCACATCTATATGCTTTGTCCTATCATAAAAACAGGGTTTCTACATAATTGGATGGCTGATTGGGAATCAGAAAACACAATATGATTCAATTGAAGATATTTAATCTCAGACAACAATCCTTTTAGCCAAATAGCTTCCTTAAATGCATCAGTCATAGCAATGTATTCAAATTCAGTAGTAGATAAAGCCACAACATGTTGCAATTGAGATTTCCAACTAACACATGCACCACATAAGGTAAACACATATGATGTAGTTGATTTTCTATTGTCTCTATCTTGCATAGTTAGAGTCAACATAGCCCACAAGAGTAACATCTTTTGTATGTTTTGAAAATCTAATGTCAGTGTTTTGTGTGTGCTTTAGGTATCTGAATAACCAGTTAAGGGCTTCCCAGTGAAGCTTACCAGGATTTGACATATATCTGCTCAATAAGCTCACACTATAAGCTATATCAGGCCTAGTACTCACCGTAAGATACATAACAGAACCAATAGCATTAGTATAAGGGACATGTTTCATTTCATCCATTTCAGAGTCAGTCTTAGGACACTGATCCTTACTTAGCAAGAAATGAGAAGCAAGAGGCACATTGACAGGTTTGGCATCACACATAGAAAATTTTGCAAGTATTTTTGGCAATGTAAGCAGACTGATTGAGAATCATGGATGACCTACTTCTATCCCTTATTATGTCCATACCAAAGATTCTTCTAGCATTACCTAAGTCTTTCATCTTAAAATGTCTACATAGATGGGTTTGAACATGTTTAACAGAGTTCATGCTTGGGCTAACAATTAACATGTCATCTACATAAAGAAGTAAGAAAGTAGGAATGCAGTTCTCAACCTTAAAATACAAACAATGATCATGAATGCTTCTTTTAAATTTCAAAGATTTCATTACATTGTCAAGTTTTATGTTCCATTGCCTTTCATACCTCATAGAATTTGTCTTTCATTTTCTCTTCTATTGAACAAATTGAAAGGTATGAAGAACTAAACTTCTTGTGAATGTTGTTTGGAATGAAAATGTGTGAAACCTAGATCAATTTTGGATGTTTACCTTTCTATGTGAGTTTGAATAACACTAGATCTCAACCTCATTCACCTAGGTGTAGGTATTAGCCAACATATTGCAGCCAACACGCAGGTAGAATCGTCGTGAATAGTGTGTATTCTTGTGATCCTAAATCCAATCCATGTGCGGAAATAGGACATATGGCTAGAATCTACGTACTAGAAGGAGTGAACTAGAAATCGATAACGTGACTGTTTGAGATTGCTAGGTTCATCTACGGTTAACTCGCCGTGACAAGGGGTTAGCTACCTTAGAGTGGATTGCTCAACCACATAGGGTTTAAATTGAGTTTGCATCATAATTTGATCTAATTGGAGCACATTGGATTTCCAAGCATCATTCACTCTTGTCTTATTGGTTGAACTTGCTACTTTGTCTACCTATTTTGGAAAGTATAGATTGGTTGATTAATAAATTTCTATTCAAACATGATTGTCATTGTGTCTTACTTGTTTACGCTTTAGCCTAGTTTATGTTTTTGCCTAGTTGATAGAACAACTCAACGACTTAGATTTACCTAACTATAAAATTCCATACGAGTAAAGAGTAATCTGTAGGGCGAAGTTAGAAAGATCCTTGGATTGATAATTTTAACTTGACAAGTGTTTTTGCACGACATCAGTCTCTTTGTCGTTTGATTGGCTCTTTCCTTATTTAGCCAACTTGTCAGAACGGATCTCTTAATTAATTTTGGAAATCCCCTTTTTGTCTCTTGATAAATTAGCTTTTCGATTCAAGAGATTCCTTAAACTCTTGAAATTGAAGATCGTTTGATTCAGCAGCTTCAGATGATTGCTAGATGCTATCGGAACACTCTGCTGAGTTCGCTATTTGTCTGCTGAGATCTCAGCACCTTGCTGAGATTTAGCATTCTGTTTGCTACATTCCTTCAACAACTTTGTTATTCGCTGAGTGCCTTCAGTAATCTTCATATGTTTGCTAGCATTCCGAGACTTCATTATTTGCTACATTATTTGCTAGCAACCTTAGTAACCTTTGCGTATTTGCTGAATCCTTCAAGTAATCTTCTCGCACTTTGCTTGAGTTTTCTAGCAATCTTCTCGTACTTTGTTGAATCCTTCAGCAAACTTTTCTAACTCTATTACAACTCGATCAGAATTATCATGTACAAGACTTTTACACTTTTATCATATTTCTAAGTTGCTAGAGACTAGATAATTTTGCTTTGCTGCGCCAAATCCAATACAAATACTAAGATAAAAAAGGGTACAATATTATATATGCATGATTTGACAATGGGTCCACTTGGTACAATGTACTCAACCCTGTGTGTATTTTTAAACATGCAGGTTGAGTAGAGCGATGATGAGGGCAATTGAGCTGAGCTAAATCTTTGTTTTTAAATAATGTAATATGATCCAGATTACATATCTCCATATATGTTCTCTGTTATGATCCTTTTGCGCACTCTGTTACCGGTCTTTATGTACATGTAAATTATGATAGGAGTATTGTGTATGGTTTTGTTTGTATCTGAAAACAATACTCTTTTGATCTAGCAATACTCTTTTGATCCGCTGAATGTATAGTTTAGTTCTGGTATATGTTATTCTTTCTCATTGATTTGATTCTAGTTGATACCAAGCTCTGTTGAAATTGATCTATAAGTCTATTATGTTGATTTATTTAATATTCAATTATTATTTCACTAATCTCACCTCAGTGGACCGGCTCCTCTTTAGGAGTCTGGGGCGTGACAATCGTCATCTTCAAATTAATGATTTTTTTATAACTCAATAATTTTCAAATTTTGTACCAGGATTATTAAAATTTCAAATATTTAATTATTTGAGTTTATAGATAATTTTAAGTGAGGAACGTGTTATTTGAATTAAGATAATTGTATTTGCTTTAGTCATATTTATATTTTCTTGAGCCCAAAAAAAATGTTAAGTGCATTTACTATTTCTTTCTTTTATCATTTATTAGGGGTATAAAAGTGAATTTATTATATGAGTTAATTTGAAATAAATTGAATCGGACCGAACTGGTCCAACCCGGTTTAATCTGCACTTAAACCTGATTATAACTTGGCCACATTATATCTATTTTGCAAGACCCAACAAATAAGAAAATATATATATTTTTCTTAATCTTTGAATTTACAACCAATTAATTATGTTTCCTAACTATCACTATGTTTCGAAGTTACAAAATGTATCTCCTGAGATTTATTGAACAGGGAAAATTCCAATTAATGTTGTTTTCACATTACTTTTCCGAAATAGATTATTACGTACATGAGTTGGAGGTTTTTTTTTTTTTTTTTGGGCGGCAGTTAATTTAAATCGTTATTTTTCTTACATTTTTGAATATCTGATTGAGCCGAATAATTTAATAAGAAAATATATAAATAAGGCAAATTCTCATATGAGACGGTCTCATCATTTTTATTATGAAACAAATTTAATGAAATGATATGTTTCTTTATTACAAATGATGTCTCACCATTTTTATTGTGAAACGAATTTAATGAAATGATGTGTTTCTTTATTGAAAATGATGTATTTCTTTGTTGCAAATAATGTAATTTTTAAAAATAAAATGATGTATTTAACTCATTGAAACGATGTATTAAAGTCCGTCTTACAATAAAAAAATGTTGAGACCGTCTCTCAGGAGACCAACTCTTTAAACAATACTCTAGAGTTTTTAGAATATTTTATTTAGAGATTAGTTTTTAATTTATATTTCTAGTATCCAACTTATAATTCCTTAACTTTCCAATTATTAAAAAAATAGAAAAAAGCCAACATGAATGTTGGTCTTGAAATCAAAGTAATAATAATTGTTTCGTAAACTAATTTGTACTTGGCTCTAAAAACTGACATAAACTTAGTTTTCAGATTTAATGAAAAGTCAGTTTAAGCTCAAAGATTGTTAAGTAAGTTTCAAATTATACACTTCAATACTTAGAAAAATATTGAAGGTTTCAAAGTAAGTTTACAAACTTATAATTCAGAAACTTTAAATAAAACGAGTAAATAAGAAAAGGATATTTTAGTGGTTAAGAATCAAAGTCCTACGCCACTCTTCCGAACTTAATCAGGAATTCACTAAGTTTCCGTTTTACAAGTCTTCTCACGATCTATGGACAGCCCGTCGGAAACCTCCGTCCTTCGATCTGCTGTCGCAACTCGTCCAGAAACTTCTTGTAAGCTTACTCCTTCAGGTTGAAGTGAGGACGCACCCCGCAACCTTCTTCCTAGATGATTGGATGTTTTCTCGTTCTTCCCAGAGCTCAGTAAGTTTGGCAACGTCCGTGATAATCAATATCCCATAGTGGGATACTGACTGCTATGAATATAACTTTGGAAAGTTATATTCACCAAGAGAGTAGCTTCAGCCTCGTGCTTTTAAACGGATGCAAGGAAATGAATAGCTTAAGTTAGAACCTTAAGTCACGTGTAAAGAACACCGAATTTCAGAGAGTTTGAGTAGAAAGTTGAGCAGGGTGTCAGCTTAGCTTTTCATAAGATTTTCGATGATGATTCTGCAGAGGTGTCGAGCTATTTATAGAATGGCATGGAGACAATTTGAATTCTTGTCCGTTAGACACAGACTTCGAGCCATTAGAGATAAAGATTGGATCGTCCAATCAATGTCATTCTTCCTGCTCTGCTCTGCCATTTGCTTTTGCTTTTGGCAGTGTACTTTCTACATGCTCTTGTCATACTAAATTTCAGTCCGATGAATCTATCCTCGTACTGACTTTCGATATTACTTTGAGATGTCTCAAGTCTGACTTCGAATACTTGTGTTTCACGTGCTTTTGAAATGCTAAAACTGAAAACTAACATTTCCAAAGTCAGTTTTCCTTCAAGGGAAACTCGGTTTCTGGCCTTACTAAGTTTTAAGCACAAACACTTCTCGAACTTTGTCTTCTGAAATCCTTTAGAGATTCAGTCTCTGCTTGCTCGATCTTCAGCTCAACTTGTAGTCTATTATAACTCAATTAATGCTATATAAGGATTTGATTCAAAGACTCTAGAAACTTAACACTGAAGTAAGTTTTGATATATCAAAACATCAAATTAAGGGATAAACTAAAACTCAGTTTCTAACAATGAATTTTCCACATGTTATATTTCGCTATGACTAATTAATCATGAGTAATAATATTGAAAATGCGAAATATGAAAGAAGGTATTGATATTGGTGTGTACCAATGCAAGTAACAAATATACCAATAAACAAAACTTTTAAAAAATAAAGAAAAAGAAAAACGACATCAAGGGAATCAATTTCTTCATACTTTAAAGAGAGAGAGAAAAAAGGAGTGCACTTTTTTACATTTGGGCAGTGTATGTATTATACTTCAAAGCTCAATAATTATGAAATAATAACACTATATATACCAAAATTAAGAGTACCAGACTTTACATTTGAGAGGGACTTTTTTTTTTTCCTCTTCAATCAGACTATCAACATTTGAAAAAGAAAAAAACAAAATCATGAAAACAGAGGAAATTTCTGATTCAAAAACTGCATAAAGAAGATAAAAACACCAAGAAATATGTGCTTAAGCCAGGAAAAGAATACCTAAAACCAGCTGTAGTTCCTTACTTCTCCTTCCCCCCAGTAAATGAGCATCCAGTGGAGATCTGATAATCATGAAGACCATACCGTTTCTCAGAACGATTTATTTCCGATCAGCCACAACCAGTCCAGCACGACGCCTGAAAATATGCCGCCAACAAGAAATACAACTAGCAGATTGCCCAACGCGTTCTGCTCCGGTGCCTAATTGTATAAAGACATGACATAATCAATGTAAGGGAAACATGATTGTTGTGCTTTCAAGCAATCGACGAATAATTCAAAAAAAAAAAAACCCACCTTATACCCCCTAGGAGCAACTGTGAGCACACAAACAGTGAGATAGCCGTGTGTTAGTCCTAGAAAAGATACTAGCATAATCATCCATCCTTGGTCTCCACGCTGAGCAGTGAAATAGAAGCACGGAATGAGCAGCAAACGCGACAAACATGCAATCATTAGACCCTTCCGAGATTCCAATCTGATATATTCGACCAAAGGAATGTATCTTCCTATCAAATCCCCAACATTGTACACAGCTACGAGGACAACTGCATACCTACATATGAAGCAGACATTGAAACTAACATTTATTCCTGATTTATCAGACACAAGAAAACCATTCGTCATTCAGCTTGTCATCGTAACTTACCAAGAGCCCAGTTGGTGACTACCGGTGTTTTCGTATAAGAATCCAGGGAAAATTGATAAAGTCAGGGCAAATATCAACCAAAGGTCAAAGGCATAATCAATAGTTTGAAGTAGCAATGTCTTCTTACTTAACAGCTCATGTTTGGCTTCACTAACCTGCAATAGTAGGTGATTATTGTTGTTCAGATTTGAAACAACAACTCGGTATCAATTCAATTTTCGAGGCTCTTGAAACAATTTTACAGTTTCATCTTCTGTGGTATGGATCCCAGCAGCTGCAAGATCAGATGACACTGTTTTGGACCCTTCTAATGCTGCCTTTTTCCGGAAGTGCTTCACAATTGGTAGTTTGCCAAATACAAAAGCGTACAGGAATACACATAGAAACTCAAACATCGATGAAAGCGAAAGAAACAAGACTGCAGAACAAGACAAACCAGAAAACAAAAGCAAAATGTCATCATATGAAAGTAAATGAAAATAAAAAAATGTGTAACCATCTACAGCACTTGACTATTCGTTGATTTTTAATAGGATTTGCATCAATCTGAAAACAAGAATTTACGAAAACTAGAGGAGTTATATACTTGAATAACTTACTAACACTTTTACGGAGACCATGATTAGTTTTATCAAACGCTGCTTTTGTAACTAGTCTCAAGACAGAAGTCAGGGCTCCGGATGCAGCCAAACCAGCAAAGAATGACTGTTCGAAAAGGCATGGATGTTAATGTGTTTATACTCGATAATTCAAATATTGAAAAAAAAAATAGTGGAAGAATGAGTTCCACCTGATTAAACTGATGATCCATGAAAGATAATTCTCCAACCATCCCTCCTTGGACGCAGGCATCTGATAGTCCAAAAACAGCAACAAGAGCACAAACTCCGACATAATTTCCAGCCCCTCCTTTCCCCGACGTTCCTAGGTCTAACTGGTATAAGGAAAACAATCAAATATAACTTTAAAAAAAGTCTGTGCTTGTAAAAATTATAATGAAGCAGAGACTAAAACAAGAGAACTCACCAGTAATAGCCCAAACGTACTTGAGAAGAAAAGGATGTATCCGAACAAGATTCGCTTCCTCGTATCAATCTTTGCCTCGTAGTAAGTCAGTAATATCATTGTTCCAAATGCAAACGGTTGATAAACTAGGGTAAGCACTCTGGAAGGATGGTAGTTCTGCAGACAAATGCATGCAGGTTACGACTTGTGATACAACGTTGGAAAACTTTCATCAACAGCACATTATTTTTCGTCTAGCATTAGGATTGATATCATACTAATAATCCACAGCAACATCATGCTCTGTTTTCAAAAACTCACCACTGAGATCACTGTGAAAAAGGAAATCAGCTGCTTCACTCATAAATTGAACTACTACCCATATTTCCTAAGTTTTTAGCTCAGCAAAGAATAACGAGCTGAAGAATTAGAAATAAAGAAACAAATGTAATTTCAAGATACGGTACATACCGGGAACAGTTGATAGTAATAGTCTGCGATATTTAGCATACTATTCCATGATACAAGAGTGCCTAATCCAAGAAACCAACATACTACTTTGGCCTTGAACTTCCCCTGAATTTTAAACAAGAATGTATAAAAAAACATAGTTAAATTTCCAGCAGCATTTAACTTTGCGGGGAAACAAGATTCACGCAAACCTCAATCCTGGTGGGAGTTGAGACAACGGTTGAATCACCATCACTCATGGTTTCTCTCTACAGAAACTGCAATCGATATAAATTCACAGAGAAAATAGAGATAATATATACATGCACTAAGTGATTCTGGGCTTAAAATAGTTACAGTATCAAATGAAATACTAAAGGGCTCAAATCACAAATTCGCAATACCTGAATAACAGCAAATCCGCGAAATAAATAAGAGGGATGAAAAATTATGGAAGGGGAGTGGATAAAAGAAGAAGAAGATGAAGAAAAAGGAAAAAAACTCACCGATAAATGAACAGATAAAAGATTCACCAACATTCATACGTGCACTCTCAACATTCAATTCACAGACAGTGTGTACAATACATAAATTGATTCTCAATATCGCCTTTGCAATAGATTCTTAACGAAGGCGCCTCGAAAAAATGAGTGGAAGTGGAGAAATTGCATTTATTCCAATATTGAGGTGCCAAAACTCAAAAGGGATAAATCTTTTAAGCAAAAAAACAAAGAGAAGATGTGCATTATTTTATGAAGTAGGATTCCAAATTCGCGATTCAGTTATATATAAATAAAATGGTTATTGTTCGGTTGCCCCCGATGTTGGAGCACATTTCAGTTGGTGAAAATATAGGGCCAAAACATCAATTCTAGGACTTTTTTTCAATTCTAGTACGAACTATATCTATTCTTTATTTTATGTCCAAACTTTTCAAAATTATTCAAATCTAGTGTGTAAAAATATTCCGGCGTCCGAAAGCTGACTGGACAACCGAAAATCCTCGTCATATTTAAAAAATAATATAATTTAAATCCACATCATAATAAATAATTCCACATCATATTTATTTTACATGTCATATTATTAAAAAAAAAACTCAAAACCTTAAAAAAAATTTCCCCTTTCCCCGTCCTCCAATCGTTCTGTACTACTTCTCCCATCCCTAAACCCACCTCTAAAAATGGAAATTTAACCTCTCTACAACTCACTTTCCCTTTCCCTTTTCCTTTACTGTAATAGCTCCCCTTCCCTTCTGATAGAATAATAGATTCATATGTATCTTCTAGATACTTTAATATCTAGGGTTTTCCTTTCATATATAGGGTTTACTATTTTTGCATATCTTGTATTGTTTTTTATATCTTTTCGCTCCCTATTTATATTCATCAATAAACACTTTTACATTTGCGGAAAACCCTATCATGGTATCAGCCAAAAATCGATCCTTCTCCCTCTCTTTCACGTCGCGCACGCCTATCAATGGCCTCCGACGCTCTTCCCCTCTCCACTCTCATCCATATGGATTTGCTCAAGTATGTCGATGGCTCCCTGCCTATTCCGCCCGCGGCGATCGCTTCCCCGAACGGCCCCGCGTTAACAAATCCGGCGTTCACTGGACGCTGCAGGATCAGCGCCTCCTATGTGTGCTGCTATCCACCGTCTCTGAAGAAGCCATGGCCGAAGCTCTTGGCTACTCCACCTCTGGCGCGGTTTGGACGGCACTCGACGCCGCCTTCGCGAACAAATCGAAGACGCTCCTTTGCCTCATTCTCGGTCGTTCAGATAGCGCTCACCACCCTCTGTTCGAGTTCTTCAGACGCAAGCTCAGGCTCGACTCACTTCGGCCGCCTTCGCTTGAGGGGGGATGATAGAATAATAGATTCATATGTATCTTCTAGATACTTTAATATCTAGGGTTTTCCTTTCATATCTAGGGTTTAGTATTTTTGCATATCTTGTATTGTTTTTTATATCTTTTCGCTCCCTATTTATATTCATCAATAAACACTTTTACGTTTGCGGAAAACCCTATCACCTTCCAATCGATCGACGGGCATTGGTGGTGAAGAATCGAATGACTCAATCGACGACGAGAATCAAATGACCTTTCAATCGACGGAGGTGGCGGCGAAGACCCAACCCCAGCCCCAAGCTTGTCGATCTCCTCAGTCGCCGAAGGCCCCGTACATGAGCTGGGAGGGTGACAATTTTCCTTACTCGATGATGATGATTGAAACACCTATGAAGTAATCAGCTGATGATAGTTGGTGATCAAAAAAAAAGAAGGCGATTATCTGATGATAATTATGCTAATGCTTGCTTTTGTCATTCAGTGTTTTTGGTTGTAGACTTGTTTAATACCTTTAACTATGATTGCTTTCTCACAAAAACTCTCTTCACTCAATATTGAAAATTATGATTATATTGAGCCAATGATAAACTTGATTTATGGTTTTCTTATGCTGGGGTTGGGTCTTCACCGCCAATCCCGTCGATTCTCGCTGTCGATTGGGTCCGTCGATTCTTCACCATCAATGCCCGTCAATCGATTGAAATGGAAGAGGGGACTATTATAGTCGAATGAAAAAGGAAAGGGAAAGTGAGTTGCCGAGATGGTTAAATCTCCATTTTTACAGGTGGGTTTAGGGAAAGGGGAGGTGGAAGAAAGGAAAAGGGAAAAGGGGAAAAGGATTTTAAGTAATTTTTTTTAATAATATGACATGTAAAATAAATATGATGTGGAATTATTTATTATGATGTGGATTTAAATTATATTATTTTTTAAATATGACGAGGATTTCTGGTTGTCCAGTCATCTTTCCGACGCCGGAATATTTTTACAGACTAGATTTGAATGATTTTGGGAAGTTTGAACATAAAATAGAGAATAGGTATAGTTCGTACTAGAATTGAAAAAAGGTCGATAGTTTGTACTAGAATTGATGTTTTGGCCAAAATATAGTGTAAAATTTTGCACACTATCAAATCCCAATCACCATTTTCATCGATGTTTTCATCACCAGAATTGTAGAAGTATGTCTCAAAAAATCGAAAAGCAACTGAAGCAAAAATGATACTCCCTCCGTCCCTTTTCATTAGTCCACTTGGAGGTGGGCACAATAACCAATGTGGTAAGAGATAGAGGAAATTCGTATTTTATTAATGAGTGTGTATTAACTTTTCTTTTTAGGTAAGTGGACAATTAAATGGGACGGACGAAAAAGGAAAGGTGGACAATTCAAGTGGGACGGAGGGAGTAATAAGAAGAAAAAAAAGACCAGGAGATCTCCAAATTATG
This sequence comes from Plectranthus barbatus, assembly GCA_026898455.1. Taxonomy (NCBI): domain Eukaryota; kingdom Viridiplantae; phylum Streptophyta; class Magnoliopsida; order Lamiales; family Lamiaceae; genus Plectranthus; species Plectranthus barbatus. The sequence continues at coordinate 150,827 of JAPKLW010000417.1, forward strand.
TTCGAAGTTTTTTTAGCATAGAGTAAGGAAAGTTATAATTATTTAAACTTTTCAATTTATTGATCTCATACTTAATACTCACTAACAAACTTTCAACGTTAACCCGTATTTAAAATATTAATTAATTTCTTATTTTCATAAAATTACAGTTCATATTATCATTTTCTAAAGTTATTTAGAAATGTTATTATAAATTATCAGAGAAAAACAATACTAAATATAAAAATTTGATCATATAATTGAAACACCCTAAAATAATAACCCGATAAAATAATTAAAAAGGGATATAATTAAGTACTAATTAAATTAGTTTAGTAGTTAGTAAATATTAAAAAAATTCAATTTCGTCGGTTTTAACGGTTAACTTGACCAAAACAAATTTTGACGCAAGATAAATTTCATGAAATTAAAAGTGTACAACAAAATTTAATAAATTTTCAAAGTTTGGAATATAATCATGATTTTCCAAAAAGCAACTAATAATTAATAAACCTTTAAAATGCACATGATATATATGCAATTAATACATAAATCTATTTCTCAAAAAAAAAAAAAATACATAAATCTACTATGAGATTACTCTTAATAAATATCATACGCGCTTGATTTTGTTTCATTCCGGAGATTATCATGTAAAACCACACGAACAAGAAGGGCGTGGATTCTCAAAAGGATTCCTTTCCGATAAGCCACAGCCAGTCCAGAACAACCCCCGAAAATACACCGCCAGCAAGAAACACAACCAGCACATTACCCACTGCATTCTGCTCCGGTGCCTGAAAGTAAATTAAACCAACCTCTCATAGTCATAATAACACCACCAGATTTCGAGATCGATACTCTCTTTGCAGAATTAATACTCACCTTATAACCCCGGGGAGCAACCGTGAATACACACACAGTGAGATAGCCGTTGGTTAGTCCTAGGAAAGATACAAGCATGATCATCCATCCTTGGTCTCCATACTTAGCCGTGAAATAGAAGCAAGGAACCAGCAACACACGCGATAAACATGCCATCGTTAGACCCTTTCTCCACTCCAATCTAAGGCATTCAACCGTTGGAATGTATCTCCCTACCAGATCCCACACGTTGTACAGCGCAATCAGGACTACTGCGTACCTATATAAGTACGTGAGTTTAAATTAATGCATTATTTACCATTAATAAAAAAAAAAAAAGAGAGAAATGTGAACTCACCAACTGCCGAGGTTGTGATGGCCGGTGTTTTCGTACATGAATCCGGGGAAGATTGATAGAGTCAGAGTATATATGAACCAGAGGTTCAAGGCATAGTCGATAGTCTCACGTATCAACGTCTTCTTGCTTAGCAGCTCGTGGTTAGCATCACTAACCTGCAACGGTAGTGAATGTTGTTATTGAGATTTCACACATGGAATCGAAATGAAAACGGATTTCTTCCTAGCTGTTTATACTGTTATATCATGGCCTGTGGTGTGGATCCCAGCAGCAGCAAGATCAGATGCAACTGTTTTAGACCCTTCCAGAGCCGCCTTTTTCCGGAAGTGCTTCACAATGGGCAGCTTGCCAAAGACGTACGCGTACAGGAACACACAAACAAACTCGAACAGCGTCGACAGCGACAGAAACAGGACTGCACAACAACAGGGAATAAAACGCAGGGTTCGGTTCCAAAAAAAGAGGGATTGCAATCGGCATCAGCTGAAACTTACTAACGCCCTTCCGAAGGCCATGATCAGTGCGATCAAAAGCAGCTTTCGTGACTAGCCTCAAGGCAGAAGTCATGGCACCCGATGCAGCCAAACCAGCAAAGTATGACTGCTTGTTACCAACCATGTTTATACAAACAAAGCTTATTCAAGAAAAAAGGAAAACTGGAGCAGAGAGAGAGAAACCCTTCACCTGAATGAGCACAGGGTCCATGAAAGACAAATCTCCAACGATCCCTCCCTGGGCACTGGCATCTGCAACTCCAAAAGCAGCAACAAGAACACAAACTCCCATGTAATTCCCAAACCCTCCCTTCCCGGATGTTCCTACATCTAACTGCCAATGCAGATACATACTCATGTAAGAACCACCATCATCAGAAGAGAGACTAAAACAAGAGATCTCACCAATAGAAGTCCAAGCGTGCTCAAGAAGAAAAGGATGAATCCAAACAAGACGCGCTTCCTTGTATCAATCTTCGCCTCGTAACAAGTTAGTGCTATCATCGTTCCAAATGCAAATGGTTGATAAACTAGAGTAAGTACCCTAGATGGATGGTAATTCTGCAGATAAACATTGCAACATCCTCATCAGCACCACTACTGAAAATGAAACCAGCTACGTCGTGATTGGTATACATACCGGGAAAATTTGATAGTAATAGTCTGCGATTGTAAGCATACTATTCCATGATACAAGAGTGCCTAATCCAAGAAACCAGCATACTACATTGGCCTTCAACTTCCCCTGAATTTCAAACAAGAACGTATAAAAACGTAATTAAATATTTTTCCAGCAGCATTCAGCTTTGTGATGAAACAAAATTCTTACAAACCTCAATCCTAGTGGGAGTTGAGACATCGCTTGAATAGCCATCACTCATGGCTCTTCTCTACACAGAATGAAATCGATGTGCATACACATAAAGATATATACGCATTAAGTGATCCATATACTATTGATTCATACAGATAATAACAATTTTTGCATCAGAGCAAACATGGAAATATTCAATTAATAACATAAAGCAATTTCATCTAAATTATTACAGAAACTGAATAATACATTAAAGGGTTCATGCACAATATTGGAGTGAAGATGATGTGAGAATGAAAAACCTCACCAAGAAAATAAGGAATGATGATGATACATATTTTTTTTTTTGTGGCAGCACATAAATAAATTAATACGTGCGAAACCAAATATCACAATCTTATTGTCGGATTCAGTATATCTACTTTTATTTCTACAATCTTATTGTCGGATTTAGTATATCTACAATCTTATTGTGGGATTCAGTATATCTACGTTCATTTCTACAATCAATACACACAGCGTGTGTGAAATGGATGAAAATACATAATTGACTTCTCAACATTGCATGAATTCTTAAAATTGGCGCCCTAGCCAAGTGAATTTGGAATTCCCTTCCTTTTCTTCCCCATTTTCTTTTGTCAAAAAGAAAAAAAAAAGATAAATATTGCGTTATAAATGTAGATCATGTGCAAGGAATTGAGAAATCATTGATTGTAGATATGGCATAAGATTGTAATAATCATAAATGAAATGGAAAAAAAGCCAATTTTATTGAAAATGATATATGCATCTGATGAGTACGCAAAAAAATATGTTTTCAATTGAAAAATAATATATTATAAATTGTATTCATAACATATGTGAATATAGTAAATTCATTATATATTAATTGCATGACTCTAACATCTTTTTACATGTATAAATTATTATAGCTTAGATACATTTAATCCATTTATGTTATTGCCTATGTATAAAATTATCAAACTTCCATGCTGTCCAAAATAAATATTTTTAATGAAAGAATATAAATTTTAAATTTGGTGATTGCATAACATTCATATGTTCATTTGGAATGAAAACATTTTTCAAAAATTTTATAGGAAATTTTTTGAACTCTTTCAATATATTAATAGATTACAACAAAGCGGATTTGGGAATCAAATATATATTAATACCCTATTTTTAAAAAAAAGATAAACTTAATGATGATATAATTATTTTAGAAAGATAGTAACAAATTGTACTAGCTCAAAAAAATAAAATAAAATTGTAGTAGTATTAAATTCCGTTAAATACAAATTGGCTAAAGAATTAGACAATAAACTCAACATAAAAGTACTATCACTTTTTGTTAAAAAAAATACTATCACATAAACCGTAAGTTCAAATTACAATTTGTTTCACCCTCTCCGTCTTGGATGGATTTAATGCAAAAAATCAAATATACATAGAGTTAGTTTTTCATTTAACGCCAAAACCAAATTCTAATTTATAAAAAAACTAAACACAAAATTAATTTTCAAATTTATTGCTACAGGCTTACAGCCACCAGTTTTATTTTGATAATTTTGTCTGACCGTTTTCTTATATATAGAGAGAGTAAAAAACATTTCATATATATATATTGGTAATCAGGAGAATTTTTTTTAACAAAGTTCACACATAATTTATTTATGCTTTGGTTGGCTAAGTTGTGCATTGTCAATGATGAAATTAGAAAAATATTAAAACAAATTATTTCACTTTAATAAAAAAAATCAGAATAATAGTAATATAGCTGATGTAAACATATTTATGATGTGCAAAACATTTAAGCAATCTTCATTTAGTAATCCTAAAATTTTTTACACCAGCTCTTTTTTTAATCCGTAATTTTATGTCGCTCCTTGTTTCATTTACGACCCATTCTCTGCTGTTTTATTTCAAAGTAAAAAGCCGATGTCCCCTCTTCTTTGTCATTTACAACCCTCTTTTTCTCCCTCAATCTAGCTCTTTTTTTTTTCCTGTTCGCGGAGAAGCATCATCCGTAGCAACGATTGGGCAACAACCGTTGAGTGCGCGCAATAAATCAAATATACATCAGTGGTGTGAATGTTAGGATATAAACAACAAAATATCTGCCCATTTTACTGGTTTAATTGTATGATTAATAATGGTAGGCTCGTCTTGTATTAAAAAAAAAAGAAGAAAAAAAAAGTGTTGGGCTTGCCTTTATGTTTTGGACTACACCAACGACTTCTTCTATAAGGCGTAACATTGACTGGGGAGGCACAGGCACAAGCGTAAGTTCAGAGATGCCTACTACAATTGCCACTGTGGACTCGCTGCGGAGAAGAGAACATGCTCCGACGTGAAGAAAGGAAGGAGCAATGGCTGTTGCTTTGTAGTGGAGCAGCCGCTGCGGACGAGTAGCGAGAGAGATTACTCAACATGTAAGAAGAAAGATTTTTGGCAAGGACTAATGAATTTCTAACAATTAGATGAGAGATTTTTCGATTATATCAATGACAAAATAGGTATATTTGTAGATTTAAAAAAATGCTTCAAATTTGTATATTTAAAATTTAAATTTACTTTGGAGATCTACTCTGCTGTTCATTGGATTTTTCAACCAAATAACTTTTGCATTGGGATATGGCAAAATTTATATTCTCTAGGGCAAATGCATAGGTTATTAATTTTGGGAGGCTATTGGTACAAATAAAAATTAGATATATAATAAATATGCGCAATGTTCGAGAATTTTGGCGGGATTTTGGAATAGTTTACGGAACTGTTTTAGTATAATATTTAGATATAGATATTTAAAAATCAAAATTTCTTTTTTAGGGAAAATATACAAATTTATCCCAAACTTTAAATGAGTTCCCAATTTTATCCCAAACTTTTAAATATAACAATTTCAGGCTTAAACTTTAAATGAGTTCCTAATTTTATCCCAAACTTCTAAATATAACAATTTCGACCCAAACTTTAAATTTTTTCCCATCAGTCAATATTTAAACACCAAAAATATTACGTGGACACAATAATAGCATGTCATACACAAAGATCCTACACTCACACTAATCTTTCATGACATAAAATTCATGACATTTTTATTAAAAATAAGAAACTTTAGTGTTATACATTTCATAAAACTTATGATATCTTTATTAAATATAAAGAATCCTAGAGTAATGTATTTGATAAATTATTAAGATATAATTTAATTTTATATTTTTGTTCATTTTAATATGAAAACAAATTTATTTAAATTGTTACCTAAGCATTGTTTACAATAAATTGTTCGTGAAAATAATATTTATTTAGAAAATTATCTTAACTTGAAAGTTGAATAGTGAAGTTTGATATAGTATGATGTAATTATTTGTGTCCAGATAAGATTTTTAGGGGGCGTTTGATTTAACTGTCAGGAATCACTATGGGTATGAGTTTGATAGTAGAGGGAATGAGTATGGGTTTAATTTTTGGGAATCATTCCTAATTCTGATGTTTGGTTTACTAGATGAGTTTTGGAATCATTTTTCAATTCTGATGATTTATTTTTTAAGTTTATAGGTTTATAATATAATTAAATTGTTATACAAATAATAATTAATTTAACAATAAAAAATAACAAAATAAAATTATATTAAAACAAATAAATAATCTATTTATCTTATTATTTGTTTTATAAAATATAAATTAAGATAAAAAATAAATGATTGATTTTATAATAATAATAATATTATTATAATAATATATTAAAAAGAATAATATATAATACTATAAATAATATAATTATGAAAAACATTAAAAAAAGAAAAAAGAAAAAGTAAATAAATCAGAAAATAATTATAAATAAAATGAAATAAAATAAGAAATAAATGATTAATTTAATAATAAAAAATTAAGAAAATATAATCATATTAAAATAAATAAATAATATATTTATATTCTTATTTATTTTATAAAAATATAAAATTAAGATAAAAATAAATAATTAATATAATAATATTATTATATTAATATATTAAAAAGAATAATATATAATATTATAAAATAATATAATTATCAAAATATTTTAGATTAATATTATAAAAATAAATAAATAAGAAAATAATTATAAAATAATATGAAATAAATAATTTTGGTAATAATATATGAGAATGAAAATGAAAACCCACCATTTTGGAGGGTTTTGGTGATTCCCAAGTATTTGGGAATCATTCTCATATTTTCATTCCCAATACCCTTTAACCAAACAGTGGGTTTCGGAATCATTCCATTCCCTCATTCCGAAACTCACCAACCAAACGCCCCCTTAATGTTTAATTATTGACCGTTGTTAGACCGAAATTATTATATTTAAAATTTTGGGATAAAATTGGGAACTCATTCAAAATTTAAGCTTGAAATTGTTATATTTAAAAATTTGGGATAGAATTGAGAATTCATTCAAAGTTTAAGAAGTTTGGGATAAAATTGGGAATTCATTCAAAATTTGGGATAAATATGTATATTTTCCCTTTTTTTTAATAGTCCAAATAAAAATATGAAAGGTAAAAAACAAAATGAACCGGTCTGATCAAGGTACACTATTTAATTAAGAAGGTGATGTCCAGTAATGTCACATTAGTGAACTGGGACACAAAATAATTCTTCAAGATGAGACTATATATAGCATATTAACATCAGATCCATAAAATCAACAAACCTGGGTACATTTCATAAACTGAAAAAAATTTTGCAAAAGAAAAGAGAAAACACCAAAAAATATGTACTCAAGAATGCCAGCACTGCCAAGGAAAAGAATAAACTAAACCAAGTTGTTCCAAACTTCTCCCCAGCAAGAAAACAATAGGCAAAGTCTGATGATCAAAAAATCCAAACAAAAAAAAAAAGAAGAAAACGACGCCGTTCAGAACTTTTCGTGTCCGATAATCCAGAACCAGTCAAGGACGACTCCAGAAAAGATACCGCCGAGAAGAAACACAACCAGAATATTACCCAACGCGTTCTGCTCCGGTGCCTGAAAACACAAGCACAGCATCAATGGCAGCATTGTGGAACAAAAGAAACATATTCGAGGAAGAACAATAGCTCGAAAAAGCCCACCTTATACCCCCTGGGAGCAACCGTGAGCACACAAACAGTGAGGTAGCCATTTGTTAGTCCAAGAAAAGACACAAGCATAAGCATCCATCCTTGGTCTGCATACTTAGCCGTGAAATAGAAGCAAGGAATGAGCAACAGACGCGACAAACATGCCATCGTCAGACCCTTTCGAGACTCCAAACTGATGGATTTGATCAGAGGAACGTATCTCCCAATGAGATCCCAGACGTTGAAGAGTGCAACGAGGACGACTCCATACCTTCATACAAAATGCACAGTTAGTTACATTACATATCAAGTTTTTGTTATTGTTGAGGTAACTTACCAAGAGCCGAGTTGGTGAACGCCAGTGTTTTCGTATAAGAATCCGGGGAAGATTGATAAAGTGATTGCGTAAATCAACCAAAGGTCGACAGCATAATCGATATTCTGATTTAGCAATATCGTTTTGCTCAAGAGCTCAGGTGTGGCTTCAGTAACCTGCAGTAATAACAGCTGGTAAATGATGTTTATAAGGTTTCAAACAGATATTCCACATCAATGGACATTTTTTTTTTTTTACAGTTTGATGGATTCCAGCAGCAGCAAGGTCGGATGAAACTGTTTTGGACCCTTGTAAAGCTGCATTCTTACGAAAGTACTTCACAATCGGTATTTTGCCAAAGACGAAGGCGTACAGGAAGATACAGAGAAACTCGAACAATGTAGCAATGGAGAGGAACAGAACTGCAGGAACAGAGAAAATAAGCCAATATGCTAATCATCTTCTCCAAGTCAATGAAAACAAAATCAAGATTACAAGAAGCCACTCAAACAAATATTTCAACTCATAGAGTGAGGATTAACTTACGAACACCCTTACGAAGACCATTATTAGTTTTATCAAAAACAGCTTTTGTAACTAGCCTCAAACCGGATGTTAGGGCTCCTGATGCAGCCAAACCAGCGAAGAACGACTGCTCAGACAAAACGCGAACATGAAAATACATTTCCAATTCAAAATATCCAAAAAGAATGCAATTGGGAGAATGGTTTCACCTGAGTGAATTCAGGATGCATGAAAGATAAATCTCCAACCATCCCTCCTTGGACACTGGCATCTGCAAGTCCAAAAGCAGCAACAAGAACACAAACTCCGATGTAATTTGCAATCCCTCCTTTCCCTGATGTTCCTACATCTAACTGGTAAACACAAGATATTCGTGTCAAGTACAAGAATCAGTTAGAGGACTGAAACATGATGGCTAAGGTCAAGACATACGAGTACGAGGGCTAAAGTACTTAAGAAGAAAAGGATGTATCCGTAGAGGATTCGCTTCCTCGTATTCATCCTGTCCTCGTAGCAAGCACATAATACCATTGATCCAAATGCAAACGGTTGATAAACCAATGTAAGCACCCTAGATGGATGGTAATCCTGCCAATAAAGATATGCATATCATCACTAACATAACCCATACTAACATTGTCAAATTCTCATCCAAATACAGCTATCTCTTTTATGTTGAAACTCACAAACAAAGTGTATCAATAAACTTTGAAATACAGTTACCGGGAAGATTTTATAATAGTAGTCTGCAATTGTTAGCATACTATTCCATGCGACAAGAGCTCCTAAACCAAGAAACCAGCATACAATAGTAGCCTTTGTTTTCCCCTGCGTTTTCATCAACACAAACCAAGAATGCATCAATGACACTAAATAGAGTTTTCTTGCAGCATGCGATCCCAAGCAGTTAAAAAAAAAAAAACGAACAAACCTCAATCCTAGTTGGAATTGAGGGAGCACTTGATTCAACACCATAAGTCATGGTTCTCCTCTATAGAAACTCAAATCAATATACCTACAATGGAAAAAAATATATATATTAAAGAGAAAATAGAGATTTTTGTACATGCATTCATACATATATGTAAAAGAGATTCTGGGCTTAATCCGATACAAGAATAATATTGATTCATACAGAAAAGGACAGATTTTTCCGTCGTGTAAAACATGTGATGCTGGAATTGGTAATACATAACAATTTCGTGTATAAAATAATAAAGGGCTCAAGAAAAAAAAAAAAAAAAACTGGTGGAAAATAAAATATTGAAGAGCTCAAAATCACTACACCAGAGTAACACCAATTTCACATGATGATGTGCATAAAATATGGAAGGGACGTGAAAGAAGAAGAGAGTAAAACCTCAATGCGAAACCGTGGAGATTAGGTTTTTCAACTCCGCGGTGAAAGTATATTTTGAGTGCATATAAATACTAAATTTTAACCAAGATAATATCTATCCACCACCTTTGCTAGATTCTATGTAGATAGATATACATAAGCCTCTATATTCGCCTTCTAATCTTTTTTTGCAAGATCAAGATGTACGTGTTTACATGAGCTTGTTTACTACTAAACAAAAAAAATGAGATTATCATGCATAAGATCATACATATATATCTTTCAATAAATTTATAAGGCGATTTACAAGTTAAATATTAGGGGTGAACACAATTTAATTATAAAATTTTCAAAACGTATAATTTCATTCGACCGATGTTAAAATTTGGAGTAAAAGTGATGAATCTCGATTTAAATCCCCATTTTTATTATATATAATATGAAAAGATATAAATCTTTGGTCCAAAAACTAATAATGTGCACGGAAATTAAGGAATCCTCGATAGCCAAAGGACACTACTACGTCTGAAATAATCAAGAAGTTGTGACAATATATTTCATATGATATGTTCACGTCACATTTATTATGCTTTGCCACGTCACATTTGGAGTAGTTATTTGATAGTAATTAATAAATCGAACATTTGTGGCTCTTTATTGATGAATTCGAATCCTTCCATAAAACTATTTGAACTAAATACTCTTACATAACTTGGAACATAGTTAAAAGTATTATCTTAAATATTAAAAGTATTTTTTAGTACTATAATTATAAGAGAAATTCATCAAATTAATCGAAACAACCCGTCGATTTTCAGGCTGAACTCTATTGGACCTTGGGCTATAGTCATGTTTAAAACTTTTTGGGTTAAAAAATTTCAACCTTAATCCATATTTTAATTTGAGTTAATCGGACTAACCCACAAATTTTGGGCTAAATAACACCATGTACTGAGCTTCCCATCTGATTATGTGACTTAGGATTCTCAAAAATTTAATACTTTGTCTATGTAGGAAGTTCAGGTCTTAGTTTATATGTATACTTTTCAGTTTTCACTCTAAAGAAATATTTATTGGGTTATTTTGGCATTAGGAAAATATAATTAATATACTTGGTAATTATATAAATTTATTTCCAGTATAATCTTATTTGCTTAATATATATAGTGACTTAGGGAGTGAGTTTATATTTATATGTATTGTTAATAATATACAAAAATGCTCACTTACGTTTCGTGTGGACAAGTATTAATATGTCCACAGATTGATGTGACAATATAATATTAATAGTGAGGCCAATTTTAACTTTTATTATATTGATACATCATTCGAAAGTATATTAATATATGTCCATGATGAGTAGGTAAGCGTCTATGTAATAATGTATAGGGGTGTGCACGGTCCAGTTTGGCCGGTTTGAGGGGCAAAGTACAGACCAAACCAATAAGTACGGTTTGAAATTTTCACAAACCAAACCAGCCAAATAATTATATCAAATCAAACCGGCCAAACCATATTAAAACGGTTTGGTTCGGTCGGTTTAAACGGTTTGAAGATTATTCAACTAATAATATTTCAAAAAATGAAACTTGTATATCAATTTTATTATTAGATATTAATGAAATAATGATACACAAAATAAAACTAATATAAATATATTTCACTTGTCATTAATTATAAATATGAGATAAGTAATAAATAAATAATATTATGGTTGTAAGAAACAATTAAATATAAGTTGATTTATAGGGTTACAATTTGAAAGAATATAAGCATCGGACATATATATCAATATACTTGACATTTTAGCTTTCTATCAAATAATATTTTATTATCATTATTATATTTAAAATTATATTATTTATACAGCCGGTCCAGCCGACCGATTTCATCCTTCAAATCGTCGGCCAAACCAAATCATCCGGTTTAAGATTTTTTTAACCAACCTGAACCCGGCCAATCATTTTTCTCAAACCAACCAAACCGGCCAAATTAATTTGGATTGGCCAATTCGGTCGGTTTCGACCGAACCGTCCACACCCCTAATAATGTATATCATAAAAGGAAATACATATATATCTAAAAATAAAAGTAGACCATAATTTTAGGACATAGAAGGACTGCAGCATGCCCATTTTTAGGAAGAATTTCACCAACGAGTGGAGATAATGTCATTACTCCCCTTTTTTATATTTAGCATAAATTCTTATAAACATTTGTTTATTTACTATATTATAGAAAAAGTTATTTTGAAAAAGGAATATCTAGGGATGGGTTTAATTTGGTTGGGGGAATAATTTAGGAAACTAATTAAACTTTTTTTTCCCATTCAAGGTTGGGATTAAACCTGCATCTGCTTGCTCAAATGACGTAATTAATAGCGGTGGAAGTGGAAAAACAGATAGTAATGTAATAAAATATTCAATTATTACAGTTGGTGAAACTAGGCAGCTTACAATACATCCCAGGTAAATATTTGGATCAACTAATGTAAGAAAATTAGGTGGTATCTTCTCCAGTTCACTATCATCGATTTCTCTTTCTTTTAACTAAAAGTCATGATTATATTGAATAAGCCATGGGTCAATAAAGTTAAAAAAATAATAATGTAATAACTAAATTCAGAAAAATCATCATATCAAACAAGAGATGTAGATAACCTCAGTTAGAAACCAGTTGATGGATTGGTTTAGCAGGCTGCAGAAGCCATTGATGCAGATTTTGACAGATATTTTTTTTTTTTTTTTTTTTCGGTTTTATGTTTTTGAGATGAATTTGAGAAAGAAACTTTTTTTTTTCCTATCTTTTTTTTCTTTTCTTTTAGATTGAATGAGGTGAGTGGAATGTTAATTGATCAATGAGATTAAACGGTTTAAGGCTTGGAATTTGGAGGATTTTCGCCAACTAGTGGATAAAATGCCATTGCTTGCATTCCATTATATTTAGCATATTTCCCCTAAAAACATATATTTAGAATATTTGAGTCTAAACTATATTCAAAAAAATTATGCAAGGATGGTAGGTATCTCTTAAAATGACATTGATATTTTATGAGTAAAGATATTCGATGAGAAATTTTGAATCGATCTTGCCTTCTTTTTATTAAAAATGAGGATATTAGTGGGATTTAATCTGGTTCTACTTGAGGCAATTATTAATAATCTTCCTCTTATTAAGGGTGGAAAAGGGCTGATACCTTTTTATGTTATAATTTGTGTTTTATTATTATCATTATTATTTATTTCAATTAATACTTTTTTATTTTGATTTCTCGTACTCTAATTTATGTTCGCAATTAATAAAGATAACTGATTATATCTCATCAGCATGGATAATATTTCATTTTTACGTTACAAATAACAATTGATCGATAAGATATTATTTCACATTGGATTTTTAAAATAACTATATAATTTGGTTGTAAGATATTGATTTATTTCAAGCCAAATGGTCGATTTCAATCTTAGTTTCTACAATGGGGTTAGAGGGTGTTGCCAAATATTGTTTTGATGCATCAAACAAAATTATTATTCAATCGAATGCATAGAATTAATTAGATATAATTAATCAGTAGAGTAATTCTAAACTTGTAATTTTTGTATATATTCATTGAATTGTAATAGGTATAGGAAACAACTCTCGTCAATCAAGAAATGACCAGTCGGAGATTTACATAACTGACACTTAGTCAGTCGATGAAATATTAGTAGAGTTTGAAACTTAATTGGTCAGTTGAAAAATGATGAACTTGTTAGGAACATACCCTTTTAGATCCTAATGTGTATTTGTAATAGGTTTTGGTGCATCAAAGCTAGCATATATAGTCTCTAGCAACTTAGAATTGTGTCGAAATTATAAAGTCCTATATAGGATAATCATATTCGAGTTGTAATAGAATTAGAAATGATCATTGAAGTTTGCTGAAGGAGTCAGCAAAGTTCGAGAAGATTGCTAGAAGACTCAAGCAAAGTGCGAAGAAATTGCTGAAGGAGTCAGTAAAGACAAAGATTGCTAAGGCTGCTAGCAAACAATGAAGTATCAGAAGGCTAGCAAATAGTCGGATGTTGTTGAAGGAACTCAGCGAACACATCAAGATTGCTGAAGAAATGTAGCGAACAGATTGCTGAATCTCAACAAAGTTGCGGAGATCTCAGCAGACAAATAACGGCTCAACAATATATCTGATAGCAGTCTGCAATCAAGACAAAGCCGTGAAAATAAGGGATTTTTAATTTCCCGAGTTTAAGAAATATCCTGGAATCGAAAAGCAAAATTATCAAGAGACAAAAAGAAGATTTCCAGACTCGACTAAAAGTTCCGTTCTGACAAGCCGGCTATTTGAGGAAAGGGCCAATCAGACAAAGAAGCGACCTAAAGAGTCTCTATGCTTTTCAGAAAAAGAAGAACGAAGATTGGCGAACAGACAAACAGTGTCTAACGGACAAAGATTCAAATGTTATGTTTGAATCTTTGTCTATAAATAGAAGGATTCACATAAAGCAAAAGTTCCACGAAAAGTTCAACGCAAATTCACGCATATATTATGTCGAATTTAAATCCGATCAAGAAATGATAGAGGCTTTTCACAAGCTGTCGTGTTCATCACGAGACCAAAGAAGCTCGCTTCTAAGGTTACATTTGGAGTTCTTTCTATCTAAGAAAGAACTTAGCAGTCACCTTGATATGCAAGGTTGACTATTACGGGCATCTTGCCGCACGTGTGATAAGTTCCAAGAAGAACTCTAAAATTCGTATTCCGGAGACCAAGGAGAAGGGAGGTGTGTCCTCACTCTAAGTGTTTGCCAAGAAGGTTGATATCCGAGGAGTCTTAAAGGTGCGCTGTGACCAGACAAAGGAGTTGCTTGCAGTTAGAGATTAAGCCTTGCCTTGTACAATCAATCTTAGTGAATTTCCAGTCAGCAGACTGAAGAATAGATGTAGAACATTTGTTCGAACCACTATAACCTTCGTGTTTTTAACTGCTTATTGTTTCTTTACTTACCTGCTGATTTAAAACACAACACATCAAGTGTTGGTGTACATTTTACAAAGACTAGTTGAGTCGAGACCTCAGCAAGATAAGTGCAAGAACCCTTTAAATATTCCACTGCTCTGATCAGAGACCAACAAAAGTATATAGACAACTGTCGGCGGAGACAAAGAATGAGTCAGTCGAACCATGTCAAAAGACTAACTGAAGACAACAGACTAAGGTTTCAAACTTAATGAAAATAAGAGAATCAGTCGGGATTTCATGGACTGATTAAAGAGTCGTTCTGAAGAAAAGTGCTTGATGTGACAGAAACTGCAATAGAGTTAGAAGATCGGAGAACGCACTGAACACTCAAACGAGTAGTTTTCAAACCATCATCAGTCTCCCACCATGTCTATAAATACACAAGAAGATCGACAGAGAGAATGTTACAAATTTTACAAATATACATATGTATCATGAAAGTCATCTCTGATCTAAAGCCTTTTATCTCTCATTCGATCACCGTGTTCATAAACGAGACTCATAGTTGTTTTGCTTGAGGAGTTTGGACTGTTTCCAAGAGACTGAATCCAAGAAAGAGTCTTTGAAATTTCAAAAGTCTGCTCGACATTCATCCTACAACCCCAAAGTTCTCTGAGGAACGCAAAATCACACCTATCAAACTCGTAGACCTAGCAACGTGTTTGCGGTAAAGTCTGTCTCTTTGAAGACAACCGGAGTGCCTGGCACGTGGTCTTGTGAGGTAAAGCTTATTTCCTAGAATCCAAAAGACATAGGAGCTTCCCGAAACTGGAATAGACTTATTGCATTGTGTTATAACTTGTTCTAGTTAATATCTATTAGGAAATCTTTTAGAAATTTCATTATATTATATTATTTTGGTAGGTCAAAGTAAGTAAAAGTCTTCTTAGTTTGTCTCTAGATTAGTTCCAGTAAGGTCTAAAAATGTAAAGTCCTGTATAAGCTTGTTATCGAGTTGTAAGCTGAAGCTGATGAGAAGACCAGACTAATGAATCTGTCTGGGATACGCGAGACTCAACAAATTAAGGTTCAAAACCGAACACACAAGTCTAGATACGAGAGTTTGAATTGACAAGTTTGGACTGCATCAAGGGACTTACCAGTATGGTCTCATTAGTCCAGGATACCAAATATACTAATATGAGACCAAGCGTATACTGATTAATGACGCCACCAAGCATGGACTTGCAAGTATGGCGACATCAGTATGGAACCCATGTCCCAGTCCGGCGCAAAGAGACAAAGTGAATGTCCATAGGAATGTACTGACAAGTACAAACTTTAAGGATTGGAGATTCCTTAAAGTTTGCAAGCCTAAGACTTCAGTCTTGATACCTAGGACTTACCAGTCCAAGATTCCTAGGACTGACAAACTACCGTTCAGACAAAAAGGTGAACAGCTGATACGTGCGTAAATTGACCTATATTTTGGTGTGTTTGTGTGCTTGTTTTGGTTATTTTACGCCCGTATCATAGGTTTTTCTTCATGATTGGTTGTGTTTTGGTTTGCTTTTCGTGTTTTGTGTGTTTCATGTGTGTAGGTTCAGTTTTGAGCATAATCGAGCATTTTCGGTGGAAAATCGCACGAAGTTGGAGGTTTTGAGGTGTCGCCCG